>JAJEJO010000353.1:1784484-1852301 GCA_020662805.1 Glaucomys volans | reverse complement strand
TTTCCTTTCCTTTCCTTTCCTTTCCTTTCCTTTCCTTTCCTTTTCTTTTTCAGTGCTGGGGACAGAGAGCTCAGGGCCTCACACATGCCAGGCAAGCTCTGTACCACTGAACTGTGTCCCTAGCTCTTCCTCTTTCAATACTAAAGATAAAAATGTCAGTCCCAGGCGTGGCAGTCTTCTCTGTCCTTGAGTGTCAGTCAAATGCCCCTTCCTCTGTGGAAGCCCTGTCTTCCCCATGATGCAGCCCTTTCTTGTTCCCTCTCTGGTCCTTATCATACTGTGGCTGCAGGTATTGGGCACCTGACTTTGCCACCTTGAGATCCCCAGGGAATGCACACTGAATCTTTCAGTTCCTGGTAACCCCCCACACACACACACCCCAAGCACTTGCTGAGTAAACAAGCCACAGCGGTGCTCTGACTCACGCCTTCCTTCCTTGAGGCCGAGGACTCGGAATTAAGGTTTAGAGGTGTAGGCAAACCCCAACAGAGGTAACATAGGGTAAACTCACTTAACATGAGAGGGACCTTGTGACACAGCAGTGCTTGTCCATCAGAGACTCTGGAGCAAAGGAAGATGGTGGCAGGGAGGATGGTAGTGTGTCACCAAAGTACTCTGTGCCAGCCACAGATCCCATGGGCAAGGCCCAGCCTGCTTGCTCAGGCCATCTGCAAACTGCTCTTGACCCACAGGTCTCAGAGGTCACCTCAAGTGAACATGCTCTGTGTCCTGCTAGAGCCCTATTTCTAAGGGAAAGCAAGCACACAGTTCTCTGGTTCTTCTAAGAAGTTTGATGGGGCCATTAATGCTTTCTATATCACTGTGTGTTTTACAAGAAACACACTAATCATCTTTTGCATAATCACAGCCAAAATCCACAGCCTGCAAGCACAGAATGTTCTAGGTACACCCTCCTCTCTGCCTGGGGGAGTAGGATTCAGAGCAGAGGCCGTACCCAGAGGAGCACAATGGGCCTGGGCCTGGGCTGCATGGAGGACCTGCCTTTCACAGACCCAGCTCATTGGGAAACTGCCTGGGCTCCAGCCTGATTTTCCTTCACATGACTCCTTTGTCTCTGCTCAGGATTTCCAAAGAAGCATGGCCCCGGTCCTGCTCTGACATGTACTAAGCCCTGAGTTCACCTATGCCATCTTGAAAAAGGGGAGAGGGAGACTTCATGGGCTCTCTGGGGGCTTGTGGTGCTGGTAGAACAGCTGCCAGAACTTGACCCAAGGAAACCAGCACCTTGGGCTACAAATGGGGGGCTACCTAAAGGTGAAGAAGGTCCCCCAGAGGGAGTAATGGAGAAGAGGAGGGTGGGTGCATGCACAGGTTGAAGGACAGAGGTGGTGGCAAGGCTGTGTCAGAGCAAGATCTGGAAGGATGGCCAGGTGCAGAGGGGGACCGGGAGGAGCATCTCCTTCTAGGCCTCCTCCAGGATGTGTGTCCTCTCCAAGAACAAGCTGACCAAGAGACCTGCACCAGAGGAAGCTCTGCAGAGGCTTAGCCAGCTCGTCAGGGACTCTGCCACCCAGGGCCAAACATGGCTTATTGGGTCACCTCTTCCTGGGCCAAGCCCTGCATCTATCTCTAAAAATCTTTGACCTTGAAAACACATACCCTGGTCCCCTTCCAGGAATGACATTGCCAAGTGTGCCCTCTGTCCTGTCATCTGTGCTCCTGGAAGCTCTGAATGACCCCAGCCTGGGCATTGACCCCAAACTGGGAAGTTAGATTCATGCCACCCCTTTCCCATCCCAACCCAGAGGAAAGAAGACAGAATCTGGAGTTCAGAGATGCGTGTGTTTGACCTTGGTCCTGACACATGCAGGTGGTTCGTTCCTGTTCTGCTCTCAGCCTTCATCTCCTGGTCTTGTAGGTGATATTGAGATTCAAGGAGACTGCCACTCAGTGTGTGCTCACTAAATATCACTTCCTGTTTTCTCCCTCCAGGTCCTAACCACTCTGGGGCCTCTCCTGCAGTCTGCTCTCAGAGCCGTGGCCAATGTTGACCACTTGACTGCTTTGGGCTGGGAAAGTGCAACTCAGACACTGACTTCCCTGTGCTCACTGTGACAGTAGAGAGAAGCCACGGGTGGAGCCAGGGTAAAAATGGAACACCAAGATGTCCAGGAAGAGGAGGGGCCTAGGATGAGGAAGAACCAAGGGTCCCGTTTGCTTCTTGTTTCAGCTAATCCCTGCCCCTGGACAGTGGCCACCTCTGTTCCACCCTCCATCTGCCCAGATGGCCTGGGCAGCACCAGGGAAGGGCTGTCAATCCTGTGGATTCTGCATGTGGATGGACAGGGATGCAACCAGACCCAAGACCTTCATGCCTGCTGAGCCTGCCCAAGCCCTCAGCATCCCTCAGGTTCCCCAGGACCATGAAAGGACAGAGCCCTCCTTCGGTGAGCAGAGACTCTGCTAAACCGAGGAGAGCACAAAAAAATCAGGAAGGAACTCCCAGGGCAACTGCTGTCAGAGCCAGCCCTTGCTCGCCAGCCCTACCCCACGCTGGGAGACTCCACCTCTCGCTTGCCCCTGATTTTCAGCACGGGTCATCTCCGAGGAGCTGGGGCAAGATCTCTCCTGCCAGCCAAGAGCCAACTTCAAGCCACCCAGCCTTTCTGGGCAGAGCCGAGGGCCCAGGTGCCAAGGCCGTCCCATCTCTCCTTGGCGGTCCAGGAGCCTCTTTGTTTTAGATTTGCACAAAAGTTTGCAAAGAATACAGAGTGTTCCCATGTATCCTGCACCCACCTTCCACCAGTGTGAACACCTTACATAACCACAGTACATTTGTCAAACAGACAAAATTAACATTGAAACAATACTATTAACTCAACTGCAGGCTTTATTTGGATGTCACCAGTTTTTTCTGCAAGGACATTAAATGGACATTTTTCTGGGCAGGCTCCAATCCTGGCTACCATTTAGTACTTGGTAGTAACATCTCCTTGGTGTCTTTCTTTCTGGAACATTTTCTCAGTCTTTCCCTGTTTCTTATGACCCTGACAATTTTTTTTTCTTCAGTGTGATTTATATGTGTGTGTGTGTGTGTGTGTGTGTGTGTAAAATAAAATTTGCTATTTTACCCATTGTTAAGCATACAGTTGTGGCATTAATCGCACTCACATGTTGTGCAACCATGAGCACTATTTCTAAAATGTTTTCATCACTGCCAGAAGGAACTCTGCACCCATTAAGCAATGGCTCTCCCTCCCGCTTCTCCCAGGTACCTCTTAAGAGACCCACAGGAGCTCCTGCCTAAGCCTCGAGCCCAGGAAAATGTTCCTGGCCAGAATCAGTCCTTCTCGATCCCATTGCTGCAGAGGCCTGTGGGAGTCCTGGCCATGTGGCACCCACTGTGGGCCTATCCTTAGCAAAACGTGGACTTACTAAGGTAGAGAGCAGTAGAAAGGGCCACCCTGCCCATTTCTCTGGAAGCTGGCCTGCTTGGGTTTTCTAACAAAGGTCGGGACACCTGCTTCGATGTATCCACTGACAGTCTGACTGAACTCAACCACTGGCCCTGTCATTTTTCTCCCTGGGGCCAAAGGGACTGTCAGGGCAGCTTCTCCTGCAGAGCTCTCCAGACAGGCTGCTCACCAGGCCCAGCCCTGATTTCCACCACTGTGACTTCTAGGAGAAGTCTCTACTGCTGTCCTGACCTTGGGATGCCCTCCTAGTGACGGCCTAGAAGCCGGGCATGTGCCCCGGTTCAGGGGCTTGCATATCCCACCTTCTAATATGCCCGAGCTTCCGTGTCCTGGCTTCCAGCCCTGTGCAGCAGCCCTCTCGCCACCATCTGCAGGTGCAGCCTTGCTGCAGATCCGGCACGCGAGACCTGGCTGCCTGTAGCCAGACTCCTGTGATTTGGCTCCAGCCACCTGTCCAGACACTCAGGCCCTCGCCTGGACACGCCTGCTGCCCGCCACACCTGCTGCCAGGCCCTCCCCACTGGCTCCCCTGCCCTGCTGGCCTCCCTCCTACTGCCTGCTTTTCCTCACTCACCCTGTCTGGTTCCAGGTCAGGGCTCCTCCAGTCAGCCCATTAATGCTACTGTCCCTGTCCCTGTTGGGCACATGCAAATGCCATGTCTCCAAGCAGCCTGGGCTGGTCACGGGTGCGCCTGGGCCGTCTCTGCTGCTGGTTGAGCAGAGCATGTACTCGCTGTCTGCTCAGTGAGGGAAGAGCCTCCCGGTGCTCCAGGGACTGACCCATCCTGTGCCCTGCATGAAATGCTCTTTCTCTGCTGGGAGTGGCTACTGGGTGGCCCCGTAAGGGCCCTGTCAGTCACTATGGGGCCAGGCCAGGTCCCCTGATCCACTTCACATTGCTCACTGAGGCCCGTCCTAGTCAGAGCCTGGGATGGACAATGGGGACACAGAGGTAGGAAGGCGCAGCTGGCCCTGGGACTGCTTGCTGGCTGTCCATTGCCACAGACAGAGTTACCAGGGGTCATAGTGCAGGCCATCTTCCCAGAGCCTCTGAGGCCTCAACTCAGAGAAATTCTGGGCAATCTGTACTGTGGGTCTATAATATCCACCCCCTGTCCTTCCAGAGCTTCATCCTGACACAGGTGACTCATAGTTCAGAGCATTAGCTTTGGAACCAAACACACCTACACTGGAAACCCACCTCTAACACTTATTTGCTAGCAGTGTGACATGGAACAAATACCTTACCTTCTCTGATACTCACTTTCCTCATTTGTAAAATGGAGATAATTATTTCCATAGGTAGGAATAAAGTGGGCTTGATTTATAGAACATGCATGCTTCTTCCTCTTCCCTTTACCCCCACCCCCCAAAAAACCTTGTATAACTTATTATGGTTTCAAGTATCTTATCCGTATATTCAAAGTCTGTTTCTATTTGAACCCAAGTTAGATTTCCCAGGACAGTGACAAACTCACCCCAACTTGCCTTGGACTTTCCTGGTTGTCACACTGAAACTCCCGTGTCTGGGGAAACCTTATAGAGCTTCCTATTTCCCAGCCTCCTCACCTATAAATTCCCACCGTGAAAGTCCAGATTATTCACATGCCCAACATGTCCATTCCTCCTGACTCTGACCTTCACAAATGCAGTTCCCTCCTCCTGGAAATGCCCTTCCTCATTTTCAGCTGTCAACTTGAATGCAGCATTCAAATCCGGCTCCTCCATGAGGGCTTCCTGGCCCTCAGCTGGAGTCAGACCTCCCTCCTCCATCCCCTCGAGGTGCCCCTTATGGCCCCAAAACAGCTCCAGTCAGTCCCCCTCCTCCCCAAATAATGAGCAATGCAGCAAGGGCCGACTCCACTGCCACTGCAAACTGCACACCAGAGGTGCTCAATAAGTGCTACACTCCCATCACACTGCCTCCAGCTGGCTTCTCTGGTCCCGCCCACCTCATGCCCTTGCTCCACAGGTGGACTCAGCAGGAGAACCCCCCCCCCGGGTGGCTCAGATGGAGCCACAACCAGGGCAGGCCTCAGCCTTGGCCAGGGGACTGGAGCTTCCCCGTGGACTCCAGCCCTGTCCTGACACTGTCCCAAGGGCGGGAGCCCTAGGCTGGGGCTCACCTGCTTCCAACAGCCATCTGCAGTCTGTCGCCGCCTGCCTTGCCTTGGGAGGCACTGTGCACGCTCTTGGTGAACACGGGCTGCAGATGGACAGTGCCACCACGGCTGCCAGGGAAATCTCTCTGAAGCAGTCAATTTGGAGCAGCTGGTAGAAATCTGACTGTTGTACTCAAATCACAGAGTGGCCAGCCAAAGGCCAAGGATGGGCCCGCAGCACCATCCTAAATCAATAGCAAGGCTTTGGGAGATGGTGTGGGTGTGCAGGGAGGGCAGGAGAAACAGATGTGCCAAGGGGACTCCTGTCCCTGGCAGGACAGGGAGAGTAGGTGATGCCAGGTAGGCTGGCGCTGTGGGGAGCCCAGTACAGTAAGGTGCCCCACCCTGGGGCAGGAGGACAATACAGGGCAGGGCAGGGCAACCGGCCCAGAGACCCCAGCTTCCTTTGGGGCCTCTGGCAGGGCAGACAATGGACGCCTCTGGCAGCCACAGAGGACGGGGCATGGTAACTGGGGCATGGACATCCCTCTCTGGTGAAGCTGAACTAGAAGGAACAGGGCTGGCGGGAGTCTCAGATGCCCCCGAGGGTGTGGAAGGGCTCAGTCAGTAACGGTCACGGGGCCAGGGGCACACAGAGTTGGGCCAGGAGGTGGGGCATGCTGTAGCAGCTACCAGTTGGTTTCAATTCTACTCCAGTCACTGATCTGTGTACTTCGCTTGCAAGATTTGTTCAACAAACATTTATCATAGGCCAAGTACGCACCGGGGAGAGAGCAACGAACAACGTAAACATGACCCTGGATCCTCTCATTTATTTCTCTCCTGCCTCGGTCACAGGGGGCCAGCATCGCTCTCACCATCTTACAAATGAAGAAATTGAAACTCAGACCTGGGGGATGGGAAGCCCTTGCAGCTGTGTGGCGCAGAGACTTCCTGACGCTAGACAGTCCTTCCCTCAGGCCCCACCGATGTCTCTCCCACTTCCCAAGGCTCCTGGGACCCTCCTCTGCAATTCAGAGGCCTGTGGGTGACTGCTTCCTGCAGTTTCTGGGAAGATGTGAATTGCAGCAAGCCCAGGACACAGCATGAGGGCAAAGCACACCACCCTCCCAGCCTGGGTGTGCTTTGAGAACACCGTTGTGCATCTCATCTGGGAGCTGGGGGAGCTGGGGGAGCTGGGGGAACTGTATCAAGCTTTCTCCTAGGGCATTTGTTGAAGGAGGAAGACTCAGTTAACAGGTGAGAAAACAAAATCTGGATGACAATGTCATTAGCTCAGCCTCGCAGGGACACCGGGAACCTGCTCCCAGCCAAGTGTTCCCTCCAAGCCACCAGGCACCCTGCCAGGGTGTCCTGGCTCCCCTCTGCCCTTCTCCTGTTTCAGCCCCTTTACAACTCTGAAGGCCTGAGCTGCTTCTGTACCCAGGGCTTGTTCTCACCTGTCTGGCAAGGATTGGCGGTGTCACCTTCCCTTATTCTGGAGAGGTAGGACAGAGGCAGGCCCTCTTCCCAAGGGAGGACCACCTGAGGTCAGCATCAAGGTGGGCATATCCTGGACTCTGGCTTTTTGGGCATTCAGATCCCCCAGGTGGGTGCAGGCCACTCCCCAGGTGAGGCTCTGGGCCTCACCAGAGCACACTCCCTAGGGTGACTGCTGCCACCTCAGCAGTCCCACAGAAAGGGCACATTGCCCCTCCCTCCCTGTCCCCCACTCAGAAATAAAAGGAAAACCCTCCCATTGGCCTCTGTCCTGCAAACAGTTCTATTTTCTGCTCTTTTCCTGCCCAGAATAAAGAGCGACATACAATGTGGACAGAGGCTGGGAGTGATGACCACACGGGCCCCTTACCGGTGAGATAAGAAATAATTCATTGCTTCTAGACTGTGAAGGGATTGTCCTGGAGCCCCTTGGAGACGCCCTGACAGCTCCTGTGCCTATTGTTGGCGCCATATCATGGGAACTGTGTCCTCCCTGTCCTCACTGCTCCGCAGATGCTAGCTGGGTGGAGAATGGTGACTGTTGGGGAGTGGGGGCTGATCAGGATTTCCACAGCACAACTGGCTGCTGACTTGCCTCAGAGGTCTCCCCCAAACCCAGGGTGTGGCCTGCCTCTTAGAGCCAAATGGCCAGCAGAGCTGGGGCTGGGTCAGGTTCAGTGACTGCTTTTTTTGTCTGGTGACTGTTTTTCTGCTTCCCACACTCTACCCACAAGGAGAGAGTCTCCTAATGCCACATACTTTATCAAGTCTTCTCTCTGCTAAAAGCCCTTGATATGAAGATGAGATTCCTTGAGACAGCTGAAGTGGCCTTCCACCGTCTGGCTTGTTCAGCTTCCGATGGCCACTCCCAATACTCCATGATGGTGGCCAGGGCCAGCTGTTGGTACCACAGTGCCTTTGAACTAACTATTCTGCAGACTGTCTTGCAACTCCTATATTGTAAGTTTGTCTTCTCTCAAGAGCCATCCAGGGCCTTGCTGCTCAAGAGACCTTCTGCAAGAGCTCCCCGGTGCTCTGTCATGTAACAGTGGCCATACTAAAAATCACATTGCTTTCCACCATGGCATCGCAGACCATCATAAGCATCCTACTTATGACAGCTGGAAGTATCCTTGCTCTATGGCCAGAGGGCTTCTCTGAGGCATGTTTGATGCCACTCAGGGTCCCAGCACCTAGCACAAGACTGGGTACCAAGTAGGTACTCAGTGCATGTTGACACCTGAAATTTACTCCCTTCCCTTCTTCGCTGTCACAGCTAAGTCAGCAGCAGGATGGCTTCTGCTTCCTAAGAAGCCCTAGAATATCATTGGCATGGAAGAAGACCGGAAATTACACTCAGAACTCTAATGGATAAAAGTGCATGTGGCTGCTAGGAACACTGTGGTGAACCTCCTGGCTGAATCAGGTAAAAAGTGACCACTATGGCAGACTCAGGCAGCACCCAGGTTCCCTGTCTCCTTGTCCCCTGCAGAGGCTGAGCCACCAACTGGAAGAATTTTGCTTTGCAGAGTGGAGTGTGTGGTTCAGGGCTGAGTCAGAGTGCTCCGCCCGACCCCCATAGTCCTTAGATGGCCTACCCAGGACAACCCATGTCCCCAGCCAATTCCACCAGGCCATTGAGGCCTGAATCTCAGGCTCCTCCTTCAGGACGCTTTCCCTGATGCCTGGAGGGAAATACCACGTCTCCCTTCTTGCTCTTTTACCAGTGTGGGTGTCTCAGGCCCCCACCAGACCTCTGCTGCGGAGGGCAGAGCTCTCTCCTTCACCTCCTAACACAGAGGATCCCTTCAGGATCTGACAGAAATGCTAGAGAGAGTGGGATCCATCAGAGATCTGCTTTATGTTTGGAGGTTTAAATAGATCCAGTGTAGGAGGCAGGGGCTTGGCAGGAAGAGGAGGTGCCCCCCAAGGGACTTGATTTGGTACCTGGCTCCAAGTGAGGGGGACATGGAAAGAAGAGGCCAAGATTTTTGTACGTACCTTCTGCAGAAGACATCATGGACATTGCTTTTAAAAGGTATTCTGTGATCATATAAACGTGGAGATACTCAGTTAAGTCAGGTTGTTTGTGCCTTCAGAGTGGAACCTCTCAGCACACATGCTGACATGCAGCATGGCTCTCTAGGAGAGAACACAGTGTTTCTCGGAGTTATTTGGCTATGGAACCCCTGGTTCAAGGAATGCCGTATATCATGGAACACACTTTGAAAGAATATCATCAAATCTAGATATTTTTTTCTTCTCATTTTGTAATGGAAAAGATCCAAAGATGCACCAGCAGACTTGGCAGAACCCAGGAAGTATCCCAACTCCCCTTTGACCTCAGAATTATTACCTGGCTTATTTATTTATTTATTTATTTTTATTTATTTTTATTTATTTATTTTATTTATTTTGCGGTGCTGGGGATTGAACCCAGGGCCTTGTGCTTGTAAGGCAAGCACTCTACCAGTTGAGCTATATCCCCAGCTCAATTTATTTATTTTTTTAACAAATGAGGAAAACAGACTTGAGATGGTTAAGTGACCAGTCAAGGTCACACAGTGAGCAGGAACAGAGTTGGGTTTCTCCTGCTCTGAAGACCAGGCGTTGCCAATTGCATCACTCTGCCTTGTCATTAAGCAAACTTCACACGAACCCCCCAAGCTGTTTAGCAATATCCACAGTGTCTAGGCAATGAGCTCAAGGAACAACGGGGAGCCCTCGGTGACATGGGTCATCCTCTGTGAGTGGCCCATGTTTCTCCCAGGAAAAGAGAATGGATCCTGGAGCCAGGCAGTTCTGGATCCAAATTCCAGTTCGGTGCTTACCAGCCATATCCTCTCCCGGCTCTCAGAGGCCTTCCCTGACTTGCAATCTCAGCAGGAATTTAGATAGTCAAACTAGCATTCAGATCTGCTGGTGACAGAACCTGGTTGTGCCCTGTGGAGAGTTCTCTGCCTCTGGCTGCCCTGACTCCTCCAAAAAGAGCAGGAGATGGGGCCCGAGGATGGCCAGGGCCAGGTGAAAAGCAGACAGAGCTGGGATCTTTGAACTGAGATGTCAATCAGGGTTACTGATGGCAGCCAGGGCCTGCTAGGTCAGAACATGGATCTCCCTGAGGACAGTGCCCTGTGACCAGGTGCTGGTGAGCACAGCCATTGGGAGCCCTTTACTTCTGCTGTGTCTGCAGCTGGAACCCTGTTCTCTCTCCCTCGCCCTCCAGGTGAGCCCTGAAGTCTCTCAGGAAAGCAGCATCCCAGAGCTGGTGCCTCAGATCCAGCCAGGTCACACTGTGAGGCTGTCAGGACAGCAGGGAAGCACAAGGTTCTCCATATCCTAAGGGTCTCTGACCTCCTGTCCTATACGGGGAACATTTGTTTTGTCCTGTGGAAAGTCCCCAAGTGGACAGCTAACAATTGATTCCAGCTGGCCCCATGCTGCTGACTTTGGCCACATTTCAGATACTCTCTGTTCCCGTGATCCATCCCCTGCCCCTTCCCAATCAGAAAGTGACCTCCTGGGCCTCCTTGGGATGCAAGTGTTCTCCTGGCAACTGGAGCCAGGGCTGCTCCTTCATTGTCATCCCCTGAGCCTTTGCCTCTGCAAGCTTTGCTGCCCCAGCAGGGGACCTCCCAGGAGCCTCATTTAAACAAGAAACAATAGCCTCAGATAAAGAATTGCTGGCCTCCTCCCTGGGAGGCTAAAATTATCAAAAACTGAATGGGGCGTTGCCGACCTCAGCCCTCCCTGGCCACTTGAATCCTGGAGGCTGTGACAGCTCCTGCTCAGGGCCCAACACAGAACCAGACAAGGAAAGAGGACTTGTGTGGCTGCAGTGTCTGTAGCCAAATCCCAGCATAAGGCCAGACTGCTGAAGTTCTGGCCCCAGAGTCCTCTGAGCTTCGTGTGCTTGCCCAGGACAAGGCAGGCTCCTTCCCAGAGGGCTACGCCATCCACTTCTGCCTTCACACCACACACACAGAGCTTCAGGGACCAGGGATGGGAGCCCAGAACACCTCCACCCTCCCTTAGCACCACCATTGCCATTGCCATGGCCACGCCCCCATGAGACCCCTCCTGGAGCTGCACAGTAGGTCTCCCCATCTCCCATTGCTGGTCCCACTGCTGTCTCCAGGCTGGGCACCCCTCAAAAGTCTGTCATTTTCATTTGGTACTAGATGTGTCCTAGCTCCCGTATTATTCCACTGCACCCAGAATGCTTTGAGGAAGGAATGTCAGGGACCCCTTCCTAACTCTCCTAGAGAGATGTGCTCAGGAGTAGCAGCCCAAGAGGAAGTACCCCTGAGTGTGCTGATGGAGAGCCTGTCATTGCCCTCCTTGTTCATCCCTCCAGCCAGTAGTCAAGGAAAGCACTGGTCCAGACACCATGCAGGTGTGGCAAGCATATCTTGCAGGACACAACGCCCCTCTCACCTGCATCCTCCCACGGAACCTTCTCAAGGTTCCTGTAGGGCAGGAAGGGCAGTGGTTATGCCAGTTGACTGAAGGCTAAGCCCAAGTACAGTAAGTGGCTGGCTCCTCTTCCTGGGACTCGGAACTAAGTCTCAGCCCTTGACCTGCAGCTGAAGCTCTTTGCAGCAGCTCTCCTGGTCAGGCTGGCCTTGCTTACCAGGGTCAGGGAGGACCCAGTGGCCCCAAGTCAGGTACAGCACATACTCAAGGCATGGTAGCTACTGGTAGGAGAGAACTTTTGGCTCAGGCTGAAATAGATCCTCCTTCACCCCATGCCACCCCACCTCCAGACTGTAGGAATTGCTCTGCCCTTGCAGAGTGGCTTCCCAGGGGAGGTAGCTCAAAGCCATTTGGTTGAGCTAACCATTGCCAGTGCCACATGGGTATGGTCTGGCCTGGAAGGACCTATGTGTCCTTATGAAATCTTCCACAGCTGTTTGCTCCAGCATTTATGTCTATTATGGTCACATCCCAGCAGCAAAATGCAGCTGGATACATTGCACGATGCATTAGAGGCTGAGGGCTGTGACCAAGTGGCTTAAAACAACAGAAATTTGTCCTTTCACAGTTCTAAAGGCTCAAAGTCCAAAGTTAGGGTGTTGGGAGGACCTCACTCTCTCTGAAGGCTCTAGGGGAAAGCCCTTCTTTGCCTCTTCTGGCTTCTGGAGCTCTTTGGTTTGTGGCTGCATGACCCCAATCTCTCCTCCATCTCCACATGACCTCCCATCTTCTCTCCTCCTGTCTCTTTCAAGACCACATGCCTTTGAAATTAGACACCTCTGGGACAATCCTGAACTATCTCATCTCAAGATCCCAAACCTCATGACATCTGCAAAGACCCTTTTTCTAGATACGGTCACATTTGCAGGTTGCCATGCTTAGGATGGAGGACATACCTACCTGGGGTCACCATTCCACCCACCAGAGCAAGGTTGAAATCCTGCCTAAACTCACTTACCACTTGGCCTTGGACAAGTTTAGGAATCTCCCCAAATCTCATTTCTTTACCCTCAAACTAGGAAGAATAATGCCTACTCCTAGGGTTGTTAGGAGAGTTAAATGACATGGTTGCTTGGCATATGGCACACGCTCTGCCAATGGCATCAATGATAATGGTGATAAAAATGACAATGAATAATTGAGTCAGAGAGGTGGAGGAATTTGCCCAAGGTCACATGGCTCCTTAGGTGGCAGAGCCAGACTGGAACATGAATGTCCCTCTCACCAAAGGCCTTCCTCTCTCCATACACCCTGCACTTGCTAGCTCCACAGTAGCAGCAGCTTTGCTAGACTGACGTGTTCCTCAACAGTGTCTCCTGCTCGCCTGATCCATCCCTGACACCATGGCCCCTGGTAGGAGGGGAAGAGCATTCTTCAGGCCCCCGCCTCACCTGGGAGAAGAAGCAGCATCTCTGTCCGATTGGTGGCCAGCATGGGCTGGGCTCCTTCCATGTGCTGTCCCATTCCTGTGAGATAGGAGTGTTCCATTCAGGGTATCCCATTTATTTCACAGCCAAGATGGTGTACTTGGCTGTGACAGTCAACAGTGAGGTCCCATCCTCCTTCTCCATGGCATCTGCTTAGACTGACCATCACAATAGACTCTGCCAGGGCACAGGCCAGGGCACAAATGATTCTCCATGGAGGATTAGCAAGGCTTCCTTTGTCATCAGGATACATCTAGCTTATGATCTGTGAAACATTTTAAGTCCTTGGAGAAAGGGTACCATTGTAGATGTGCTCTAAGAGGGAGGATTTAAGATTCCTTGTAAAATGTCAATCTCAAGAGTTTGTTTCCCCTTAAATCATTTCAAGAGCTCCCACTCGTGCCAGGATAGTCTGGTGTCCTATGTAGCTTGCAAGACCCTGCACAATCTGCACTTTGGCTGGCCCTGTCCCCCAGCAGTCTTGAATGAGTTGTGGGATTCTCAGGAAACCAAGTCTGTTGGCTCAACATATCTTTGCACAGGCAACTCTCTTGCTCAGAACTTTCACCTCCTAGTCTGTCTAGAAAACCTCTTTTCATCTTCAAATACCCACTTCAAACTTTGGCTCTTCAATCATAAAAGTAGGGGATGCTCAATGGATGATGGATAGAATGGAGCAATGGATCCTCTTGGAGCAATGTATCTCTTATTCTATGAAATTAGAGGAAAATAATTGAGCCTAAGTATGTTTAATTTGCCAAATCCAAGGTAAGTGTTCCAAACCCACACATTTCCTCAGTATACTCCAAAGCCTATTAGACCATTGGGGGACGGAGCATCGCACTGGAGTGTCTTCATCCAAAAAACAAAAGACCAAAATATAAAAATCACTGGGACATTTGAAGGACCTACCTCATAAGCCCATGCCCATGCTGTTCATCCACCCACCACCATGTGGGGGTCTGCAGGGGAATGCCAAATGTGCCCCTAGGTACTGAGACCATTAAAGAATCCACTGGTCAGGGTACTCCAAGAAGACAACTGACTTCTAGAATTCTCTGCATGGTGTTGGCCTAATCAAGTGTGGTGAGGACCTAGAAGACAGAGGGGGTTACTGATGGTGGTGGGCTTCCTGAAGAAGACAGAGGGTCCCTCTGCCTTCCTTCCCTCCATCAGTTGCCTTGGGCCCACCCCACTATTCCCGCCAGGCTTTAAGGAGCTACTGTTGGCTTCCTTCTCTGGATCTCAGAGCCAAGGGAGAATGGTTCAGGTTGCAGCCGGAGGGGAAACCAGGGCTATTTTCCTGAAGGATAGTATGGATTCTGTCTTTAAAAGGATGAAACCCAACTTCTGAAATGAGCCACTGTGGGAAAAATATGAAAGGTGACACTTTTCTTTTCACCTCTTCTTTTCCTTCTGGAACTATAAATTTGAGTCTGGAAATTGAAGGAGGTAAATATCTAATAAAGTTGTGGAACATTTCTTCCCACTTCCCAACATTTTCATTTCCTAGAAGCATGCAGAGCCAAGGTAAGTGCAACACATCTGAGTGTGGAAGACCCAGAAGGAGGTCCCAGGTCAGCGTCACCTGGAGGCGCTATCCTCCTGTGGGGTGCTCAGTTGAAGTCCCCAGCAGGCACTCTGACTCTGACCCAGCAGGGGCAGGTGTACCCCTGGAGAGGCTGGCCCCTAGCATTCGCTTACTCCAGGATGCATATCTAAGAAGCCTGGGCAGCTCATGGACTGTTCCACTGGGGCGGGAGAGGACAGAGTGGCCTCCTCCCCAGCTGTGTGTGGAACTCTTTGATATTTCCCTAAATAGGATCAGATTGAACATTTTGAAAGGTCTGCCTTATGTAAGGGCTACCTTCTAAAGTAAAAGTTCTGTTTCATATTATTTTCAGCTTTCTAAGAGTGAGCCCCAGATTCTTCCAAGAACTCTTTGTCCAAGGCAGATGGGGGTAAGGTTGGGAAGGCAGAGGCCCAGAGGAATTGAGGTTATTTGTCTTTTAGAATCACAGACTCCCCAAAGTGGAAGGACCCCCACAGTCATTTCCCACAGTCCTCTGCTCCAGGCAGATGCATCATTGGCAAGGAAGTGGGAGAAGGTTCTGACCACCATCTGATGACCTGGGTGGGCTGCACTGGTCTCTTTTCCTATAACCGAGCAGCCCAGACTCTCCGGCTGCCCTGGAATGAGGGTGGACAGACTCTTGCTCATGGCATTTCTGCCTTGGTTGGGTTTAGGTCTTCCTACCTCAACTCTGCCACCTTCACATTCCTTGCAGGGACAAGCTGGCACTTTCCCCTGTCCTGTCCCCAGATGCCAGACCGAAGGCCGGTGCTAAATTGGTACTTGCAGGGTTGAGTCAGCCAGGCCCCGTCAGCCCTGCCAGTTCAAGGTGTGCCCTCGGTGTGTCCCAGCGTGCTGCCAAGGCCTCCTGAGTCACCCACACCTGCTGGGCACCTCTTACTGCTTCTCAGCCTCATCCTGCCATCAAGCTTCCAGGACTTTTGCCACCAGCAAGGCACAGAAGAAGCTCAAGGAACCCACCAGCCTGGAAGAAGTGCAGGCCTTGGTAGGTACCCCTGGAAGATTTATGGCTCCTCACCTCTCTTATCCAGTCCTGGCAAAGGAGATGGGACAACTTCACATACTTGCTCTTCCACCCAACCCAGTCCCTGGTCACAACCAAGAGGTGGCCAGTTTTGTGCACATCCAGGACACCTGCCCTGCCCTGTCCTCTCCTACTGTCAGTTGACCTGTGGGGAGGGGGCTCAGCCCCTCCTCCTTGAGCTTGCCATCACAGACAGAGTCCAAGGCATGCTCTCAAGGCACTTGGGACTCATGGTGTGACCACGTGTCACATGACCTGGGGGGACAACCAAGAGCACCTCAGCCTCTAGAACTATGAGCCTCCCCAAAGGAGCCTTTACTCCACACAGAGTCAGGACATGCCCCCACCCCCCACCTATGAGTGCTTCAGGGCGACATTAGGGCTTGTCCCTGAGGGGGCTTCTTGCACAACAGGAAACTGAAGGGATAGAAGCTAAAGCGGCTTCTAGCTGGGATTCCCAGCCCCAGCCCCTGCCTTGCCGAGATACCCTGAATAAGGCTCCCACATTTCCCTGCCTTGGTCTCTCTGTATGCAACAGGGGAGCACAGAGAAGCTTCCAGGATGGCTAAGGCCTAGACAGCTCAGGCTCTCTTCTGTCCCTAGGAAGAGGCCACTGGCCCATCTAGGGGAACATCTGTGCACTGAATTTCTCCCTTCATAATGGGGGACACTCTTCTCTGTACCCTCAGACTTCTCTTTAAGAACACTCTGCCACTGCTGAAAGACAGAATCAGACTGTCATTCCTCATCAGAACGTGTGCCCTGGGATGCCCCGGTGTGTTCAAAGCTCACATTCAACCAGGAGAAGAATGCCTGGTTGCATAATAGGTGCTCAATGAATATTTGCAGAACGAATGAATGAATGAATGAATGAGTGAATGAATGAATGAAGGCTTCCTGAGAGAACAAGCACCATCCTTAGGTTGGTTGGGGGTTGACCCACCACACACAAAACAGAGAACACACCCCAACCCTGTTGGATCCCCATCCTCAAGGGGTGGCTGTGCAGGAAGCCCTCCATGAAGTGCTAGAATCCAGGAACCAGTGAGAAGGGCCAAAGGAACTACCCGTGACTCCCTGGAAGCACAAGCAGAAGGTGCCAAGGAGAAGTGGAAAGGGACAGGATCCTGAGAAAGGGCAGGGCGGTGGGCTCAGGCCGGCTCTGGGGCCAGGCTGCATCCATGTCACGTGGCTGCCACAACCCATGACTGCACACTTGCTGCATATCCAATAGGAAGGTGCGATCTCACAGTTCTGAAGGCCGGAAATCCAGAAGCAAGGTGTCATCAAGGGGGTTCCTTCTGGAGGACCTGAGGGAGAACCAGCTCCAGCCTCTGAGCTTCTGGTGGCTGCTGGAAAGCCTTGACTGGCCCCCAGTGCTGCCCAGCACCTGCTCACAACCTGCCAAATGAGATGTACGATCCTGCAAGCAGACACGCATCTCTGCCAAACAGCCTGCAGGGAGGTGGGCATGGTGGGGCGAGCGCCTAACTGCCTTTGAAAGATCAGACATTGGGAACTAGGCTGCAGTCCTGCCCACTCCAGAGGGGGGAGGGTCATCATGTGTTTTTGCTGCTCCACAAACAGATCATTGAATTAAATTAGTGCAAATTCCTACTGTCTTTGCGAATGAGTTATCTACACAATCATTGGCTTAGCAGGTCCTAAGAGAAAGACTGGGAGGTAGACACAAAGAAGTCAGGGACCTCTCTTGGCGCTACAGAGGCCTGTGCTTGGGGATATTTGAGTGCTCTTGGCAGGCAAGGAGGCCTGGAGTCAGGTTCCGGGCAGGGCTGGGTGCAGAGGGTGCAGCTGGTGCCTGGTGAGGCCCAGGCCTGTGCCAGCTGTCCCTACTCCTCACACCTGTCCTCTTTGGCTGCTGGGTCCAGCTCCACCTGCTTGGCCTGGCCAAGTGGAGCCAGGCACTCAGCGTCTTCTATGGGGTGGGAGCCAGAGAGGGGCTCCTGCTCAAGGCCCTGAAGAGCATGCTCAGGCTTGCTGTCTGCACCTCCCAGCCACAGGGCACCCTGGGGACTTCTTGAACTGCCCTGCTCCAGCCCCTCCTGGCCAGCAAGGGATTCCTCTGAACAAAAACAAACTCAGAGGACAAAGGGGATGGCAAAGTTTTTCTCTAAGTATCTGCCCTGGCACCACCAAGAGTAAGAACTGGCTTTCCCATTTCTCGCTTTTCCATTCCATCAGGGTAGCACTGACCTTGGGAATGAGTTTAGGTAAAGAAGGAAACACTGCTGGAGGTAGACTCAACTGAGACACTGTTGTGTGCTGTCCGATTCCTGGTTCCCAGGCACTACGGGGCTACACCTCCACATTTAGTGAGCTCCATCCATGCAACTAAATTCTGACCAATGAAATAATGTGTTAAACACTTGTTGCTTGTTCCAACAATAAGCCCACTCTGAGTTAAAAATGGTGACACTGGCACTGGGGGGTGTAGGTGGGAAGCACTTGACTCTACAACTACCCTCTGTTGGGAGGCAGCATGGGGTAGAGGCTTTGGAATAAGCTATGGTCTTAGTTCTGCCGATTAGAGCAGTGTGATCTCAGACAAATTACTTAACTTCTCTGAACCCATTCCCTATCTGTAAAAATGGAGTCATCTAATATTCAAGGTTGTTGTAAAAATTCAGTTTAGGTGATGCACAAAAAGTGCTCAGCCTGGGTCCTGGCTCACAGACTACCACGTAAATAATGACAACGGTTAGTGTATTAAACTGAAAATAGTTTAAAAGATTATTTAGAAACTTTTATCTGTGTGTTTAAAATTGCATGATTTATTTTATAAACAGCATGAATGGAAACTCAGAAGAAAGAAAGCAGTCATTTGGCTCCCTTAAAGTCCTGCTCTAAGTTATCAGACTGGGACTTCAAAAGAAATTCATTTAAGGAACAGTTTGTTCTGAGTTGTCCAGAGAGGCAGAGCAGGGAGGCTGTCCTCTTAACTGGATGGAGGGCCTCCTGTCCCTGGCCAGCTCCCCGCTGGGTGGTGGGGTTGGTAGAGAACTGGCAGGTGGCCAAGGCTACAGGCAGATGGGGTGACTTCCATGGAGACCAAAGTCCACTCTGGGGACTGAGGTGAAGTCTTGATTTCAGAAGTGCCCTGGCTGCCACCAGACCCCCTTTGTTAGCAAGGAGTCCTTGTTGTCACTATTTCTCATTTTAGCCATTCTGATGGGCTCGCGTCTCATTGTGGTTTTAATTTGCATTTCTGTTGGCCAATACCGAGGGCATCTTTTCCTGAGCTTGTCTCCCATCTCCAGCTCCTCTTCTCTGAAAGGCCTCTTACCCCCTTTCCAGTTGTTGAACTTGAGAGCTCCTTGAGTGCTCTGGGTCATAGTCTTTGGTGACATACTTGGTTTGCAATTCTCTCTCCTGGTCTGTAGTTGTTCTTTTCACTGTCTGAGCAGGGTATTTCACAGAGTGGAAGTTTTTAATTCTGCTCAGATCATGCTTTCATTGTCAAGTATGAGGACCCTCTGCCTTTGCCTGGCACTGGCTGGGGAAGCCCATCCACGCACCACCCATCACAACCTCACATTCGCCCCACTCCACTGGGTGCCACTCTGTGTCACGCCTCTTGCTCACTGCTGGATGATAGCCCTGTTTCCTGTCTAAGGCCTACCCCCCAGTGAGTGCTCCAAGAGACAAGAAGTGGCTGGCTCTGCCCAAATGGCCTCAGCCCAGACCCCAAACCCACCAGGAGCTGTTGTTGTACCAGGGCCTGGGTTTCAGAAAAGGGCTTCTTGTCACCAGAGGACTCCCAGCTCCCTGTCATGAATGCCTCTTGAGACTGGAGTTTAGAGACTCTCCATGGTGGACAACATCTAGAGAACCAGTCCATTTCCACACTGTGGGTGGGCCTTGACACCCCAGACCCACTTTTCTGAGATAGCCACTGACAGAGGCCTAAGTAAGGCATAAATAGAAGGAGGATTTGTGGGGTGTTCTCTCTGCTGGTTCTTGAGATCTGGGGACTTAGGCTACACTGTAGAAACCTTTTAAAGATCTTAATTAGTCATCAACCTGCAGCCTGAGTGTTGTGAGGAGATGGAGCTTCTAAAGGCAATGGCCGCTCATTCTAGTTGCTTCGAGGCATGGGCTGCTGGGCTCCTTCTCTACTCAAGCAAAGTTTTATTAGTTTCCACTCACAAAGAATTCATGTCTAATTATTCATTAACCCCTGTTGGTTATTTTGTTCCTGAGTCCCAAATCCCCTCCATTCTGGGGCAGTAATTTGAGGATTACTACACTTACTAGGCTCTTGGTTTACCTTGGATGTCTGACAGCAATCATGGCTTACCCAGGGAGACTCCTCCAGCCCATAGCTGTCCTGAAGGATGATCACAGAGAATTACCCTGAATTAAGCCAGTGAGGGACCAAAGGCGAGGGAGGTTCCAGTATGGAGCCTGGGCCCCTCCAGCTCTGCAGAAAACCCCAACCATGTTGGGAGGGCCTTCAAGAACCTTTGCCCCATTCTCCCTGTTCAATGGAGAAACTGAGGTCTGGGGTGCAGGGATGGGGCACTGAAGAGCAGGGCTCTTAGATTCTGAGAATCTAAACATAAGCTCTTAAATGACAAGACTCTTAAGAAAAAAAAAAAAAAGACTCTTTTTCCAGAAAAAAAAAATGTGTATGTGCTGTTTATTCAAAAAGTTGCATAAATCACAGGGATGCAGACTCCCTGAAATTCATCTCTGCAATCTAGGTCAGGAAGCAAAGGCTTAGAAATTTTAAATAACTTTTAAATAACAAAAGACACCATAAAGAATGTAAAAAGACAAATGAAGCAGACATAGTGGCCCATGCCTGTAATTTCATCAGCTCAGGAGGCTGAGGCAGGAGAATCAGGAGTTCAAAGTCAGCCTCAGCAAAAGCAAGGCACTAAGCAGCTCAGTGAGACCTTGTCTCTAAATAAAATACAAAATAGGGCAGGGGATGTGGCTCAGTGGTCCAGTGCCCCTGAGTTCAATCCCCAGGACTCCCTCCAAAAAAAAGACAAATGAAAAACTGGGGAAAATATTTGGAATCTGTATAAAAGACAAAGGTTAATATTTCTAATAAAAAAGCTCTAATAATTAGAGGACAAAGGGACAAACAATTCCATTTAAAAATTATCAAAATGCCTTTTAAACGTGCAAAAAACTATTCATATCTACTCATAATAAGAGAGATTCTAATTAAAGCTACTCCAAAATATCATTTCTTACCTGCCAATACATTAGCAAAAATATGTTTGACATTTGTGTGAGTCAGCTTTTTGTCATTATGACCAAAATAGCTGACATATAAAACTCAAAGGATGAACGTTTATTTTGGCTCACGGTTTCAAAGGTTTTGGTCCATGGTCAGCTGGCCCCAATGCTCTGGGACTCAAGTAAAGCAGAACATCATGGTGGGAGGGCAAGGCAGAGGAGAGCTGCTATACTCATAGCAGTCAGGAAGCAGAGAGAGAAAGGGACTGGGGGACAAGGTATATCTTTGTAAAGCACACTCCCAGGGACCTACTTCCTCCAACTAAGTCCCATCTCCCAACAGTCCATCCAGCTATCAAAGGATTAATCCACTGATGAGGTTAGAGCCCTCGTGATCCAGTCACTGCATTGGGGACCAAGATTTCAACACATGAACTTTTGGGGAATATTCCAAATTCAAACCATAGCAACATTACATATTCCTATAGAAACCATGACATTTCCATACTTGAAATGAAAAATGTTATAACTCTGAAGAGGACAAGGTCTAGGAAAATTACATATGCATTATCTTTTGTCCCAGAAACCCTACTTTTAAGAATCTATCCCAAAGACACACTGACAGAGATACAAAAAAAAATACATGCACAAAGCTATCCATTGCAGGACAAGTTGCAATAGCAAAAGACTGGAATCTACAAAATGGAGTATTATGCAGCTGTACCAAGAAACAAGGACTACATTTGCTGCTATTGAGTGATCTGCCAGCTACGCAGTTAAGAAAGGTGAAGTACAGAGCCACGTTCATATTCTACTGTGTATCCAAAAAAAGAGGGATGCAAGTGTATCTAGTGTTCTAGATGGAATATTTATATAATCCCCTGATTCAGATCTTGAAGCCCTGGTCCCCAACATGATGGCATTTGGAGATGGGGCCCTTGGAAGGTAATTAGGTTTAGATGAGGCCATGATCACGATGGGATTAGGGCCCTTCTAAGAAGAAACACTAGAGAACTCACTCCCTCCACATGGTGCAGCCATGTGAACGCGTGGCAAGACTGTGGCTGCCAACAAGCCAAGAGGGAGGCCTCAAAACGAAAGCTACCTTGACTCCCCAGTCTCCATAACTGTGAGAAGCAGACTTTGCTGTTAAGCCACCCAGCCTCTGACGTGCTCTTATCACAGCATGAACTGGCACAGACACCCAGATTGTGGTCCCTAAAGGCCACTTCCCATCACAAGGACCTGGGGGACCTTGAAGAAATGACCAATTCTAGATCCAAGGAAGGAAAAGTGCAAGAAAGAGCCCAGTGCTTCTTATCATGCCAAAGCCAAAGGGTATCTTTCAAAACCCTCAAGAACTGATTTGTTTCAGCGCCCACCAGCTAACAATGGAACAATTTGAGCACAAATAGAAAAATAACACAATGGACCAATGACCACGAAACGTACTTAAATCCATGCATTTGTAATGATACCAAAATGGAACCTCATCGGTCACCTTCGGAAGATTCAAGTGAACCAACTCCATTATTTTGAAAACTGGAAAACAAAGGGAAGCAATCAAGCATTTTCTCTGCCTCTCCTACGTGAACTGCACCTCAAAACAATCAGCTCATTAATGAGAAAGAAAACTCTCTTTTTAGAACTATTCCAACTAATTAATGAGGAAGGGGCGGTAGAACTAGAACAACTCCATTTTGCACTCCTAGTCAATGAAACGATGAAGACAATTGGATCATGTGATCATCAAGGGTGTCACCTGACGGATGTCCACAGCACCACCTTTGCAGCAGTTTGCCAACACAGAGAACCTGGGTCTCATCAGACTCAGGGGAAAGGATGCCAGGGAGGCAATTATCAAAATCCAGACTCTAAGAAAGCCTGCAGGATGTACCTCCCAGGGTCTCTAAATATGTAAAGTATGCATAGACTTCACAAGTAGAGAAAGAGGAATATTTAAGAGATATAGCAACTGACTAATCACAGGATCCCAATGTTCTCAGGTCTGCATTCCAACAGCAAGCTGTAATTACGACCAAAACAATTGGGGAAAGAGGAGTGGCAGTCAGTTCTGCCCTAGACGCAACGGATGCTTTCCTAAAAACCCTTACACAGCAAAATCACAAGAGGAACCACGGGGCTTGTGGGTAAACGGACTTGGGAAATAGCACTCAAAATCTTCGTAGGTGACGCATTATTTTTTTAAAACTAGGAAGACACTCATTAAAAGGGTAACACAGCTTCAGCCATGTTAAATGGTTAAGGAATGCATAAATAATACAATAAAGACAATGCTCTACCCTGAGAAAAAACTGGAAGCACACTTGTGGAGAGTCGAGACTTTGCAGCTGTGAGTCACTGGGAAGCCAGGTGGAAGCCGGGACACCAGTGCAGAGGTCTGGGGCTGGAACAGGGAGCAAAGCCCCACACAGAGCAAGACTTCTGACTCTTGCAACCCCAGAAGCATCCCAGAAAGATGCTCTTGCTGTTGCTATGCTGACTCTTCCAAAGGTGTCCATGACTAAGAGATGGGCTCCATCCACACCCCAGCCCCAGGGAAGCTCCCTGGCAGGTGATCTCCAAATCCATCTCTCCAAAGCAGATGAGTTCATCTTGCTGCCCCCAGACCAGCACACAATCTCCTTGAGCTCTGCAGATCCCAGTCTGAGTTCATGTCCCCTCGGTCCCACCCGCCCAGTGGCTTCATTACTGCTGGTCATAGCAGTATGACCCACCCACCCCCACCAAGCATGCTGGCTTTCCCTTCTGCACCTGCCAGCTTCCTCTGCCTTCCTGGACAGACAGCTGAGTGACACATCAGACAAACCCAAATGACAAGGCACTGCGAGTCCCACCCTATTCCGCACTATTTGCCTGTTCCTCTCCTCTTTTTCCTCTCCTTCAGTTCAGACGTCTTTTCACCCTGAACCACTTCAGTTGTGTCTTGTTTTCATTTTTCCCAATTCCTTCTCGCTGCGATCAATGGGATTTAAAATGCAAATCCGACTGTGAGTCCCCTGTTTCAGAACCTTTCTAAGTTCCCCGTTCCCAGTCTCCTAGGGGATGAGATGCCCATTCCTTCATGCCATTTCATGTACTATCAGTTCTTCTTAGGGTCTGAGCCTCCCATCTGTCCTGCCCCTGGGCCTTTGCTCACCTGTGCCCTTTGCTGTGAAGCCCACATTAGGCAAATGGAACAGCTGCCCTCTGGTCTTGCCTATTAAAATCCTTCACATCCTCCAAGGCCTATTCCCAACACTACCTTAACCAGGAAACATCATTTCTTTCTCTTTCTACCCTCAACCAAATCTCCTGCTCCTCTACTTGTGCATAGCCATTTGGGGCACTGGGCAGGGTGGTCACTTGTGTCCTAGATGTTTGCCCCCCCAATTGTCTATGACCTTATGAAGGCAAAGCAAGGACGGTGCAGACCTCCAGGCCACACATCACCCATTGCCTCCTCTTCTCCTCATCTCAGAGGGGTCGTGATACCTGGTCCACTGAGCATGAGTTTCCAATGGTCCATCACATATTTCCAGGATAGTGACCCTGCTGGATTAGAAGTGGGGTGGCTGCAGTTGCTGTGAGGGTGGGTTCCAGGGTGGAGGGCCTGCTGCAGCTTCGATTTTAAGCAATGTCACCGCCCACCTGCCGTGTCCTGATCTCCAGAGTGTGAGGCTCTCATAGTGTGTTCCAGTGAACTCTTGTCAAGTTCACTGCCAGGTTTTTCCTCCACTAGTGAAGAGTCTGGGGGTCTGACCTATGGAAAAGTCAGTCTTTGATGTTGAGCTGCCTCCCTGAAGTCGCAGAGAGCCCCCTTGGTGGAAGGCCAAGGCAGAAGGCACGAAGCACTGGGACAGGTGACTAGCCTGCTGCAACTTCCTGCTGGCCCACCCTCCTTGTGCTTGGTTTGGCTCGTCTCTGAGGTTCCCAAACTGCGCTGACCATGCAGCCTACCTGGGGCTGAAAGCCGGAGCTGCTGTCCGCAATTCCTCAGTGTGCTTTCTCCTTCCCGAGCGTTGGCAAGGCCTGCAGGGGCGGCTGCACACTCCAGCTTGCCAATCCTTTGTTGCTCAGCCCAGGACCCTCCCCCTACCCCTCCCGGGGTAGACATTGGAGAGAGATGGGTGCCCCCAAGATCTGAGCCAAGCCAATAGGAGAAAGGCCTGAGCTGAGAGCAAGACCTCAGTGACAGAGGACAGGAGCACATGGCTCATCCTGTCCCGAAATCTAGTGTGTGCCATGCAGTGCCTGTGTGACCGCAGGCAAATTAATCTCCTTTCTATTTTTCATCTGTAATATGAGAATAACAGCAGCATTTTCTTCATAAGGAGGCTATAAAGATTAAATATCATTGCACGCCTACTAGGATGGCTCTAATTTTAAAAAGGAAAATCACAGATGTTGGTGAAGCTGCGGAGAAATTAGAATCTTGCTGTACAACCAGCAGAAACATAAAATGGTGTAGGCGCTGTGGAAAACAGCCTGGCAGCACCTCAGCAGTTAAACGTGGAGTGCCGTAGGATCTAGCAGTTCAACTCCGAAGTATATATCCAAGAGAACTGAAAGCATATGTTCACACATAAACATAAATCTTCATAGCAGCAGCAGCAGCAGCAGCGATAATAGCCCCAAAGTGGAAATAACCCAAACCTGCCTTAACCAGTGACTAGATGAACAAAGTTTGTATCTACACAGTGGAATATTATTCAGCCATAAAAAGGGATGAAGTACTGATCCATGCTGCATATTGGATGAATCTTGAAAACGTTATGCTAACTAACTTTTAATGATGTGGAACACAAATCATCTTATCATTCTGATACTTATCATCTGATACTATTTACATGAAATGTCCAGAAGAGGCAAATCCAGAGACCACAGATAGATTAGAGGTTGCCAGGGACTAGGGGAGGGAAGAATGAGGAGAGATATTCCTGAGTACAGGGTTTCTTTTTGGAGTGATGGAAATGTTCCAGAATTAGATAGTAGTGATGGTAGCATAATCATGTGAACATACTTAAAACACGAAATCGTACTGTAAAAGAATGAGTTTCATGGTACGTAAATTATATCTCAGAATCATCATAATAATGAACAAACTCATACACATGTCCACACAAATTAAATAGGTCAGTGCCATCCCTGACCCACACCAAGTGTCCAGTAAGCCATGGCTGGCACGCTAGTGCTGAACCACCACACTCAGGCGCCATGTTGGTTTCCTGCGAAGGCTTGAGCACCAGGGTCAGAGCCATGAAAGATTGAACTTGTGTTTTGCTCCCTCGGCAAGAAAGTGTGTTTAAAATGACCTGCAATCAACCTTGGGAATGATGGGTCACTTGTCAGGGAAACAGAAAAAGTATATCTGTCCTTTGGCAACTGCTGCCCCCCACCTGCATGGTGGTGGTCAAGACCTAAATACAGAAGCAGTGGACCCTGGGGAGACCAGGTAAGAGGGGAGGGAAGGGGCTCTGGTCCATGAGGCTCCATGACCTGAACCAGTGCCAGTCTTGGGAGCTGCCATGGCCAGCAGCCTGAGAAAGAACCCCTGTGGGCATCCTGGGGCACTACAAGCAGTGGTGATAGTGGCCTATCTCAGCATCACGGCCTGGGAGGACTCACCCAGGTGGACACTCCATCATCTCTATTCTTCAGGGCTGCTGCTAGGGACAATGGTGAGGACCTTTTCTAAACCCAGGACACTGGCACTAGGCTTCTTGTTGCTGTGACAGAGAATAACCCAGCTGTTCCCCAGGCCCCAAGGGGCCTATGAGTTCCTAAGAGGGAAGGGGGCAGCCTTGGGCATATAGTTGTGCCAGGCAAAGGGGAGCAGCAGGCCCAAATCCTACGGGCTCTGCCCAGACCTGGCTCTTCCATTGCCCTCTTTCCATTTCTACCACTTCTTTCCTTGTCAGTCCCCCATGGCTTCCCACCTGGCCTCTGGCCAGGCTCCGTGGGGCAGGCACACTCCATCTGGCTTTCCTCCACCCTGCAGGTAGACCTGCCTCCTGATCCTGCTCTTGCCAGCTCAAAACTAACCTCTCCCTGGATCCTCAGTGTCCACTGGCCACAGCTGCCTGTTCCCCCGGCACCTCCTTTAGGAAGGAATTCCATTTAAGTTAGGAATTCAGCACACCAAAATAATAAAAGCACCTTTTTTATCAGTTCCCTGCAAATACCAGGCAGAAGGCCACCTCTGCACTTTGTCCCCCCTCCCCCTCTCCACCTGCTCATATTTCACTGCAGGGGAGGCCTGAGTGCCCACCCCCTGCCAACCACAGCCAGCAACATCACCAGAGGAGTAGGAGGCTGTCTGCCCAGTCCAAGGAGCAAGAGCCCACACTTGGACCCATCCCGGGCTCTGCAGCTGCTGCCTTTGCAGCTGTGACCGATGCCTGGCTGAGGAGTGCCCCCAAAGCCTCCCCCACCCCTCCCCTCCTGCCCCACCCACAGATGGAGTGCAGAGAGGGAGCTGCTCCTCTGCGCCCCACCACCTTGCACACCTGGCCTTGCCGCCTGAGGCCCAGCTCTGGCCAGCTTCTGCCAGGGTTTGGGGATCCTCCATCCGGCAGTCCATGCAATTCCAGAAGGCCAAGAGATACACTCCTGCTGTAGAGAACAGTGTTCTAAGTGCAGAAATTGACAGACACTATTTTCACCTCTCAGAGCAGTTTGGTGCTTTCTAAAATGCAAGCTCTGTCACTGTGGGAGGGAAGCCTCAGTGCCAAGGTTTGATGAGTTTCCAGAGAAGCCACAAAATGCAGAGCTGTCTGATGGGAGCCGCTCCTCAGCCAGCCACCACCCACGGCCTCCTGGAGTGTCACGGTGACCTGGGAACAGCTCTCAGTGCCCAGGCCCCTGCTTTGTATCCTGGTGGCCACAGCACTGAGGCACCCAAGGCAGCAGGCTCTGTCTGCACCCTGTGCCAGGACCCAAGCAGAGCTGCCGGGACCCTTCTGCTACGTTTGCTTGGAATTGCTTTTGTCTTTTCATCCTAATGAGGTGGAAAGAGAATGGGAAATAAGAGAAAGGGAACAGCTTGATGTAGTCTGTCCCCAAATGCCCCTGCCCCCACACTGCCACCCACTCCGACCCCAGAATGCACTGAGTCTTGTGGAGTGCAGCCCCTCCCAGCAGGGAGCATGGTGGCATGTCACCATAGGCATGGGCCAGACAGAGCTAGTGTGTCCATTCCAACACAGTGAGTCACCAGACAGTGACAGAAAATCAGAGTTCAGGGATTACCAGTTTTTCTTGCTCCAGTGAATGCCAAAATGCCCCATGGGGATCATCAGGGTTCTTGTCCAGAAATAGAAAATGCATGTAGAGCGAGCGTATTGGGGTCTCAGGGCCCGTGGGTTAATGAGGTCTAATGTTTAAGGGCACAAACATAAATGCCTTAATTTTTAAGGTGTGGGTTCGAATACCATCTCTGCCATTTACTTGTCATGTGACCTTAGGCAAGCAACTTGACTTTTCTGTGCTTGTACAATAGAGATATAAACCTCTTGAGGTAGTCTTAGGTCAATTAATACCCAACGTATTAGTAGATGAGTACTTACAGCCATGCACAGTACCCAGGAGGTGCTCCGGTGTTAACCAGCTTCCGTGGGTCAGTCTTCAGAAGTGAGAGCACAGGCTCTGAAGATGATTGGAATTTGGATTCTGGTTTCTGTCCCTTTCTAATCGCATGGCTTTGGACGAGTCAGGTGCTTTGGGTCTCAGTTTTATCATGTAAGAGGGGAAACTACTACTAGAAGATGAAAGGGTTAGACATCATCACTTGCAAAGTGCTAAGAATGATCCCTGGCACTGTGGAGTTGTTATTATTATTACATCATCATCATTATTAGGCTCTCATAGAGCAGCTGCGATGATGATCTGACTGCAGGAGGGAAGCAACGTCTGGGCCCTGTTTCCCAGCCTGGAAGGAGGAGGCGCAGGAGCCAGGACAGGGCCAGCGGTGGCAGTTTCCCGTAGCCCTGGGGGAGGGATGGGCCAACATGGGTCTGCCGGGAGGGTCCTCATGTGCCTTCTGAACTGAAGCAGGGACCTGCCAGCTCCTCGGTTGGGTACAGGTGCCATTGAGAAGAGCCACTCAGACCATCACCATCCTTGTGGATAAAGCCCCTCCACAGATGTGACTGTGAGCCTGACCTTGTCACTCAGCAGCCATGCCCTTGGGCATGCTGCTGACCTTCTGCTCCCCATTCCTTCCCTCTATCTTTCCTGCTGACCAGCCACCCCTGGCTCAAGAATATGGGGTCCTCCCTTCCTGCCCTTCCTTACCTCCTTCACCCTGAGATCTGGGGCCGACAGAGGCTGCTGAGAACTTGGAATTTAGGAAGGAAATGCTCATTTCATTTCTCATGCTCCCTCAGAACCAAAAGCTGCAGTTGAATCAATTTGATAAACTTGAGTGTCCTTTTCTCTTTCTCCACTGGGGTCCCAAAGCCAAGCAGGCACCTCTGCTGTGATACTGTGGGGTTTGTTTTTGGTTTTTTCTTAACCTGTGAATACATAAACACATGGCTAGTGGAAGTTTTTTTTTTATTATTTTTAATCAAAGAACACTGGAGTATTTTGGGTAAGAAGTGAGTGTCCCATTTTATAATTAGCCCCTCTCTTCCCACTCCTTTCAGAGGAGACCACCATTAATCACCAGTATTCAGTCCTTCTAGACTTTTCTCTACACATCTACAAATATTTTTAAGTATTATTTTACTCCTACAGATCCTCCTATGTATATTATTTTAAGACATCTTGCGTTGCTCAACATGCACCAAGGTCCTTCCTTGTTGATACATGTCAACATGCCTCGGTCCTTTCAATGCAGCAGATCATCCATTTGTGTGGTGGATGATCCATTTACCATCTTGTCCCTTGTCAGGCAGCTGGGCTGCTTATGACTTTTCTGCTTTTGTGAACAGCTGTGTGCACGCATGTCTGGGCACATGTGTGAACATCTTCTGTGAGAGAAATGGGATTCCTGGACCAAAGAATTGAAAGAACTGCAACGTACCCTACCCTCTTACCTCCTGACTCTGTTTTATTTTTATCAATGGCATTTGTTATAAATTACAGTGGATTTTTTTTTTTTTTGCTTGCTGTTTTCCACTCTAGAATACAATTTTCACAATTAGCTGTCTCATTCTGTGCTGTCTCCCTGATATCTAGAAGAGTCTCTCCCACATAGTAGGGATTTAATAAATACTTGTTGAATGAAAGGATGGATGGATGGGTGAAAGGCTTATACATTTTTCATGGTAATGGGTGTTACCAATTGGTTTCCCAAAAAGCTGAGCAATTCATATTCTTCCCAAAGAGTCAAAGACTGTCTCCCTGCATCTTTGATATTACAGGATATGATCGACTTAATTTTTCCCATCTGAGAGGGGAAAAAATTGCTATCTCCCATTTACCCCACTGCTTGACAAGTTCCACCAGAGCCGTCTCGGACCCTTCACCACAGGACTGAGTGGGAAGTTCCGTCTGTTTGCAGTGACCAGGCTCAGAGCTCTGGGCCTGGAAGCCAGCCCCAGAGATGAGTCAGAGAGAGCAGGGAGCAGGGCAGAGCCAGGACTGAGCTACAGCCCAGTAGGGAGCGGGGATGGGCCTGGACAATGTCAGGGTTGCTCCTGCAGCAGCTGCAGGGATGACAACAGACAGCCACTGCACAAGTGGAAGCCGAAAAGCAGCAGCAACCGGGGAGGGGACGCTGAGAGAGCGGAAGACCCGGCCCAAATCCCATCAGCAGAGAGAACAATGTGTGGGCAGGGGGCTGCCAGCCACAGCCGGCTCAGCCCTCACAGAGCGATCAGAGCACCCAGGGCCCTGGCAGCCTTCAAGTCACTGACCATCATCTTCAAACGTCCTTCCCCAGAGACTCCCGTGATTCTTCCCTCCCTGAGTGACCTGGTACAACCGAAGTGTCTCAAAGCCTCCGTCGCTGCTCTGTACCATCTCCTCCTGCCCCTTCAGCAAGCCATCATGGCTTCCCAGCAGGGACAGCTTCTCTGGAGTTCTGGACTTCAAAGTAGAACCACAAGTGACCCTTCCTCTGTCAGTGTGATGCCTGCAGGACACTCCATGGCCCCAGGGAGTGGGAAGCAGGACGTGCCTCCCAGCACCCCACCTGGGAATCCGCTGGTCCCCAGACTGGTTGCTACATGCGCTACTACCTCGGTTTCTTCAACCAGTCTATACCACAGGGGAAAGGGCAGGAGGGAGTTTCTAGGTTGAAAGCAACCAAAGAAATTAACACCTAATGCAATGCATAGATCTGGTTTGAGAAAGCCAATCACAGAATGCATTTCAGGAATATAAATATGAACTATTAGATGAAATTAAGGAATTAGTGCTGATTTTGATGGATGTGACAACAGGATTGTGTTCATATAGAGAACTTCTCTTAATATTTAGAGATGCACAGCGACTCCGGAGGCTGAGGCAGAAGGATCGGGAGTTCAAAGCCAGCCTCAGCAACTTAGTGAGGCCCTAAGCAACCCTGTCTCTAAATAAAATACAAAATAGGGTTGGGGATGTGGCTCAGTGGCCAAGTGCCCCTGAGTTCAATCTCCGGTTCCAAAAAAAAAAATATTTAGACATGCATACTAATAAAATGGACATCAGTAATTTGCTTTAAAATACTTAAATGAAAAAAAAAGGAAATGAAGCAAAATGAAGATAGAGTTAACTTTTCATAATTGCTAAATCTTGGGCATGGGTGTATAGGGTTCCAACCCTCTCCCAGAGACAGGGCAGGACACCCCAAGATGGGGCTATTGGACTTCCATCCCAACATCCCGCTGCACCCCGCCTGACCATAGTCTGCCCAGGGACTGGATCTCAGTGGGAATGAGATCACAGTTCACAGTGTGGCCACCTGACTGCCCAAGTCCAGCCAGACCCACAGCACAGGGGGCAGAGCCTTGAAATCTGTTGCATGCCTTTCAGGCAGAAAAGCTGAGGACCTAGCCCAGCAGATGCCCCAGGAAGTCAGAGCCCACCCCCTCTGCAGTGCAGCCACGCCTGAGCTAGCCTGCCCATGTCTGCAAAAACTGAGGCAGCACAACCCTTCCCAGAAGTCAGAATCTGCCTGTGTGAGGCAGAGGAAGTGATCCATAGATCCGACTACAGGACCCTGTGAATCACCAGGGCACTGGCACGCCAGCACCCAGGCTTAGAGCCCTCCTGGAGGGAGAATGCAGTCCCCTCCACTCACTATCCTCTCTTCATCCTGCCAGCAAGCTGGCCTTGACCCTGATGCCTGCAGTTCGGGCAGCATGAGCTCCCAGGGTGCTCTCTGAAGATACGGGAGAGATTTCAGAGGCAAGACAAGGCATTCCTCTTTTTCCAGGGATTCATGTGCTCAATTAACATTCACTCAACACCAACTTACTGCTGCAACCAGCCCAATGCCAGGTTGATCGCCCTACCCAGTGCAGCTCACAGTCCACAGAGGAGCCACAGCCAGACCCAGCTCACCCAGCTCTACACGGAGGTTCAAAGCATGTGGTTAGGTTTATGGGGCTTGGCAGGATAGCACACTGCCACAGCCATGACCAACTTGGGTTATCAGGCCCTGGAGAGACATAGTAGAAGGTATAGAGCAGTTGTTCTCAAACAACTCATAACAGTTCAGTGGTCCCCAGAACACAGGGAGCAGCAACCTCCGGGGACTTACTAAAAAGGCAAATTTCCAGGACCTACTCCAAACCTACTGTCTTGGCAATCTGTTTTTGCTGCTGTAACAAAGTATCATAGGTTTGATGGCTTATAAACAACAAAAATTTATTTCTTACAGTTCTGGAGACTAGAAATCCTAAATCAGGGTACCAGCATGATCGGTTCTGAGTTGCAGCTTATTGACTTCTCAGCTGCGTTACATGACTGAAAGAGGGTGGAGAGCCCTTTTATAAGGGCACTAATCCCATTTGAGAGGGTTCCACTCTCATGACTTAATCCCCTGCAAAGGCCTCACCATCATTTTGAGAGTTAGATTTCAACATATGCATTTCGGGGGAACACACACTCAATCCACAGCACCCACTGAATCTGAAACCAGGATGGAGTCCAGCACTGTTTCCACAGCCATCCAGGTAATTCAGATGTTCATTTGGGTTTGAGAATCATCCTATAGAGAGAACTGGAGTGTCCCAGGATGAACCTCACCTCCTGGGTGGGAAACAGAGAGTTCAAAGAAAGCAGATTTTACCTACAGAGGAAAACAGACTTCACACATCTGACAGCTGCTCAGCAATGAGCCCAGCAGTCTTGGAGAAGCCCCAAGCCCACTGGTCTGGGACACAGGCTGGAAACATCCCCCAAGCCAGGCTGGGTGGCTGCAGTAACAAAGAGCCCTCAAATCTGAACAGGTTGATCTCTTGCTCAGGCAAAGTGGGCTGGAGCTTGGCCATTTCCCCAGGAGGCCATCTGCTCAGCAGGGTCCAGATGGCTCAGGCTGCTTTGACCTTGACTCAAGAACTTGTTGATCAATACTGAAGGGGAAGAAGACACTGCAGAATGACACAGGGATGTTTCACTGTCTCAACTCAGAAGTGTGACACATGAAACCACTGTTCATCTCACAGGCCAGAAATGGCACTTGGCCCTTCCCATCTGCAAGGAGTGTGGTCTCCCAGAGATCCAGGAGAGAGGAGAAGCCCTGTTCACCATGAGGATATGCTTCCTTGCATGGAGACAGCAAGGAAGGACATAAGGACATAAGGACAGAAGTCTGTGAGACTGCTGGAAAGAAGGTAAGTTAGTTACAAATCTCTTCCAAACTTGAGATTTTCTTTTCCTATAGTTCTCTGGTTCTGAGAATGCTTTAATTTGCCAAGTGGTTCTAACTTTCCAAGAGGTTCTGTGGTTCTAAAAGAAATTTAGCTCATGACAATACTGTTGCACTGGTACAGCCCTCAGGATCCTAGGCCCTAGCAACCAGGGTCCAAGGCAGAGCAGGGGGCTGTGGGGCTGCCGTGGCCTGGAGCGAAAGCCTGAGCTCACAGGTCTGGAACCAGGCCTGGTTCAGGTAAGGGGCTGAGGCTATGGGAAACCAGACAAGCCCAGGGAAGGAATTAGCCCTTCTTCCTAGTGGGGCTAAGGAAGAGAAATATAGTCATGTCCTTTGGAAAGAAAAAAAATAAATAAAAGTGGATTCAAGTCCATATTCCTAGCCATGTTCTGGCCCATGATCCAGTTGCTTAGGACATTAGCTGCTCCAGGACCCCACCTGGGTGCTGGCCTCAGGAATGTGCCCCCCCCGACCTCCTTGGGGCAACCCCATAGCAGTGTCCCAGCAAGTTACGGGAGTGCTCCCCCATGCTTGGGGACATATTCCTCCTTGCCACATCTTGGCTGAGACTTGGCGGAACAAGTAAGGCAAAGGAAAATGAAGCCATCGTGAGCAGCTTTCCACAGTTCCTGAGCCTGGCAGCCCCTCCTGTCCCCATGAACAGGAGGGGTCACTCCAGTGCAGCTCTGCTCAGCCCCTGGCATGCTGTGCATCCCCCTTCCCTGCTCCATTTTAGTTAAGATGTCACCATTATGGGGGCTCCAGTGGAGAGGTCCCTAATGGGGTCAGAGCCCAGGGCACTAACACTGAATGCTCCTTCCTTCTCATGGGGACAGATGGGACTAATGGCCTTTGTTCTTAGGCTTCATGTATTAAGTCACTGTGCCCTTTGCTGAAAGATAAATTGCATATCTGCCCTGAGGGAGGATGAATCACATTGATAATTCCCTTGATTAAAGCCCATTTATTAAGGATCCTATGAGAGGTGTTTTTTTTTTCCTCTTCTGTTTTGATAGGTTAGGGAGTAATTCAAAAAATAAAAAAGGGCACAATCACTGCATTTCCCTTTGGCTCACAAGTTTGTCCTCAGAGTAAAAATGACTAGGGCTAGCTTTGGTTTGTTCCTGGGAGTTGAACAATGAAGAGAGAAATACAGAAAAAAAGACAGAGACAGAGACAACGGCCAGCCCTGCAGCCTTCAGGCATCCATCCAGCCCCTTCACCAAGCAAGTGGGAAACCCCAAGGCAGGGGTCAGGAAAGGGTGAACCACAGGCTGCAAGTCCTGCGGCCTGGAGGCAGAACAGGGGCTTCACCCACTTCCCACACTGCCCTGGGCTTCATCCCCCACAGAGCTGCCTCTTTTGCATTTCAGCAGAAGTATTTTGCAGGCCATCTGAGGCCCCCAGATGTGGGGCACCCACAACTCACACTTAAGGGCTGGATATCCAGAGCGGTAGAGCCCAGGCCTCCTCCATGCCTGGACCAGACAGCAGATTGAGGCCTCCAGCAAGCACAGACTGGCTTTGAGATGCAGTTGCAAATACTGGGCTGGGAGCACTCCAAACTCTGTCCCACATGCCCAGAAATCTGGACCAGCCAGACACCCAGAAGGTGGTCTGCAGCCACGGAGGAGAGTCTACTGTTACCAAATGTCCTGGGCTCAGTAGCCACAAGCCTGCATCCTGCCTAGGAATCACAGGACCAAGGTGCTCCTGCCCTGATGTGCAACCTGGGCCCTGAGGTTTCACCTCTGTAGGGCTTGGCCTCCCTGTCTGTATAAAACCCTGGTGAGAGATAGTTTGGACAGATCTCATGGGACATTCTTGCCTACCTAATAAACATCTGTACCAAGTGTTTTTAAATGCAGCCAAATCTGTCACCATGTCCTGAGCAACTTGGAGGAGAGACTCTTAGATCTGGTGGAGTCCATTCCTGCTGTGGATTCACCTCTGCTGGGCTGGAATATTCTTCCATGTGTGCTCCAAGCTGCAGCCAGCATCAGAGAAAGTGGGCATTGTGGGAAAGTGGACTGGCAGGAGCCCTCCACTCAGGGCAGGAGAGAGGTTACTTTTGGTGGGCTACAGCCCCCTATCAAGTGCCTGAATTCTTGCCTTTCATTTCCCAAAAGGCACAAGGAAATGGAGAATCCAAACTGTCACCCCAAAAATGCAGACCTGGGGCTTCTCAGGTGTCCAGAGTCCCAGGTTTGGGCCAGATCCTTCTTAAATGTCACCATCATAGCTCCCTGTGACCCTCCTCAGTCCCCTTCCCCATTCCCCATTCAGCTGCACAGAGGTAGCTTTGAACAGCCTGCTTTGACTTCTACAGGCCCCAGAATAGAACAGAAGGTGTGTGGAGCCTTGTGAGAAGGAGGTTCACAGAATGCAGAGAGTTCCACTGGAAGGAACCTGTGGGCACTCAGATCAGAAACTCGCGTGGTCCCCCAGTAGGCTGTATGACCCCCTGACCACCGGCTCAGCTGCCCACCCAGGATCCTTATTGGGTTGTCCTGTCAGGAGGAGCTTCCTTCCATGACCCCATGTGTAAGACCAAGTCAATGTTCTGATGCCACCTAGAGCCACCGGCTGTGGTCAGGAGGCCATGGCATGGGGCTTTTCAGCTGCAAGAACTTGTCAGACAGAGATCCAGCTGACTAGGGAAGGAGAGAGCTGGGCCTCTCAGCACCAGGAGGCTCCTAGGCAAAGGCCCTGAGGAGCAACTGACCCCTCTATGCACCTAGCAGACTCAGGCATTTCTCCCACAACTCAGCTCCCTGGGAAAGAAACTGTGAGAATACCATCTCCTGGGAGAGGAGGGGCTGCTGCGTGGCACCCCCGGTGGCCCTTACCCCAGACAGAGCGGAGTGCCAGGACTTTCCAGCCAGCCGACCCTGCTGTTTAGACTTTAATTACACAGCGAGGTGCTAAACTGCATGTCTGGTCCAGAAATCACCGTGTCCTCCCAGGCAGGTTGTCTGAAGAACTTACCTGTCCTGCCAGCCCAGGTGGAAGGTGGCTGGCAAGCGGGCACAGCAGACTCTTGTCTGGATGCATTCTGACCCCCTCCACCAGCATCACCCATCTGCTTCATACCCACCCTCCGCCCCATGCTCCATCTCCCCATGGCTGGCCTGTTGTGCTCCTACCACGTTCGCTAAGGTTGTCATGAGAAGAGATCATAGACTTGGTGGTTTCAATGACAAAAGTTCTTTCTCACAGTTCTGGAGGCTAGATGTCCCATTTCCAAATAGTTGTATTCTGAGAGGCCCCTCTTCCTGGCTTGTAGACGCTGTCTTCTCCTCTGTCTTAAGTGGTGGAAAGCAAGGAACCTCTGGTCTCTTCCTCTGCCTATAAGGACACTAATCCCATCATGGGGGTCCCACCTTCGTGACCTGCTCTGAATCTAATTACTTCCCAAAAGCCCCACCTCCCAGTACTACCACATTGGGAGTTAGGGCTTCAGTCCGTGAATTTTGAGAGGACACCAACTGGCATTCTGGCCATAAGAGGCCGTATCAGCTTACGGCTGTCTTCTCCAAACTCACATCTCTATCCTGGGGCCCTCTCCTAAATGCTGGAGGGAATCAGGAGTGATAGCAAAACTGCAGTGAGGAGCAAGCCAGAGCCAGGTGATCTCCAAAGAGTTTCCCCCTGCTGACCCCACCACACTGATAATTCTGCTGCAGGCCCTACCCAGTTTACTTCCCGCCAGTCCCAACAGTCTGTCATTGTATGTGACACCCACAACCTCCATCTTGCTGTCACTATGGGGGTCATGGTCCATGTCAATGCCACTTGGACATGGCCACAAGTGAGCAGGGGCACACTCCCTCAGGTATTTATCCCAACAGCCTCTTTCCCTCTGCTGCAGAGGAGATTGCCTGGATTGGCTGTCATGGCAGTGGCGTGAGCTTGCACAAGTGCCTGCACAGAGCACAGGGCTTGGTCCCCAGAAGGCTTGTTCAGCTACTATCTGTGGAACCCCAAGGGGTTCTGGAGAAATCTCAGAATAACTCTGACTTCCTCTCTGACTGCCTTCCCTTCTGTGGTTCTGGGACCAGAAGAGGGAAAAGTGTGTTCCTTGGCCTGAGCAGAGCCCTCCGGAACCCCACTGAGCCTCTTGGCTACATGAAGTCCAAGTCCATGGCTAGCAGGGACTGGGGTACAGACAACAGCAAGATCCAGCTCATCCCTTTACCTCTCAACTCGAAATGCTAATATGAAGTCCTCCCACCTCAAGTCTGGTGGGTGTTCTCAAGAGAAAATGCTGAAACACACCGCGCAGTGATGGGAATCTGGGTTTCCTGTCAGCTGTCTTGGAAGGCAAGGGACTAACAGGAGAGGAAAACAGCAGGCCCGGAAAAGAATGAGCCTCCTTCAGGGTCTGGGCTTGGAACAGAGGCAAGCAGACAGGACGCCATTCTAGAAGGAGTTGGAGCCAAGGCTTGGGCCTCAGGGGTGGGTGAGCGTTGCGGTTTCTGCTTGTGCTGAAACAGCAACGTCTGAAGAGCAATTTAGTTCAGAGCCCTCCTGGTGGCCGCACCTGGCCAAATATAACAGGAACACCCTCTCCAGGGAACGCCCTTGCCACTGTGGGAGCAGGAAGAGCTGGGGGCCAGTGGGTGCTGTGTCTCCCTTTTCACAAGAATGAGTTGGGATGCTGCTGCTCCCAGGTCACTGAATGAGTCTCATCCCCTAAGGGTCGGCCTCCTCCCCCGTGCAGTGAAGGACGGTCCCACTCACTCCCCTGGGATTCCGGTTGGATCACTCCAAGTCTGCTTTAGACTTAAAAGTACAAGAACACATGGCTAGACTTGTGGACACACACCTGGGGACACACACCACACACTGACAAGCACCTTCACACACACATTCACACGCACACACATAAACATACAGATGCACCCACAAACCATAATTCATTTTTCTAAAACACTGAACTGAACTCAGTTTGAAAAACATTTTCCTTCCCCTTTTTGGGATGAAGGCCATGTTATGCTGTTCCCAGAGAACCAAGCTGGGTCACAAAAAGGCTCTCTTTTCCCTTCTGATTTATTGCTTTCCATAAAAAGAAAAGGAAGTTGAATTAATTTATTCTCAACAGTGAAAAATGTTACCTCTGTCCCCCAAAGTAGCTGGAGAGTAGCTGGATAGTTGGAGGAATCTTGACAAGAAAACAAAATGGGCAGTTCCTTTTTCCCTGCTATGGCTCTGTAAACCACTATCAGGGCAAGCAGGGTCCTTGGGGACACCCCTCAGGACACCCTTCCATGTTCCTTTAAGGTCCTACTGTAGACTCCTGCAAGACTGAGCGACAGAGCCAGGCGCATACTGGTGTATAAACCCAGCAGCTCAGGAGGCTGAGGCAAGAGGATCCCAAGTTCAAAACCAGCCCCAGCAACTCAGTGAGGCCCTAAGCAACCTAGTGAGACCCTGTCTCAAAATAAAAAATAAAAGGACTAGGGATATTGCTCAGTGGTTGAATACCCCTGGGTTCAGTTCAAAAAAAAAAAACTTGAGTGACACAATGAAGGACAACCATGGGAACTTAGGGCGTCTTTGTTCCACCAAGGGAAGACACCTTCTTCAGGACAAAGTGTTCAGGGAACTGTTTATAGAGAAGAGAAAAATTGTAGCTATTTAGATTAACGAGGAAGGCATTCTAGAAAGACGGATTAGCAAGGACCAAGGTAAGCAGGCCTGGACTGCTTGAAAGTTCTCCTGAGCTCAGGAGCAAACCAGCTGGGTCGCAGAAGAAAGCTTTATGGGGCACGATGGAAGAGAGTGGTTGAACTTCACGCAGAAGGCAGTCGGGCAGTAGAGGAGGCATTAGAGATTTTTAGCAGAAAAGAATTATAAACTATTTTAAAAGCGACTTTTCTTAAGAATTTGACAGAATGACCTGAAGGGGACAAACCCTCAAGCACTGTCACACACAAGTCACGCTCAAGCAGCTTCCCATGTGGGTTAGGGTGGACTTGACACCATGAGGTCACAGAGGGAGACTGCCTGCCACTAGTAAAAATGAGTAGCCAACTCCCAGATCACCCTCCCCTCCACCAGAGCTCTAGATGACAGCGTTTCTGATTAGCCTATTGGTCATTTTCACTGAATTAACTATAAAAATATAATGTTTACTTTTTTAAAAAATTCAATCTTTTCAACCAAAGTGTGTGGAGTCTGGACACTTCCATCATTATGTGTTTTATTCTTATGAGTTTTATGTCAACTCCCCTTCAGGATGGGCTTTTCAAAATGCAGAATTGATTTCATTCACCTCCATGTCTCTAGTGTCTCTAGTCCCTAACACAGGGACCGACATGGAGCAGAGCGAAATAGACCAGGAATTGGTAGAACATCTTCATTCCCACAGTTTCCCAGAGTCAAGGCATTATAAATGATTTATTGTGCTTTGGACGTTAAACTGTGAAAGTTGATGTCTTTCATTTACCTTAAAAACACACTGATAAGCCCTCAAATCTGGGATATCCCTTCCACCCCAAGGAAAGTGTTAATTCTGGACTTAAAAAAAAAAATTCAGCTTGATTTTCATGGCAGAGAAATTCTTTCAAGCAGGTAACAGCCTGGAAGCTTTGAATAGTGCCCTGCTTCCAACCCCTGCTGGCTGAGGCCAAGGACACAGGAGTGCCTGTCCCTCCTGCTGGGACATCCCCCACACACAACAGGCATTGCAACTGTATACAAAAGCCAGTGGCAAATCAGCTGATCCTCAGCTAATCTTGCACAATGTCCTTGTTGCACTTGGAGTGACCCAGAAAGTAGACTGCACAGGAAGATTCCTAAGGAGGCCTTGGGGCAAACACTGATGAAGGGGGAGCAGGACTGGGCAGAGGAGGAAGTTGGGCCACGATGACATCACAGGACCTGCAGGAAGCTCTGAAGCTGGGTCAAGGCTGGGCCTTTATACTTTCCCCATGGACAATAACTGGCTATGTGCTGCCCCCGAGATGGGCCATAACTGGGGCGAACCAGCTGTTCTCAGAGAGGCTGTGAGCCAGCAGCAATCCCAGCAACTGGCAAAAAGTCCTTTCACCCCAAGTGGGGGTCTTGGCACAGCACAGCATCCCCTACAATCTTCACAGATACTCAGGTGTGGGTAGGACACTTGGAGTCTCAGAGTCTGGAGAAAGGGACTAGGTAGGGTGACTAGGAGACACAACAGCATCAGAATCTTGACTCTGGCAGTTGTAAACTGCACCAGCTTAGATTAGTATCAAAGTTTCTGTTTCTTCATTTGTAAAATAGCAGCAATATTAATCCATCTTATTGTGTTTTTACATGAGGATCAGAGAAGTATAAAAAAAGTCCTTGGCACAGTATTTTATAAACAGTGCTGGTAATGGATAACCATAGCAATTGTCACTCTCTTAGCAACTGCAGAGGCAGGTGACACCCTGCTTTTGGTGCCAGATGCTTGCATGTGGAAGCCATGCCAAAGTCTAGGTTAAAAGTCATCAGGTATATGGACGGCTGGGTCCCAGGGGGTCTGTGAGAGTGGCTAGTCGTTTCCCAAAATCTCAGGGCAGCGTCCTGCTGGGATCAAGGACACTGCTTAGAAACATCATCAGGAACAAAGGACAATGCTGGGAAAGGGATTTCAGTTGCCAGCAGAGCACATGGCAACCTCAATGTGCCAGGCACCAAAAGGGAAGGGCCCTGGGGCTGGGTAAGATGGTCATTTTGCAGGCTGTGGGCATCACCAAGCCTTGCTGGCTCGTCCAAGTGTGGGACCACGTGACAGATGAGGAGAGTTCGATTTCACTGTCTCCTCTTTCAAATGGTCAGCAAGTAGAAGGAGCCTCAGCCTGGAACAATTTCTGAGTGTATGAGAAGTTCAGGGTGTAGTGCCACCATCAAGGTCACCATGAGTGGACGTCAGAGCTCTGATATCCCCTCCTATTAGAAATTTCCTTCAGGGGGCTTGAGGACTTGATGGTACTGAGTGAGATTCCTTTCCACCCTCCTAGACGGGAGGTCCCGTGTGGCAATATACCGGCTCAGAACCACAAAAACCCTAAGTTTGAATCCAGTCTTCATCTGTTATCAATTGTGGGACAAAGGTCACTGCCCTTCAGCAGAGATCAACAATACACCCTAGTGGAATAAGTTGAGTTTCTTACTCATTGCTGTAAGGGAGGGGGTCTTAGCAAGAGGGTGTTGGCAAAGCCTATGGCAGAATTTGGATTTGGTTGGGTAATTTCATGGAGGGTAAGGAAGCAGGAGTTTGGATGCTGTAGGCAGTGGGGACAATTCCGAGATGGGATGTCCCAGTAAATCTTATCTCTAAGGAGGGGAGATACCAACAAGGACAAAGCTGTGATTAGAAAGAAGCAGCAATTATTCATTTTGGTCAAGCAGAGTTGTTTGGCATTTTTGTGGGTGGCCCAGTGACCTTGTTTTTGTCTGTGCTTAGATAAATTGAGGAAACAGCCTTGCTTCATCTCATCTTTTGATGGTCCAGAGTTGCTTGTCTGAGGTTGGTCACATCCAGGAGGAAAACGTGGGCTAGCTGAGAATGGAAGGCAGTTTCCAAATGTCGGGCCACTCTGATGTTTTCACAGGTTACTAAATCCCTTCATGTCTAAAACTCTCCATCTGTAAAATGGGAGTGAGAATATCTATCTCATTGCATAGTTTTGAAGAATAAATTAGATCCGGTAGAGCACAGAGCAGGAGCTCAAAATGCGGAAGTGTCCAGCCCAACCCAGAAGACTATCACCAGACTGCTGCTGTCTAAACTGGACAGAGAGGCCCAGCACACTCAGTGAAAGTCAGGATGAAACGGGCATCATGTCAAGGCTGCATCCGAGCTTCCTGTTTTGAGTTGCAGCTCAGCCCATCGGGGCTGGCACTTGAAATGGATATCCTCCAGCAGCAAATAGCTGCTGACAATTCAGGCACAGTGACAGGTTCAGCCTGGGCTTCATAGTGGGACTGGAGCATTGCCCAGGACCTGGGTGATAGGGGTGAGGAGGTCTCCACCAGGACCTGAGGGCAGGGAGTCCCCACCAGGACTATTAGATCTGTGTTTTACTTGGCAGCTTGGAGCACCTTGAAGGAGAATGGGCTGCAGTCAGCCTGCCAGACAGGGCCGAGACCACAACCACCTTCCTTTGGTTCCCACACATAACCTTGCCTGATAATAGCAGAGTTCATCACAAGTGAGATTTCCAGAGTAAAGCCCACCCAGGCTGATTCCCCAAATTATACCCTTGCCCTGGTAATTGCAGAGTTGTTCAGGGCTTGCACCTGGCTTATAACAGTATTTCCAAGAAGACCAGATTGAACGCCACCTCTCATTTGGTGGAACAAAAGAAAATTACACACTTTGATGATTCGGCTTCCGTGACTTGGGGCACTGAAAGGCAGCAGGCATGAAATCCCGGGTCAGCTCCTTCTCAGCTATGTGCATTTGGGAGTACCTTCAACCTTGATATGTTCAACTGTAAAATGGGAATCACCAAACTGCATCAGTCTTTGTAAGTCTAAAGATGGCTGCAAAATTAAATGCTATAGTCACATGTGAATACATAAGAGCTCTAAAAAGAATTACAACATATTGTTTTAAAGTGTTTCCTATATAATGATTTTTTGCTTATCAGCAAATAGACAGATTTGAGGCAAAATGGAAAGGTCCCATTATCACTAATGTCTTCTACGGTGCTTTCCACAATGCTTACAAATGATGGGTAAATTTTTTCCCTGCAGTTTTGCCTTGTTTTGTCTTTGTTTTTGTTGTGGGATTTTTGCTCACTCCCTCCACTTCCCCAGGGCAGAGGATTGAACCCACGGCCTTGCATGTGCTAGGCAAGTGCTCTGCTACTGAGCTAAATTCCCAGCCTATTTTCCCTGCAATTTTAAAAGTTAACCCCTGCCAAAAAAGGACTGGGGAAAGGGTGACTGGACCGTATTTACTGAGGCAAAGAAGTTGACTCATTACATATTACTTCATCGATCTATTCGGCAAAGATTAATGGAGCATCTTCTCTGAGCCAGGCTAGTTCTAGGAGTCTGGGATAATTGTTAGGAAATAAATTCACTGGGGCCAGGCATGTGGTTCAGTGGTAGAGCATTGCCTGGCCTGTGTACTGGGGACTATCCATTTGATGACCTGGTAGAATAAGGAGCTGTTTGCCCTGTACACTGGTGGGAAGAGTAGAAAAGAACCAAATAGAGTGTTCCAAAGTCCAAGCCCATCTGAGTCGTCCTGTTGATCACCCTGCCATCCCTACACCAAGACTAGTCACGGCACTAGACTAGAGCTCACAAGGTGATCAGACTCAGGAGATAAAGGACTATCGTGACTCTCAAATTTCCCCACAGAAAATAAATAAATATATTCACCAAGAAGTCCTGGAAACTGACTCTCCAGGCTGCAGAGCCATGGACATTGCTCTGCCTTTGGCTTTGATCAGCTGTGGTTCATTTGAGGCTGGCAGATATCTGGATCTCCAGCAGGTCCCAGAGCGCTTCATCCATGCAGTGGACAACATCTTTGCTACTGTCCTTATGAGCAACCTCCAACTGAAAGTGGTTGAGCCCAAGACAGGACAATTGCTACTAAGAAGGGACCCACATAGGGACGGGGTCTTCACCTTCTCTTCACACAGACCCAAGCTGAACAGAGCTCATTCTCAGATGAGCCACTGCTTCCACCTCTTCACTGGGACCTCCTTCTCTACTTCAGGGAACCCCAACATCTTCTCAGCCGATGAAAGTGGTCTGACCTTAAGGTGATCCATCCCTTTGACTTGCTTCCCAATTAGGTGACACTAAATCTCGGCAACAGCTTCCTTGTTCTTTCCAGTCATCAAATCGATAATAATCAGCTCAAACACACACACAGATATAAGCACACACAAACACACATAAACACAGACATTCATACACACACACACACACACACACACACACACACACTGTGCACAAAACATTCCTCAGGATCATGACTGTACCGAGGGAGAAGCAAACAGCATTTCTCTAAGTGTGCTCAGCCCATTGCACTGTGGGTTAACTCCCCTTTGTTCTGCCTCCTGTGTGAAGACCGGTGTCCCTGTTGGTACATAAGAAAGAGGACCCATTACAGGGCCATCTATCCACCCTCATGCCCACCACTTCATTCCCCAAGACTCAGCAGAGGCTTCCATTATTTTCCCTGTATGTCTTAGGTCAGGTCACATTCTTGAGATCTTTTCTACTCTTGTCTAAATAACCCCTAGGGGCTTCACTGGTCTGGTGAGGCAAGTCATGAAAGAATCATTTTCGCTGGATTACTTGGCTGAATATAAATGTTGCTGAGTGGATGAAAGGGAAGGCGTGTGCCTGGGGGAGCTCATTAAGGGACAGTCCAGGCAAACACTGCTCAATCCTCCAGAGGTCACCTCTGGGGCGTTGGGGTCACATTCTGCCCCAAGACCTCCCCCAGCTGCACTGCTGGGGATCTCAGCCTCTTACCCAGAAACAAGCCCAAGAACTAGTGGTTAATGGTTGAACCTGACCTGACACTGCAGCTGGATTCCTGCCCCAGCTCACAGATCTCCACTTACGACCATGGCTCACCTGACCACAGGCTTCTGCAACCAGTGGCTCCATGTGTGTGTGTGCCCAGTGCTGAGTGTACAGCTCTGAACCCTCAAGTTCGAGCCCCCAAGAACAATGTAGGAGGCAGCCTGGTGGCTTGTACTCTGAGGCTACTTTCAAAACACCTAGAAAACCTTTGCTCCTGGCTATAATTTATGTGGAGACAGAAGGATTCAAAGAAAAATAGAGCAGAGCCCAGTCCTAGGGTAGTTCACCAAGCCCCTGAGGTGAGAAGATAGGCAGCAGGTGGCAAACCCCAAACACTTGTGGTTTCCAGTTTTGTGTTGTTGAGAACCCTGAGGTCAAGGAGGCAGCAGTGCTATTTAGCCTACTTTGCTCAGTCGGCAACTGCAGGTTTGGTTTTCCTGTTCTGGAGCTTGCTGTTGGAGGAACTCCCTTTGGTGCAGGGATGGTGAAGGCTTCACAACCAGGTCTGGGCGGGTGGCTGAGTACTGACCTTGGGATGGCTGGCCTGGAGCCCAGCACACATTGGACTCCAACATCTGCATGGCGGCCATCAACAGAGAGCTGGGTGGGCCCCAGATTGCAAAGCTGGGATTCCTAGACAGATGGTACCAGAGGGTGGCCTCTCCCTACAAGAGGGGAGCCTTTCCAAAGCTGTAGACCGTGATGTCGCACTTCTGGAGGGGTGTAAGCCAGGTTTGGACAGCCTCCTGGCAGAAGTACACTGGAAAGTACTCCTCAGGGGAAAATTGGGCTCAGTCAACTTTGAGGTCTTTGCCATTCAAGAAGGCCTTGCCTCTGAGTCTGTGGATAGGCTGAGTTACTTACAGAATGGGGGGAGAGGGGGCAGTCCCTCGGCAGCATCAAAGCCTCATGCCCCTGCAGGGCATTCCTGAGCAGCTTTTATCCTTAGGCTTTGAAGGGAGAACAATAATCCCAAGCTTAAACCAAAACATCTTGTGGAGCCCTGGGCTTTGAACATATCCTCCATCCTTCCCTCCATCCTGCAGGCTCAGGGGCTCCTTGAGGGAGGCTGTGGGCAGTGGAGGCCTGCCTACCACCTGGCTCAGGCCAGCCATGGGGTCTCAGCCCTTTGTCAGAGGGAGTAACTGGCATTTGGGATGATTTTGTTTGACTTCCAGTCATTTGGAATCATCCATAATAGCTGTGACTTCGTGGAATTCTATAGAGAAATGAGAGACAACAGCCACTTGGTGTCTTTCCAAGATGACTTATCTTAGGACAAGTGACATTTTGGATGTTGTTTCTAAGGGAAACCTCTTCCTATTTTTTTAGTTCTTAAATCAACTAAAACTTTAAATGATTTAGAGAATCCACTAGTCATCTGGATTAGTTGGCTAAGAAGGTGGTTAAATTGCTTTGGGTCTCAATTTTCTCATCTGACAAATAAGAGTCATATAATTTAGACTGGCATGTGTGCTCCTGGGACTGGCTGTACACAGGAAGTGTGTATGTGAGTATGTGTGCATGTGTGTAAGAGTGTGATTTTACATATTGTCGATATCTGATCTTTGCTTAGATTCCTCTTTCGGCCAGTAAGTCAGCATGTCCAAGCCCTGTCAATCACAAGCTCTGGCCTGAAATAAAAGATGCTGGGGCTGCTAGATTCTCTGGACTTCCAAAGTCACTGAACCAGATCTCTCAAAGCAGCTTTTTTGGGGAGGATGGTTGCTTACCAGAGATTGAACTCAGGGGAGTTCGACCCCTGAGCCACATCCCCTGCCCTATTTTGTATTTTATTTAGAGACAGCAACTCTTATTGAGTTGCTTAGCACCTCACTTTTGCTGAGGCTGGCTTTGAACTCATGATCCTCCTGCCTCAGCCTCTCAAGCTACTGGGATTACAGGCATGTGCCACTGCACCCAGTTTCAAAGCAGCATTTCTAAGAGGAGGTGTTGAGGCACAAGCTAGTTGATCTCTTGCAAAGGACACTAGAAAGGGGACTCCATGTTTTGGACACACACACACACACATACACACACACATTCCTAACATAACTTGCCTTTGAGGACACAAACCATATCTGATTCTACTTAGTATTCCTTGTTCTAAGCACTTTGCTTGGTGTAAGGTAGTTTCTCAACAAAAAATCATAAAACCTACTGAGGTTATACTGCCAATGTCTTGAAAATGTGCCAGATCACGCTCCAGTTGTTCCTCAGATCTTGAATCCAAGTGAATGTTTAGTTAATAACTAAAGAATCTTAAGAATTCTTTTTCAGTACTAGGAATTGAACCCAGGGGTGCTCTACAACTGAATCAGATCCCAAACCCTTTTTATGTTCTTTTATTTATATTACTGAGTCTTGCTTAGTTGCCTAGGTCAGACTCCAACTTGTGATCCTCCTGCATTAGCCTCCCAGGTAGCTGGGATTACAGGCATGCATCACTGTGCCTATACCTTAAGAACTTCGAGTTGGGGGGCGGGGCGGGGGGGGGGGAGGTGACCTTGCTTCTTAATTCTGCTCTTAATGAGCTGTGTGATCTTGGGCAGCCATCCAGCCTCTCTGGGTTTTAGTTTTCCCTCTTTAAAATGAGGAGTTTGGATGGCATGACCTTGGATGTCCCTGACACTTCTGGCAGTGTATTAAAATTAAAACCAATAGTATCTTACAGGAAAAAAACATGATTCTGATGATGATAGTGATTTTGAAGTTATAAAGGTCTATGCCCCTACTTTTTATTTTCTATCCATTCACTTGAATACCCATTTTTTTAAAGTTGTCCAAGAAGGCTAAGAACTGTTCTGGGCCACCTTTTAAAAATCAGATACACACTTGTCCTCTTCGGGGAAACATGATCTCCACTGGAAGAGTTAAAGGAAGAGCAGCAGAAACACTCATGCAGGACTGCTCACTGGGCACCCCGGGGAAAATTGGAAATCTCACAGATCAGCCTTTCAAAGAGCTCTTGATTGACTGTTCTGAGCTCCATCCATCGCAGCAGGAAACGGTGACCCACAAGAGTTGGGCAGCATGTGTGTGGTTTTTAGGGTGCCTTTCCAAAACCCACCCAGCTACATCTATGTGTCCCAGAGACAGTCAGGTGACTTTCCTCATCACTGAGTGTGACTCTACCAGTGGTCAGCCCACCCCACCAGACATGACGGGTGTGGATCCCTGGAGTGGAAAGATGCTCCCCTTCCAGGCTCTGGCAACAAGGGTCCCATAGGCATGAAAATTCTGGTCTCCTTAAGAGAAATGAACCTGCCCCTAAGAGGGCTTTGGGCACTTCAGGCAGTTCCTAGCCCACCAAGATCAAGGTTCCTGAACCTGAGGGAGGGAAAAGTTATCTGCACCCTGACAAGATGTTCTTGTTGGCAGTAAACTTACTCTGATGAAGTAGAATCCTCAGGATGAGCCTCAAAGGGCTGGAAAATAACTGGCATCATCAAAAGGGACTCTGGGGGTGACAGTTAATGTTCTCCAACCAAACCAAGGAAATGACCCAATTCCTTGAGAGGGTGGATGAGGATTCCTGGGAGAACCACACTTATGAGGCCACTATTTACGGAGTGTGCCATGAAAGCATCCAATGCCAGTCACAGCAGCAGGGCAGGGAGGAGGTGTGGCTGCCCTGACTGGCTGCTTGCCACTCCCTGAGGTCACTTCAGGTCAAGTGGAACCAAGAAACAGAAGCAGCTGCAGATTAGGGCCAGGCAGAAAAAGGGAGAGAGCCAACAAATGCCCAATGGTAGCCCAGTAGAGTCCCTACGAACCACCCACAGCCCTGAATAGCAGTCAATTTGCCAAATGGGTCCAGGGCCAAATGTCTCCTGTGTTCCTGGGCCAATGCCGTAGATTGACAGTGTCCACTTCTGTGGGCAAAAGTGGGTACATAACTTCCTGACCAGAGCAAAATGAAAACACAGGATTTCTTGGTCCAAAACTATTAAAAATTTCAAGATGGCAACAGCATTAAACCAAGTACGGAGGCTTCTGACCATGCACCTAGGAAGCCAGCCCTGTTCGTGGGGATTTCTGTGTAAGTCCTTCCCACTGGAGTTTGCCTTACTGTTTAAGGACAAGTTAATCATAAACACTGTTTTTAATGCAAGGAGGAGGAAGAGGAAGAGGAGAAAACTGCAAGAACTGAAGAACTTCATTCTATGAGTGCCTTCCCTAGCCTGGGCACTATTCAAGCTTCGTGGGCCCCAGCAGTAAGCAAAGGCCATGTCCCCATGACACTCACAACCTAACCACTCGGCTAGAGCTTCTTTCTTCAGTCCTTCCCTAAAACATCTCAGGGATGGCTCACAGGCCAGCGGACTCTAATTTAGCTCCTTCACGATCAACCTCTATTCCAGGGAGTCATACAGGCTAATACTAAATCATTTTTGGAATTTTTTTCACATATATTATCTTTGCCTCCACAGCAGGGTGCTAAGCTACTCATTTAGTCCAATGTTCAGTGAACATTTACTTAGCACTTGTGCCAGGCCCAGGTCTAGATGTCAGTGATGCAAATAATTGTTAAGACACTGTCCCCATACTCCAAGAGATCCCATTGTAGATGGGAGACATAGAATTAATTAATGACTACACTAAAGAGGGTGAGGATGATTATGAAGAAATAAATGATGTGTTTTGAGCAGGAGAGAGAAATAGAGGAGGTAAGGAAAGGCAGATGTCATTTGAACTCTGCTTTAAAGACTCAGTAGGAACAAAATGCAGGATTGTCTGTCCAGGGAGCAACCCGTAGCTAGCTCCAGGTTCCTCCCCTCCTCCTAGAGGGACCTGCTCTCCTCCAGCACGGGGAGCACTCATAACAAGTCTTGTCTTAAGAACCCTGCCCAAATGATGTTTGAATCCCTCCACAACATCTTAGACCCAGGTTATACAGGTGTGGCATGACAATGACAGATCTCATGAGTTCTGACCCATGACCTTGTGGCATGTTCTGATGGCTATAATGCTCTTCCTTCTTTTGAACCAAAATTTGGCTATCAAACTTCTTCTGCCAGTTCTTCCCTTGAGGCCAACACAGAATTGACTGGTCAATTCATATGCTTACCAATGTTCACTGCACATCTTTGTAAGTGCCAGCTACCATGCTGGCCAGTCTTCACCTTCTTGGATTCACAATCCAGTGGGTGGCTTTTGGAATATGATGGATAAGTGTAAGTCAAGGTGCTGCAGGACACATAGGATCCTGAACTGTTGCTTGCTGTAGTTTGTACCATTTGAGTGTTCCCCAACAGTTCTTGTGGTGAAATTTAATCCTCATTCTCAGTTATTAAGGAGGAAACTATGGTGTATTTGTCAATCTTCTGTCTCTGTGATAAAATACTTGAGAAAATCAACTTAAAAGAAGGAAAGGTTTATTTGAGCTTATGATTTCAGAGGTTTCAGTTCATGGTTTCTTGGGTCTATCACTCTGGGACAGTGGTGAAGCAGAACATCATGGTAGGGAGCATATGGTGGAGCAAATGCTCACCTCATGGTGTCAGAGAAGCAGAGAGAAGAAGGAGGGAGGGAGGGGCCAGGGTTCCAATCCCCTACAAGGGAATGCCCCCAGTGACTTCACTTCCTTCTACTAGGCCCCATTTCCTAGTGTTTCCACCCTCTCCCAGTAATACCACAGGCCGGCAACCAAGCCGTCAACACTTGAGACTTTATTATATTAGAATGTTAGATAAGATCATCAGGGTAGAGACCTCACAATTGAATTAATGGTGCTTTATAAGAGGGGAAAAGAAACTAGAACACACACACACCACAGAGGTGTGTGCTCCCTGTCTCTTGCTGTGTGATGCCCTGGACCACTGCACCACTTTGAGACCCTGCCAGTAAGAAAACCATCAACAGATGCAGCTTCTTGACCTCCAGAACCAAGACCCAAAATAGATCTCCTTTCCTTATAATTTACGCAGTCTGTGTATTATTAGCAACATTAAATAGACTAAGACAACTATCCACTTAAGTCTTTTTTGCAGAAGAGGGGTAATAGGAATTTAACCCAGGGGTGCTTTAGCACTGAACTAAATCCCTAGCCCTTTTTATTTTTTTATTTTGAGAAAGGATCTCGCTAAGTTGCTTAGGGTCTTACTAAGTGACTGAGGTTGCCCTTGAACTTGCCATCCTCCTGCCTTGGCCTCCTGAGCCACCTGGATTAAGGGGTGTGCTACCATGCCCAGCTCCATTTCAGTCTTGAGAGGTCAAGAGAAGGTTGCTCACAGGAAGTGATATTTGTCCTGAGGTCTGAAGGAGCAATACCCCACCTATGCCCCAAAGGCCCAGAGAAGCAGTCATAATCTATGAGAAATGGAGAGACTCGTGCCCTAGACTAGTGCCCTCTAACACTCTATTTATTCCCAAGGAAAAAAATACTAGAGGATTCTGATTATGGTAAGCCCTGCCCCTGTTTTGTTTACTGACATCTCCAGCAATTGAAGGAGGAGCTTCCACAGAGAGCTCCCAGGCATGTCAGTTCAGCCAGGAGCCCTGTTGTCCCTGCACCTGCTCACAGGCCTCGGACAGTAGAACTGTGTAGCATTGACCAGTCAGCCTAGGGTGATTTCCCGATATGGTTCCCCAGCACGCTTTGCTATGAAGAAGCTAGTTAGGAAAGACACAGGGAGGAAAACAGTACAGAAGGAGCGACACCAAGATGGGCTGTCTCTCTTGAATTCCCAAAGACCGTGAGTAAAAAGAAACAGGGTTCTCCTGCACCCACCTGCTGCTCTCACCCTGAACCTGCCTGTTCACTGTGCTCATGAAGTTCTAGCACCCTTCACCATCCACACACTCAGTCAGGTCCCAGGATGGATGACATGGTAGAAGGCATCCTAATTACAGGCCCCCTAATTACAGGGGACCAGATGGGAGCTAGATCTAATCTCATGTAGATTGCAAGCCTGTCTCCCCTTAGGAGACAAAAACTTTTTCATCAGGGTCTGAATCCATTCCTGGTGGCCCTAACCTGGCCTCTGACTTTCCAGTTCCTGAACCACTGGGATCCAACAGGCTCATCCACTGCCTGCCAGGATGCAAGTTCAGATCCATCTAGTTTAAGCTCCTTGAACTCAAAAGGCATTTTAACTCAGTCTAGTTTAGAAGGAGGGGACTAATAAATCTTAGTATGATTTAAAGACAATGAGTCAGGAACCAGCTCAGAGATCCATCCCAGACTCCAGATTCCAGCCCAAGCTCTAAAATCAAACTTACTACATCCAAACAAGATGAGAGACTTACTGACTTCTCCTTCTACTACTGACCACCATCATGCACCCCTGCCCCCATTCTGGAGATCATCAGGCCACAGACCCCAACATTTGGCCCAGACTCCTCACAATTTGGAATTTGGAATTCGGCACAGTTAAATTGATTCAGGCATCTATTTCCAAGTTACTTGGGAAAAACCTGCTGAAGAGAACCAGGAAAGCCAAGTCTCTAATTTAGCAACTCTCCTTTCCCAAGACACTGCCCAGAGCCTGCCAAGGTCAAGCATTACCAGAAACTCAAGTTCAAGGTTGACTTTCTGAAAAAGCTAAAATTGTGGGGATGACGAACATGGAAGGATTTGAGTGCAAATGTCTACTCTTCACCCCTACCCTGTGCTTGAGACCCTGATGATATTTTTTTTGGTTCCTACTTAACAAGAAAGTTTTAAAAAAATAACCTGAGCAAAGGTCAACCCTGAACAAAGGCCTCTCTTCTGGTTGAATCCTGCAGTCTAATTAAGCGTGGCTTCTACCTTTGTGCCCGGAAAACCAGTTTGCCCAGACTTAAGGCGATTACCAGCTCACTTGTGGTGGGTCTAGCAAACGGCTACAGAAATGGAGCTCCCAGTTCTGGCTCTAAGAGGCACTGTGATCAGATGACCAAGTCTTCTCACTTTGTTTTTCTATTTTGTGGTGGAGTCTGACAATTTCGCTGAGCTGCCTAAGAGGCAGAGACTTGCTCACTTGGGTTACAAACGCAGCTGTTAAATTTTGAACCTAACAAGTGTGGATCTTGCACACAGAAGACTAATGGCTTGATCTTTTTAGCACACATTTCTTGATCACTTAGGGGCAGTCAGCATTTTTCCCAGCATTCACTTCACCTGGACAAGTTTCCAACCTTCCTTCCATCCATGGCCACATCAGCCAGGTGAGACTGGACAGGTCCTCTGTAGCTTTCTGTCCTGGCCAGCCTGCTCCTCATTATGAGTCATTGGGTCAACAGACTAGTATAGTGTCAGTTCAGCCTCTGCTGAGAATTCATGAGCACCATGCTCCTAGGAAGAAAGCCTGCTGGACCTCAGGCCCCTTCCTCTGAAGGTACTCTATTTCTGCTACCACTTCCTTAGGGACCTAAGTGATGGGCACTTTTGCCCTGGATAAATTAAACTGCCAGATTCATCCTGTGCAATTCTCCAAATCCCCAGTTGAACTTAAAGTACGGCCCCTCTGAACTTAAAGTATGATTCCACAGCTTAGCAGTTACTAAGCATCTATTATGTACCAACCCCCCAACTAGATGCTGAGGTTGCAAAAACAAGTATATGAAACCCTGATGAACTTATGTTTGGAAAAGTCCTCCATAAACAAAAAGAGTTGTTATTACTGTGCACTCATGTATTCAACAAAAATTTTCCCACTTCTACTTTGTGCTTAAGGAACTAAGATGAATCCACTTGAGGGAATGTAATCAAGATATGTTGAGGACTTAGAATGAGCTAGGCACTGTGCCAAGTACTTGGTTTGATCTTGTTTAATCTTTGAAATTATTTTACAAATGAAGAACCTGAGGCAGTAGAGGGTAAACATAATTGACCCAAGAATGTACAGATCGTGATAGACAGGGCAAGGCTTCTGCGGCAATCCTTGATTTTTCCACTAACCATACCACGCATGCGCTGCAGTGAAAGGAGATGGAGCAACAGGATGGGGCAGCCTGATGAGAGAGGAAGGGAGACAGCCCCTCCCGCTCCTGCGTCTCTTTCTTGAGGCCCCCAGCAAATTCCATGAACTCCAATCTCTTCCATCACCAGCTGAGGATGAGAGCATCATACACACCCAGGAGAATCTGTGCCCCAGCTGCTGCTGTCTTGAGTCTCCTCTGCATGCCACTGTGGCCATGCTGAGCATTCTGAATGCACTGGGTTCACTGGTGGGTGAGACCGCTCACTTCACCGTATGTTCACTATGCTCATGGAAAGGGATCAGATCATCCGGCCTGTGAGAAAACTCTTGACTTTCTGAGCTCATTTAGCACTTTTCCTTTTGAATTGTTTACATGTTCATTGCATTTCATCTTTATTTGTTCTTTCGAATTTGGCAGGTAGCCAACTGTTTGATCTGTATTTTCTGCTGTTACTCATAATGTTAAAAATTTGAACACTATTCCCCTAGCATAGCTAAACCCATCTCAGGGAACCAAGACCAGCTAACTTATGTTGGTCTTATCTTGCACATTAGTCTGGGTCTCCATTTGGCCTAGTTTCAGACATCCTTGGAGGAAATCTGCAGCCACAAGATTGCACAACTGAAGGAAGAGAGGTGGATGGATCTTCCCCTTTACAGCGTCTGCCTAGATATGTGACCAAATATCTGAGTTCTCCATATTTGGCCATTACTGAAGAGTGTGTGTTTTACAAGTGATTTTTTTTAGCACTTATGTAAATAATACTTTTTATACTGTCAGAGTCTCACTTAAAACTTTTCTATCATTAAATGGCAAATGCATTCTTACATTCCTTTTAGGTGCTTCTAGAGGGTTTCTATTGTTTATTAAAAGGTCAAACAAGCTCTGGAATTAAATGGAATCAATCATTAACAAAGTGATGAGAAACTTGCTTCTTGGGACATTAGTTTCTTCCCTTTTCAGGACTGAAGAGAGAGGCCAAATAACTCCAAATGCAACTGGAAGGCAGTGATAACACAGCCATGAAAGCCTACTTTCAAAGCCCTTAGAACACACTTTCAGATCATGATTTCTAAATTTAAAGGTGGCCCGGTTGTGCCAAGGTTGCAACCAAGAATCCAAACCTATGCCCAGCTTCCTCTGTTACTCTGAATCTCAGTCCATGGTGATAGCCGCTGAGCACACCGAGCCACCCAGGTGGTCCTGCAGAGGGTGGCCTTCAGCCTGAAAATGCACTGCCCAAGTTCACCAGGACAGTTTCTCCAGGGACATTGCTGGATTGAGTATATTATGCATTTTTCCGGGGGTAGGATACAGAGAAGGCCTTTCTCTGTCAATGCCCAAAGACTGTCCTTAAAGAACTTTCCTAACTTCCCTGGGCTGAGGAATTCTCCGTATAACCCAGTCATTCTTTAATTTCCCTTTTCCTAATTGTCCACAGAAGCTGCTCCAAACCTCTGTCACTTCCTTTTAGAAGCTGGTGCTTCCTGAATGTCTGTCCTGCCTTTCATTTATATTCATCCAACTGTTCTGTATTGAGGTCCTAGTACATGTACAGGCCTGTGCTGGGTATTGGGCCCAGCAGCAAATGGGCAGATGTGGCTCCTTCTTGTCACAGTGCTTATGATCTAGTTTACAATCAGTCTCCTCTTACTCCTCACTCTTCCAGATCATCATATCCCTTTTCCAAGGCTTCAGTTACCACCTGTATCCTGATGTCTCCCTCTTTCCTCAGATGACCTGGATGTATATCCAATGGGACCAATGTCACATAGGCATCCTTGACTTGTGGTTGGCAATGAGGAAAACAATCCCCATGTATAGAGGATGGTTGAAAAGAAAAACCACAACTCTTGTTCCAGAATGCCTTCTTGCTGAGCAACTTGCCCCAATCCAGATGAATCCACCATGGTAGAACCTTGTTTCCCTTTCCCTTCTCTCTAGGCATGGATGATATTCTTCCCTTAAATCCATCCCCATAGCAGTATTAAAGTCAGGCTGGAACACTTGCAAAATTTTATTGAAGATGGCAAGAGATATTACTATCCACCAGGTATAAACTGCGACTGGCTATCCATATGATTTCTCACTGGCCTAGCTGGACTTCATGGGATTTCTCTGCCTAGCTGGGCTACTCACTTAGAATAGAAGTTGCCTTTCCTCTTCACACACCATCATCACCCAACAAACCTTCCACACATCTACAACGTGTTCACAGAGAAGGGAAGTAACCTTCTTTCCCTGCTACATAAGGTCTATTTCCTAAGACCACAGTTCCTAACCCAGGGCTGGCTTCTTTGTTGAAAAGTTGATCTGATACTTCACAGAAGAAGAAATACAATTGATCAACAAACATATGAAAAAATGCTCATCATCACTTGCAGTTAGAGAAATGCATATCAAAACTGCTCTAAGATTTCATCTCACTCCAGTAAGAATGGCAATTATCAAGAATACAAGCAATAATAAGTGTTAGCGAGGATGTGGAGGAAAAGGTACACTCATACACTGTTGGTGGAACTGCAGATTGGTGTAACCACTTTGGAAAGCAGTATGGAGATTCCTCAGAAAACTTGGAATGGAACCACCATTTGACCCAGCTATCCCAGTCCTCAGCCTATACCCAAAGGACTTAAAATCAGCATACTACAGTGATGCAGCCACATCAATGTTTATAGCAGCTCATTTCACAATAGCTAGATTGTGAAACCAACCTAGATGCCTTTCAATAGATGAATGGATAAAGCAACTGTGCTATGTATACACAATGGAATATGACTCAGCCATAAAGAAGAATAAAATTATGGCATTTGCAGGTAAATGGATGAGTTGGAGAATATCATGCTAAATGAAATAAGCCAATCCCAAAAAACCAAAGGCCAAATGTTTTCTCTGACAAGTGAATGCTGATACATAACAGGAGAGTGTGAGGGGGCAAAGGAAAAATGGAGGAATGTTGGATTGTGTAGAGGGAAATGAGGGGAGGAGAGGGGGAAGGAAAGATGGTGGAATGAGACAAACATCATTACCCTATGTACATGTATGATTACACAAATGGTGAACTCTACATCGTGTACAACCAGAGAAATGAAAAGTTGTACTCCATTTGTGTACAATGAATCAAAATGCATTCTGCTGTCATGTGTAACTAAATAGAACAAACAAAAAAATTTTTAAAAAAGGAAAGTTGATCTGATAAAATTTCCTCCCTTTAGGGTGATTTCTCTTGTCTATATGATTGCGGCCTTTCTACATGACCCTGAACAGGGTACAGTAGTCTAATTCTGTATATAAAATACATGAATTGTGCTATAAGAGGTTGAGAAGGATAGTGACCACTTTCAAAGACACCTAGCGCTCAGTGTGTATAAAACCAAACTCAACAGGTCTTCTGGTAGCCTTCCCCAAAATCTGCTCATCTTTTCTTAATCTTATTTTAAATAATGGCATCAGCATCCCTAAAGTCATCCATCCCAGAATCCCAGAGGTCACCATGGTACCTCCCACTCAGATTTCCATACCTTCAACCTCCTCAATGTCTTTCCAATATGCTCCATCTTCCCCTAATGTATGCCTTGATCCAGGCTCTCTCATCTCTATGTGACCAGGGCAAAGTCTTCCTGACTGATCTTCCTGCCTCTGCTCCCCCTCACCCCTACTCAAATTCATCATTCACATTGTAGTCAGTGTGATCTTTCTCAAATTATTTTTTTTTTATTTTTAATTTTTTTGGAACCAGGGATTGAACTCAGGGACACTCGGCCACTGAGCCACATCCCCAGCCCTATTTTGTATTTTATTTAGAGACAGGGTCTCACTGAGTTGCTTAGGGCCTCGCTAAGTTGCTGAGGCTGACTTTGAACTCGCGATCCTCCTGACTCAGCCTCCCAAGTCGCTTGGATTACAGGCATGTGCCACCACGCCCGGCTATCTTTCTCAAATTATAATCACATCATCAATGCAGAATTATTGTCTTAGAGCCACACTGCCTGGGTTCAAATTCATAGAACTTTTGTAATCCTGAGCAGGTTGTTTATGTTCTCTGTGGCTCAGTTTCCTCATCTGTAAAATGAGAAGAATATACCTCCCTCTGAGTTGCTGCAGAAATCATGGGTGGCTATTCCTAAAACAGCTCCCAGTGAGCCCTCCTTCTGGTATGCATGCCCATGTATAATCCTCTCCCACTGAGTGTGGGCCAGACCCAGTTACTTGCTTCTAATAGATAGAATATAGCAAGAGGGATGAGACATCCCTTTCACAATTAGGTTTTGAAAGACGGTGACTTCTGGGTTGTCCACACTCTTTCTCTGGCTCATCTTTCTTGCTTGCTGTAAAGAAGCCAGCGACCATGCTGTGAACTGCCCTCTGGAGAAGAAATGAAGGCAGCCTCAGCCAATGAAGAACTGAATCCTGCCAGCAGGCACATCACTGGGCTTAGGAGGAGGTCTTTGCCCTGAAAAGCCTCGAGATTAATCCAGCCCCAGACTTATGAGGAAACCCAGAGCCAGAAGACTCAGCAATTTGTGCCTTATTTCTGATTCCCTGACTTACAGAAACTGGGCGGTAATAAATGTTGTTCTAAGCCACTGTGTTGGAATAGTGTGTTATGCAGCAATAGATCACTGATAGAAGGATTAACTAAAATAACATATATAAAGGGTTTAGGCCTCGTGTCTAACCATGGTCGTCATCATCATCATCACCATTACTTGATTGGACTTAAAAGTATGAGGGGAGAGATGATGTCTACTTATCGACTGCAGCCCAATCCCCTAGCATAGAGCTAAGGACAGAGTCTTTCGGTTAACAACAAACATTTGTCGACTCAAAGAACAAGAAGGAATAAACTGGGGTGCTCCAGGCTCTTACCTCCCAGGCCAGAAGGGCTGCTGAGAGTTGGAGAAGCAGACCTGCTGGGAGTCTGAGGGCCTGGGTTCTCCCTCAAAACAGAAGAAGGACCAGGTAAAGTGGTTAGGACCCAGCAAACTGGGGTACAGGTCCCTTTGTGGTCTCACAGCCTCCTGGCCCCCAGGGTGCACGTCTCCCAGGAGCAACTATCACAACACTAGCCCTTGTGTCTGTGCCACATTCTTGGAAGGCACAGAGAAAACAATAAAACCATCATCACCCACCTTCTTTCCTGGTCTGCCAGATAGATGCTCCCTGGGTTGCACACAGGAGGAAAGGAGAGGCTGTGTTTTACTTGGCTGTGTAACACCATTTTTCTTGATTGAAGAAATATGTGCCAGAGGGGCTAAAAGTAGAAAGTAGTTCTCACCCAAAAGAGCTTTATTCCCCAAAGCCCAGGCCCCACCAAAGTGAAAATAAAGCGCAAGCATCATTATTGCACTGATGGCCCATCCTCACATCCTCCCATCCCCCAACATTTCCTCCATCTACACATCACCCACCCCTGCTTTAAGACCCAGCTTTAATGCCTCCTCCTCCATCACACCTTTCCCAACAAACCAGGCAAATATAAGCACCCTGGACTCGTGTCCCACCCTCACCTGGTGCCTCCATCTGAGCACAATAGGTTCCAGGCTCAGAGGGTGCATTTCTGCCACTGCCTGACCCACCAGGGCTGTGAGCCAGCTTCTGGAGGGCAAGAACTGTGTCTTATTGCTTCTGTGTCCCCATCTCATCAGAGCTGACAAAGTATAAGTGCCAATGCTGAATGAATTACAGACAGCTGTTTCATTCTGGATTCAGAAATGACAGGATTAAACCTCTAAAGGGGAATTCAACCCTCTTCTGCCCAAGATTGTGGGGAAGAGAAGGTAGGGGTTTACCCTAGAAGGAAAGCTTGCTGAGAGCTCTGTATTCCATTGGGTAAGGAAGTTGTACAGGACAAAACATAAGCCTGCAGAATTCAATCTACTTTAATATGGAAACCACCCCCGTTCTCTAGGCATTGACAAAGACATTCACTTATTCTAAGCCAGTTGTTCTCAAAGTGTAGTCTTCAAATCAGCAACATCAGCATCACTTGGGACCTTGTTAGAAATTCAAATTCTTAAACCCCAGCCCAGACCTACTGAATCAAAAACTCTGGAGCTAGGACCAGCAATCTGTGTTTTAACTAACCCTCCCTCCATATGATTCTGATCACACATAAGTTTTAAAAAACCCATTCTAAGTCTACTAAAGCACATGTGGAAAAGGCCTTAGAAGTACAATCCATATTGATTTAATAGCAAGATTAAAAGAGAACCCAAGATAATGCCCCTTGCTGTAAAATGCCCAGGATCAATGAAACTCCCCAATATTTTCCACAAAACAGTTCAACAGGCAATTAAATGAACTCAACACATTTATTTTAAATGTGCAAAATGAATTTTCATATCCTAAGAGTAACACCAGATGTTTTACCTCTTTTTCCTAATTGATTTTCCAGCCTACAGCAATTCATCTTTATATTTTCCAGTTGGATCCTAATGTGGCAAGAAGAGTATGTTCCAGCAGAATTATTAAATGCCATGCATTTTAAAACAAGCATAACTCAGACTGCCATGCATCATCTGGGTGGTTGTCTCCCCAAAATATAAAAAAACAGACAGCTATAGGTACCAGGCAGGAAAACCCAGAGAAGGCCCTTTCAGAGGTGGGATCTCCAGGCTCTTGGCTGGCTACAGAGCTGAGTTCTGGGCATTGGGCCCAAGTCTAGGCTCTTCCCACAGAGTCCTGGACTCCCTGGTACTGAAGGATTTGCTGGCTGTGAAGGATTCACTATGTGAAACCTGTAAGTAAACACTGTGCTTTTTTCAATGGGAAGTTTTGTCTTTTAAATGAAAAAGAATAGGGTATGAGGTGGAGGTGAGGAGAGCCAGAGGGGTGAGGAGTGGGGTTACCGCTCAAAGCAGCAGCCAGCTGGACCATCCGGGCCTCTCAGGTCCTGGTGGAGCCCAAACAATCCCCCTCTGTTGGCCAACGTGGCCCTACCCAGCTGAGCTGGAGGCCCTATTACTGCAGGTTTGAGTGGGTAAAAGGTCAGTACTGACCAGGTTTTCTTCACTCCCAAAAGCTCTTGAGTTAGAGAAAAGACAAGGGAAACAGAAGCCTCAGCTTTGAAGCAAACAACTTCAAAGGAGACCTCCCCTGCCTGGGCCCTGAGTGGGGGAGGTAGTTTGAGAGGCTGGTAAACAGCCCCAAAACCCAGAAAGTGCTGAAAAACAAAAAACACACTTCTTAGGTAAATTGTAGAGGTTGGCACTCCCTTCCCTGGAAGCTTCTGAGAGCTGGCAGGTTTGAGCCCTCATAACTACAGAAGGTTTTCAATGTGGTCTCCAACTACAAATTAACCTGTCTACATTCCAGAGGCACTGCAGAAAAGATAAGGACCTGAAATCAGCTCATCATGATTGAATCTCAAAATGGGGCTACTCCAATTTTGAGTAGCAAACACCCAGTCTTCCATCTATAATATGGCCCTTCTCAGTGCTGGGAATAAATCATTCTAGACTCCTTCCAGAAACATTCAGATGAAAGTTCAATAAAGAATCAGCTCTAATTTGAATTCTCTCCCCCACTTTCACTCAGGAGCTCCAGCCCCAAAGCTAACAATCTAGTCTCATCCAGGGTATTGTCTAACTCTAGGTCTGAAGGGACCCAGTAACCAGCCCCACCCTCACAAGCAATTAACAAAAAATGTTCTCCAAATTGAAGATGGACACATAACAACTTTTCAAGTTTCAAAGAAGCAAAGCCCTAGAAGAGACTTAAGACTATCTTTAAGACATACTGATGAAATAAAATCAAGACCTTTGGCTTCACTTAACTGGACTCAGTACACATTAATTAGGTCAAAGATTTTTGCTCTGGGTGTCCAAGTAACCCTCTCATCTTCCTCTAGGAATGTGATAGGAACAACCTGGTCTCCCTCAGTCAACCAATCCCACATCCCTCAAAGGGATGTCATCATCATTTATTATGGGAGAAATGGAGTTGCTACCAAGAAAGGGTCTTACCAAGGAGAGTTCTTCCCTTGTCCCAAATTCACAGATATCTTCATACACTATTAAACCACAGGAGACTTTTATAAATGTCATCATCATAGTCTTTTAATATTTTACATAAAAAACTGTATACACAGCTTATAGAACTTTTATGTAAACATCATAAGCTCACCACTTTGTCATTTGTCAGTTTATTTAAAAAATAAAAAACAAGACAACAATTTAGTAGAAGTACCACTGGGCTGGGAGGAGAGGTGAAAAAAAAAAAAAAAATAGGGGCAGGTTTATTCTCCGTACAGAGATGCAGAGAAAATTTCACATAGCTGTAAAAACTGCCTTGTGAAAAAAGAAAGTTTTAAATAGACCCCAATACTTTTTACCTTCCTTTATCAAAATAGTGTGCATAACCTGCACAAATAAAATCACAAACAGTGTTGCCACTTTTTCAAGAAAACAAAGCAAAAATTAGTGGGGGTTTTTTTCCCTCTCCTGGTTTAAAAGTCATTTGTTTAAAAAAACATCAGAAGTAGATGAGGTTACAGCATACAAGTATGGTCAGAATGCTACTGTCTTATGCAAATGACAAGTGCATTAAGTGTCAAACAATGAAAACAATTGTGCAAAGAATTCTTTCAACAAAAAGTTTTAGCCTTTAAATAAAACAATATCAGTTTCTTGGACTGAACAATTTTCACTTGTAGGACAGGCACAAAGTTCGCTTATGGCAAAAACAGCCCCGCAGTGCAACCCCCTCCTCCCGCTAGTAGTTGGTGAGGGGTTTGCTGGGGGTTGATCCGCAGGAGACTCCGTGTCTGGAAGCTGCGTCCTTCTCAGCCCCAAGTCAATTGCAAATGTTTTCTTCAGGGGTCGGAAAGATGGCCAAATCCAGTTCATGCTTGGATGGGCGCCGGATCCAGCCTGGGCTGGAGCTGTTTTGGGGCCCTGGTCATTCCACTCGCCGCCTCCACCATTAAATAACACCATCTTACCTCCGAAAATAAAATTATATCTATATTTATATAACACCCCCCCCAACCTCCCCAGCCCTCCCCTCCCGCTGTTCCCGGGGTCTATGTTACAGATAAGAGACTACGGCACACGCGCTCGTTGGTTAGGAGTGAACAACTGATGGGGCGCGGTCACACTCCTGCGCCCTCTGTGTCCCTGGGGACCAGAGACGGGGGCGGGGTGAAAACGGGTCGGGGGGTAGAACAGACACACAACCACACACTCTGAGGCCTGGCTCTTCAGGAAAGGATGCTCAGGAACCCCTTGGCACTCAGCAGGGCGTCGGGGCCTGTGTGACACCGCTGGACGCACACAGACACTAGAAAGGGGGCACCCGATGCCCACGCCAATTCTCGGCGCGACAACCGGAGCAGCCAGGAGAAGCCAGGTGGTCCGGCGGGGTCCTTGGGGGACGTGGGTCTCCCCTTCTCCCGGCTCGTGGGGGACGGGCCAGGGAGGGGGAGCCAAGCTGGCAGGGGCAGGCGGGGCGGGTGCGGCCCTCATAGCACCTTGCAGCAGTTGATGCAGCCGTTCTGGGAGCCATAGCGCTTCTGCAGCGCGGCGCGCGTGGCGGTCTCGAAGACCTCGCGCACGCCCTCCTTGGTCTTGGCGGAGCACTCGAGGTAGTCGTAGGCTTGGATGCGCACCGCCATGGCGCGGCCGTCATCCGTGCGCACCGGTTCCTGCTTCATGCGGGCCAGCTCGGTGCGGACGTGCTCGTCGCTGCGCAGGTCTTTCTTGTTGGCCACCAGAATGATGGGCACGTTGGGACAGAAGTGCTTCACCTCGGGAACCCACTTCTCGGGGATATTCTCCAGCGAGTCCGGGCTGTCCACCGAAAAGCACATGAGGATGACGTCGGTGTCGGGGTAGGAGAGCGGCCGCAGGCGGTCGTAGTCCTCCTGACCCGCCGTATCCCACAGCGCCAGCTCCACCTGCTTGCCGTCCACCTCGATGTCTGCCACATAGTTCTCGAAGACGGTGGGCACGTACACCTCAGGAAACTCGTCCTTACTGAACACGATCAGCAGGCACGTTTTGCCACACGCGCCGTCGCCCACCACCACCAGCTTCTTGCGGATGGCCGCCATGAGCGGGCCGGGCCCGGGCAGCAGGAGGGGGCCCGCGAACGCCTCGCTGCCGTCCCGCTCGCCGCTCACCGCTCACCTCGGGCTGCGCGCTGGGGGCAAGGGTCGCTAGCTGCACCCAGGCCCCGCGGTGGCGCGTTCTCTCGGTGCGCTCGGGCTGCCGCGGCGGGGGCGGTGGGGGCGCGGGGGCATAGGGCGCACCGTGAGTCTCGCAGCGCTGCTCCGGTGCGGTGGCCGCTCTTCTCGCCCCAGCCCTGGGGTAGGCGGCTTTGTGCGCAAAGGTGGTTGGAGCTGCGAACTCGGCCTAGCTCCCTCCCGGATCTCTCCAGGCCTCGCGTACTGGACTAGCCGCGACTAGAGCCTGACTGCGGTGGCAGATGCGGGCTGCGGCCCTAGCGCCCGCTATTTAAAGAGTCCGGCCACTTTCTTAATATAGCCGCCCAATGGGAAACGAGCCGGCTGAGCTCATCGCTGCGGATCTTGACTGGGATTGGTCGGGGCTACAGCCCAAAGGCGGGGCCCGACGAGCTTGATTGACGGCCCAGGCCGCCGGGCTGGGAGAGGCGGCGACTGGGGAGTCTGCGCGGCGGCTGGCCCTGAGGGCCTCTGTCGCCCCCGGGCACTTGCCTTCGCCGCAGCTTAAGTGCGAGAAGCCCCACTGGTCGACTGGAGTCTGCAGAGTCTGGGTCGGCGGGTCCGAGACAGGGTGCACTTTGTGGGGCGTTGGCGACTCCCTGCCCGGCTTCCTTGCAAACTCCCGGCGGGTGGGTGGGGAGAGGGTGGGGGTGAGAGGGGGGTCGAACTTGTGGGGGAGGGGAGGATTACTACAGTGGTTTTGTTTTTAAGTAAACAGCCACTGTGTAAACTTTTGTTTTCAAGCAAAAGTTTTTTTCCTTTCTTTTAGAGGTGGCCCTCCTGTGGTCTGGGCCGGCTCACCAGTCGGTGCCTTATGGTAACCAGAGGTTGACTATCAGTTGGGTGGACCTGGGCCCAGCCTCTTCCTCCAAGCCCTACAGCCCACCCCTTTCAAGGCCCCCACTTGGGTCTCTAGGTGAAGATGAGGGGAAGGAGCACTGCCCTAAGGCCTCACCTCAGGACAATGAAAAGGGAAGATGGATGCCAGTCTACTCTGAGGATTTTACAGACCCCAGGGAAAGGCAGCTTCCACGCAGCTCTGCGTGACTAATTCTGGTCCTGGTCCTTGAACCAGTGAACTGTCAGAGGTAAAGAGTACAAGAGAATCCAACTACCCCAAACCCCGCTGAGCAGATGAAATGGCTTGAACCCCTCCCCCAAAAGTGGCTTGGGATGGAGGAGGATTGTAGATGTGGACACAGCAAGTTAGTGTCTGGTGGGTACTAGACCTGTAGTCTCCTGATATGTACCAGGACCAGGACTTCATTCATCCATTCCCTGCTCTTAGAGGAGATGACACCAACCTCTGGTCTAGAAATACCTAAGTCGACCCATTGCAATGGACTGAAGAGGTGGGAAGCAGGCAGGGGGAGTCAGGCAGGGCCTTCCAAGGAGGAACAGCTTGAACCAAGTGGAAAGGTGGAAAATTGTAGGACACACTACACTCTAAGAACAGGCAGTGACTCAGTGTGACTGCACTTGAAGGAGAAGCAGCTGAAACTCAGATTAGAATCTATCATGGAGGCTAAAGTGCCAACTAATTAAGGAGTTGCATCCAGGATAGAAGAAATGGGATGCTTCTCTTTTTCTGCAGAGAGACCCTCCATATCATGGCAAGGTTATTGCCTCATAGTTTCATCTTCCTCTCTCAACTCTGAGTTGGTGAGTCAGGGGACAGGATTTTGTCTCATCTCAGCATCTTGAAGACCCAACATAATGCCTAGTCTCCTGCAGGAATCAGTAAGTATGGGTACACTGGCACATACCTTTAGCCCCAGACACTCAGGAGGCTGAGGCAGGAGGAGCGCTCAAGCCCAGAAGCTGGAAGCCACCCTGGGCGACATAATGAGACCACGTCTCAAAATTTAAACAAACAAACAAACAAACAAACAAAAAAGTACATACCTGTGGAAAGTTAACCCAAATGCTCGGGAACTCAGCTGAACTTTCCTAGGGGTTTACCTCAACTCCAGATTCTGTTTTAACAATCATCCAACCAAATCCTCGCCACCAGCTATGTCCAGGCGTTTTCACATATAATTCATATGCTAAGATCTAGATCTTTATGTGGCTATACAGATATAATCAAGTCAAATAAGACATGAGTACAGCTACCCCTGGCCCACCTGAAGTAATATCTTATTCAAAGGCCACGAATGCTGTGCTTCCCTGACACTGGATTACCTCCTCTGCAAGTCCCCATTTTTTTGTTTTGTTTTGTTTTTGGATGTAGGATATCAGTTTGTCAGCAACTAAACAGTTTGGATGGTCATTGGTTTAAGGCTTCATTTTGGTTTTTTTTTTTTTTTTTTTTTTTGTTCACTAGCCTATTAGAAAAATCTTATCTACATATTTTTCTTCTTTTAGTCAAAACTTTTTTATGACTACATTGTTAACACTGCTTTCCTTGGTCTTAATATAGCTTGGGAATCTTGGCTATGTCCTTAAGCTTCAAATATTACAAAAATATAAAACAATAAGCTTTGTACTGTATGTTTTTTAAAAAAACTTAAATACAAAGGATCAGGAAGAGGGGTTAAATTCATTTGTTTCCTGATTTTCAGACACTCTCTGAGGTGTCCTAAGCTCAAATCTTGATATCAAAATAACTTCTAAAGATCTAAAAATATGCAGTATCAATGTCAAAGTAAACAAATAGAAATATCCGTGTTCTACAGCAACTTCTTTTCATGGTGTTCCCTTTTTTTTTTTTTTTCTCCCCAGGATACTTTGACCAGTCCTGCTTCAAAGACAACCATTCAGGGGATGAACTTTTCCAAACTAGGTGTTGTGCCCCACACCCTCTTCCCTCCCCCTCCCACTTTACCATGCGTTGCTGCTGAAAGGCAGGGATAAACTTTAATTCCATAAGACAAGTTATTTTAATGATTTATTTTATTAACATATATATATATATTATATATATTCATTGTATGACATACCCCCACAAGTAAGAGAGGGGCATTTCATTTCCGGGGAAAGGAAGATATTAATTTATTTCCAATCTTCAACCTAATGTGTTTGGTCTTTGTTTATTTGCCCAGTGTCTCCTGTAAATCACTCCCCGCCCCTCAGACCAGACCAGAGTTTAGAATTTTCACTAGATTTTAGTGCCACCTTGTGGCAATCATTAGGAGTTTTTTGTTATTGTTTGAGTTTTTTTTTTTTTCTTTAGAAAACATTATTTTTAACCTTTAAAAGCAGTCACTTTGTGAATATTTTATTTTACAATCTTTTGCAGGATATAAACTCTAAGGAATGTTTCATAAGTAGATTCTTTAGAAATTCATTGTGTATATATTTATGCAGACAATAACCTCTAATTTACCAATCAGCGGGCTTCGTTTTTCCCCTAATTATGATGTAAAGAAATGTAAAACAACTTTAACCATAAAAATCACAGGGACGGGGAGGGCGCGGGGAGGCCAGTCCCCAGTTAAGAAAGCTAATGTTGGATACTCTGGTAGAAGTATCCAACTAATTCATGACACTAATGAATTAGTTGGAAGTGACTCTAATTCATTTACCTCTAAGCTGCTACTGGGAACCAGCACTGCATTAGATATTTCTGATGCTCATTGAATTTTTAATTTTTTTTCTAACTTAAGTAGTAACTAAA
>JAJEJO010000353.1:1613932-1784384 GCA_020662805.1 Glaucomys volans | reverse complement strand
GTCAGATAAAATGTCCTTCTCTGGCCAGGAAGTTGACATCTAGTATGACCCTGAGGTGAGAAGGCGAAGGTTGGCCTCACAAGAGCACCTCCAAAACTAGACTGTTAAACTTAGACTTCTCAAACACTGACCTCTGACCTGTCTCTGTCCAGCACAGGTCTGGGCCAACGGGAATGGACAATGAGCAAAGCATCAGCTCCTGCTCTCTCCAGAACTGCACTGTCATTACAGTAGCCACTAACCACAGGTGGCTCACTGAGGAACTGACTTTCTAGTATTATTTCATTCTAATTAAATTTAAAAACTGATATTGGGAAACCTAGGTACTTAACAGAATAATTTGGGCAGGTGAATCTGCCTTTTTAGCTGGAAATTTTATGAAATCTGAACAGATTATTTTCCATGAAAATTTAGCAACCAAATGGAGATGTGGTTTAATTATAAAATAAATACTAGACATGGAAGACTTAGATGAAAAAATATGTAAAATAGTCCATTTTAACATAAATTAGGTGTCAAGATGGTAACACTTCAGATATAGAGGGTATATTCCTAAATACATGAGATTTAAAGTTAGATGTATTTAGATATATTACATAATTTATTTTCACCTTTGTACATTTTTTTATGTGACAATTAGAAAATATAGAAGTGTGGCTCACATTGTATTTCTGCTGGACGGCACCGCTCTCCGATGTCTGGAAGCTCAGAGGCTCCCAGCTCTTCCTGTGACACCATCCTCCTAGACAGAGTCGCTGCTTGTATGAGCCCTCTGGAATCTGTTCATCTTCCTCCCTCTGCCCCCAGGGTTCCCTTGTATTTGTCCTAAATGCACCACTAATTTTCAGAGGGACCCCGATACCAAGAGGAACACTGAGTTCTGTGGCAACTTGGAGCCCCCTTCCCTTGTCGAGTCACTACTGTCCAGGCCCCCTGCCTCCTGGTCCTTCGTATCTCTTCCCCTTTGGTTGTCCTCTGCTTACAGGGTGCAGCTCTCACCTCAAACCAGGCAGGGTTTTCCTGGACAGTAGAAACGATTTGGATGGTTTTGCATCCTGATCTATTTTCCTTTCCAAAAGGAGAGAATCAAAATCATGTCCTTGTCATTTTCCCCAAATTGCCTACGTTCCCCCTCCTCCCTGTGCCCTATAAAGAAAGACTTTGAAGCATCTAAACCTGGCTGGGTTGTTAGGTAACCGCACTCCCTTGTTCTCCAAGCACATTCAAGAAACATGTATGCCTTCTTCTCCCACTAATCTGTTAACCATTCATTTCAGCAAACCTTCAAAGAATGAAGAGGAAGTCTTCCTTTTGCCCTGTACACACTGATCTATTTTCCTTGAGAGAGAGGATGAATCAAAATCTACACATTTTGCAATTCAGTGGAAAAGTGATATAGATTGTTCTCAGGAAGTCTCTGATGAGCCTCAGTCCTCTCAATTCAATTCACTAAACACAGATAGGAGAGAGTCAAGAAGAGGAGATGAAGACACAAATGATAAGACGCAGGACAAAGACAAATGTGGTATGGTGCATGACATTTCAAATATCAAAAGGAAGGATGGGCCCAGCTTCACACTGGAGGTAACACTCAAGGATCTTGAATATCAAGTAGGATTTTTCCAGAAAAAAAAAAAATGAATCACATTTGCACCATCTGAAACATTTCCTCTGTGGATTTTGTGTAAAGAAAGGGTCCACCCAGAGCCATTTGATAGGAAGGGAGAAGCAGCAACAGGCAAAAGTATGAAAATGTCCCTCCTTCCCCACTGGAGGTTTGCCTGATGACAAAGGAGTGTGAGGTTTGTCTAGCCCTGAGGAATGGGAGGGCAGAAAGGAAAGAGGAAGGTCACAGAACTTGCCATTACGTAAGTGCTGTCATTACAAAATCCACCCATGCCTGTTCTGTGATGTCTGCTGAAATTGCACATGCATTTATTATTGGAGCCAAAGCCTGGGAAAGTGGCGTGTAGACACAGTGAACAGAGAGGAGGGATCCAGGTGCCAGAAAGCTGCGGGAGCCCTTTTGAGTCCTTCCACTTTGCAGGGTCTCCATCCTTGAGCAAATCATCCTTTCTGGTCTCAGTTCCCCTGTTTGAAAAATAAGTAGAACTTAGTGGTCAGAAACTCAGGTGGCCACAGGGGTCTCACAGGTACATAACTGTGTGTAAGACATTAGGCAATGGTAGCAACTGTGGGGAACTAGAGAACAGGCCAAAACTAAGCTATAGAAGCTCAGAATTTAAATGTAAATCATTGTGTTGCTCAGAAACTGCACAGGTAGATCCAGTTTGTGGCCCCTGAGCTGGATGAATTTCATTTAAATGTTCCCAGGGGGTATTAAGGGGAGCTTACCTGTCAAAAGTAATACTGTCTATCCTTCCATAAAATGAAACAATGCAGAACCTTTCATAATACAACAACAAAAATCCTTTATTTTATTATTCAAGACCTTCTTTTATTCGAATTGCTTAAACTGAGATACAAAGGACAAAATACTGCAAAGGCTGGAACCTAGAGAATGTGGTTTTAAGAATAAATTATTCTCAGCCAGCATGGTGGTGCATATCTGTAATCTCAGGGAGGCTGAGGGAGGAGGATCATAAGTTTGAGGCTAACCTCAACAACTTAGGGAGGCTCTAAACAAGTTAGGGAGACACTGTCTCAAAATAAAAATAAAAAGGGCTGGGATGTGAATTAGCGGTTAAGCTCCCTTAGGTTCAATCCTCAGTATCAAAAAATAAAATGAATAATTTGTTCTCACAGCTGAGAAGGGACTAGCATATGGAAGAACGGTAATCAACCCCACTGAGCCTGTCCAGAAGGGAACAGAACACCGAGTTTTTTCTGTTCCTTTTTTTTTTTTAAGTCTTGAAAGCAAATGATCTAATCAAAGCATTTATACAGAGATGATTCACTTCTTGTGTTCTTATGATGTCAGAGTTTTGCAATAGGGAGGAGCTGAACTGACAATGGATTTCCACACTCCCGAGTGTTACCACTGAAGATGTGTCTGTGGCTATTTATAGAAAGAGACAGAGTCTGTGTTAGGAGCCACTGCTCAAAACCAGGACACTGGGGAGCAGAGGATGCATTCGTGGGGAGCCTCCAACCACACAAGACCTGGAGCACAGCCCAGCATGGGAAGCTGTCCTTCCTGGGGACCACAGTCGGAGAGGAGAGCACTGAAGATCTCTCTGGTTGAGAGCTGTGATGGACCTGCTCCATCTGGGGAGTGAAGAGTTGTGTAATCTCTGCTCACCTTGATCACGATGTGTGAGGAAGAAACCGACACCTAGAAAGTTCACTTACTCATCTCTTCATTCATTCATTCCACTAATGTTTGCTAGGTGCTTCCTGTCTGCCAGGGACCTATATATAGGACCTCACTGCTGCACTTTAGGGAACTTAGTATACCTGGCATCTCACAGCAATTGAACTTCCTAATTCTACATGACCTAGGGACAGAATGGATATGAAGGAGGTGATGACCTTTTTGCTTTCATTACATCATTCATCCCTCCAACAGATTCTGGGCCAGGAATGGGACACAGGGAGCAATGAGGCATGCGTAGTCTCTACCCTCAGAGAACCCCAGTCTATAAATAGAAATGGCAATTCAGCACAATATTCATAACAATTAACCAGACTATTTCAGTCTAGTGTGATAAGTGCTATGGTGTGTAAGCTCAGGGGAGGGACTGAGGAGGTCCAAGAAGGTTTGAACTGAGTGGCGTGTTGCACTTTGGTGGCCTCCAGTGAGCTACACCCTCGGGTATTCATCTCTGGCCATCTCCTCCCCTAATGGCTCTGCGCCTGGCCACACTCTAGCTTGCCTCAATGAGACATCAGCCAGAATGACGCAAGCTCACACACCCAGGCTCGCCCTTTCAGAAGAGTTTTTCTGGGAACCTTTCTGCGGAGCTCTGAGGAAATCAGTCAGCCATGTGGAGAAGCCCATATGGAAAAAAATTGCCCTTGGCCATTAGCCTCAGTTAAGCTAACAGCTGATGGCCAGCACCAACTGCTACCTCTTTGGGGTGGGACCATTAGAACCTTCTACCCTAAAACCCAGCCAACCCTGTGGGAAGAGGAACTGCCTGACTCAACAGTCCACAAAACCATGATAAATAATGAAATGTTGCTGTCTTCAGCTGCTTTGTTTGGGAATGAATTGTTCCATAGCACTGGGTAACCAAAGCAAGCTGTCTTGATGTTTGCATGGAACTTGTCAGACCAAAAGAAGAAAGGCATTCCCCATATGGAGGCATGAGATGGCACAGTGTATTCAGGTACTGGGTAGGTGGCTCGGTATTGGGGGGATGAGGGGTGTGAGGCAGCTCCTGGGGCTGGAGAGGCTGGCCAGGTCCAGATCAGAGTATACAAATGGGGGTCAGGAATCCTCTAGTTTTGATGGTCCACTAAGAGAACTGATGGGTCATAATAGCTTTGATTTATTATGGCAGAAAGATACAAAGCAGAATCAGCAAAGGGGTGAAATCTAGGGGAACAGGTGCAAGGGTCATTGTTCTTTTTGAGAACCCTCAGCATTCTCTCCCAGTGGAGCAGAACACGATTTCCCCAGCACTGAGATGCAGCAACACTTGAGAACTGCTGCCAATCAAGGAAGCTCATTGTAGACAAGGTGCCCAGGATCCTAATAGGGGACTGTGGTGGTCACTTTTATATGTCCCTTGGCTAGGCTGTGGTGCTCAGATGTTTGGTCACACACCAGCCTAGATGTTGCTGTGAAGTTTTGCTTTTTGTTTTTAGATGAGACTAACATTTAAATCAGTGGGTTTGGAGTAAAGCAGATTACTCTCCATAATGTAAGTGGGTCTCATCCAATCAGCTGAGCAGTCTGAGGTTTCTGTATGAATCAGAGGGCACCCCTGCTGGAGTTTCCAGCATGCTGTCTTGCAGTATTTGGGCTCAAAACTGCAACTCTGAATTTCCAGCCTGCCAATCTGCCCTACCGATTTTGACCTTGCTAACTACCTCTCTGACTCTCTCTCCCTACCTCTTTCTCCCCCTGTTTCCTACTCTCTTTCTCTGTCTCTCTTCCTCTTTCTCTGTCTCTTCATATATATATATATATATATATATATATATATATATATATATATATTTATCTGGTTGGTTCTGTTTCTCTGAAGAACAATGAGTAATTCAGAAATGGTCACATAGGCACCCTTTGCCTGGCATGTACCCAAATTCCAGTCTCCCTGAAGGAAAGCAGGTGTTCAGCATCAACCATAATATTTGTGCAAACAGTTGGGGTACAGCAAGCCATTCTTATCAGTTAATGGTGAGAACGCTCCTGAAATCCAAGTTCCCAGATACCAACAAAGGCCAACCTTGTAAACAGATCTTTACGTGAACAAGCAGTGGGGCCTACTCTGTGAACTGTTTTTTTTTTTTTTTTGGTTTTTTTGGTTGTAGATGGACACAATGCCTTTATGCCTTTATTTTATTTATTTATTTTTATGTGGTGCTGAGGATCGAACCCAGGGCCTCGCATGTGCAAGGCGAGCGCTCTGCCACTGATCCACAACCCCAACCCCACTCTTAACTCTTTTTGTAAAGAAGGTGAGTAATTTAAATTGAGGCAACAGGGAATCAATGAATTTTTTAATGCAAATATATTATTGTACTGAGAATTTTAAGGAGAGGGTAACAACTATGTTGTTTCATAAGGATATGGTGGTAGCAGTATGGGGCTCCTCCAAGGATCAAAGCAGGCTTCAGATTCGGAGGACCCTCTGGTCATCCAGACAGAGCAAGGATGGAGAGAAGGGATGGATTTGCAAAAACAACAGGACCTATGGTAAGTACGTTCCCACTTCCTGGGATGCCACTTCCTCTCCACTCAGGGAACTCAGAGAAAAGCCTGTGTAGCCAAGGTCACAGTTATACTGTCCCCCAGCCCCTGGAAAGATCTCACCTATCAGGCCCATCAAGGGTGTGTGTGTGTGTGTGTGTGTGTGTGTTGGGGTCATCTCACATATTACACCTCTCCTCTGGGGTTATTTAGTAAGAGATGAGGAGGACACCTGTCTGGGCAGGATGGATCTGGATCCACATCTAGTCAACCATCTGGGACCTGAAGCCCCTGCAGGGCCAGGCTCTTCTCCTCCTCCCTTCCCTCCTGCTACATCCACATAAGGCTGACATTCTCCTGAATACTATTGGGACTCGAGGGCATAGCTAGGTAGAAGGTAGTCTGTGGGTATCTAAACTTCTGCTACTCCAAGTGTGGTCCATGGACCAGCAACATTGGCAGAAAACCAGAATCTCAGACCCCAGCCCAGCAGGACCCACAGAATCAGAACCTGGATTGTAACAAGATCTCAAGATGATTCATCCAAACATCAAGGTTTGAGAAGCCCTGCCCTGGACGTGGCCTCCCCTGCTCTGCCTGCAGGAAAGTGGCCATGGTGGTTAAACTGAGTGTGGGGTCTGTGAAACCACACATAGCCCCACCGGATCCTGCTTGTACTAGCTGTGGAGCCTTGGCATCATCTTCCCGGGCTTCAGTTTCTAGTCTGTGAACTGGGAATAGTGCTTCCTCCAACAGTCATTGTGACTTAAATGAGTCATTGCATGTAAAGGCTTGGAACAGGGCCTGGCACACAGCAAATGCCCAGGTACTATTAGTCTTTGCTGTTAAGTGAGGGTCAGTGGCCCTGCTGGTGCTGCCCCCACCTATTAATGGCACACACATGCCTCCGCTGACCTGGCAAAACAGTGTCCCAACACACTGCCCTGTTTCAGAGTCCCCCTCTCCTAGCTGTGTCCTTAGGCTCCAGGTCTCCAGAGGTACCACAGGAGTATGATGTCTTGTCACAGGACAGCCCTACCATTCTGGGAAGTCCCTCCCCCTCTAAGTCCTCTTTTATCCATGTTAAACAGTTGTGGTCCCCAGAGCTTATCTCTGCAGGCCCTGGCTGCTGGCCCCTTGGCCATCCTGGGAGCTCATGTCCATTTGTGCCCTTAAAGTACACTGCTGAGGTCAGGGCACAATCATTGAGGGATGGTCTCATGATTGTCCTTTCACATCTGCTGAGTTCTGGGGACAGGCCAGTCAGGTGGCCACAGGACAAGGCTCTGCTGCCAAAGGCTACCCTCAGGGTAACCCAGGTAGAGTAGATGCCAAGCTTCTCCAGAAGGTCCAATATGGAGCAGCAAAAAAAAAAAAATGGAACCCCCTGGAGTCATGGTCAGCATACAAGGACACACCTGAGGAAAGGTAGGCCCAGAAGTCTCCTCATATCTCCATGAGCTACTACAGCAGTGTGCCTTGTCACAGGTAGGAGAGGGCAGACGGTGGCTCATCCCAGATGGGCAATGCTCCATAACCTCTGGACAACAGTTGGATTTAGAATTTCCTGTTAAACTTTTGATCAATGTTTCTGGAATGCAAAGTAAATAAAATCACCAGGAATAAAAGCACTTACAATACTAATACATAATACTAAATAACAAATAAATGATACTGAAATACTGTCACTACAAATGTTGATGGATGATTCTAATAAGAAAAATCATTAACAAGCCAGGTACAGTGGTACATACCTGTAATCCCAGCAGTTCTGAAGGCTGAGGCAAGAGGATCACAAGTTTGAGGCCAGTCTCAGTAGCTTAGTGAGACCCTAAGCAACTTAGGAAGACTCTAAGCACGTAGTGAGACTGTCTCAAAATAAAACATAAAATAAAGGGCTGGGATGTGGCTCAGTGGTAAAGTGCCCTGGGTTCAATTCCCAGTACTTCCCCTACAACAAAAAAGAATAATCGCTAAGTTGGGGATTGAGTATGTGTTCATGCATGTAGGTGATCTAACCCCACAATAATTGTGACAAGGACAAAGTTATTGGTATGGAGAGTCAGCCTTCTTCAGCAGCCAACTTCCCTTAACCCCTTCCAAGGTGGATTCTAGGTTTGCCTGCTGGACCACAGGCCTTTTACTGTGATCATTAGTGAAGCTGAGGAATGAAAGGAGCCTAAAGGCTAAATTGGTGAGCATTTTATTTATTTATTTATTACTTATTTATTTATTTTATTTGTTTATTTATTTATTTATTTTTGGTACTGGGGATTGAACCCAGGGACATTTTACTACTGAGCTGCATCCCCAGTCCATTTATTTATTCATTCATTTGTTTATTTAGACAGGGTCTCACTGAGTTGCTTAGGGCCTCACTAAGTTTGAGGCTGGCTATGAACTTGTGGTCCTCCTGCCTCAGCCTTCCGGGTTGCGGGGCTTACAGGCGTGCTCTACCATCTGCAGCCTGATGCATGTTTTAAAGGGCCATGGAACTCCCAGTAGAAAGCACCTGGTCCAGAAGGCCAGAAAAGGGGTCCAAAGAGAAGTGGAGGTGAGAGAGGATGGAGCCAGCCCAGGACAGAGACGTGGAAAAGAGAGCGGCGACATTTGGGAGAGGAGCAGCTTAGAGGACAGGGCTCTGGGGTAAAGAGGATGTTTAGGGGATCTTGACTGTTTGACTCAGTAGCTCCCTTTGCCACCTCTTTGGTAAAGATCTGTATACATTTACATTTCAAGATTTTTGCTTATTCATTTTTGGTTTTTGGTTCTGGGGATTAAGCACAGAGGTGTTTAACCACTGAGTCACATCCCCAGTCCTTCCATTTTTCATTTTGAGACGGGTCTTGCTATTTGCTTAGGGCCTTCCTAATTTGCTGAGGCTGACCTTGAACTTGCAATCATCTTGCCTCAGCCTCCCTAGTTGCTGGGATTGCAGGCATGCACCACCGAGCCCAGCGTCAAGATTTTTTTTTTTTTTTTAGTTGCATTTCTGTGTGGATGCTACCCTGAACTGAACTTCAATCAAGGCAACCCAGCTGTATTTATATTATACTATTATTATGCCCACAATTTAGAGATAAGGAAGCAGAGATTACAGAGCTTAAATAACTTGCCTAGGGTCACACAGTCAGTAAATATTGAAACCAGCTTTCATGAGCAATCTGCTGGTGGACAGCAACTGCGCCGTGCCACGGGGCTGGTTCCGATGAGCATTAGAAAACTCCTCTTGCTAGTGCAATTCCATTGCTAGTGCAACACATTGCTACTTCTCCATGTGAGGGGCTTCTACTTGCCCATTCACACAGAAAGGGTTCTAGAGCCCTTGGGCTGCAAGACCATTTGTTCACTGCTTCCTTGAAGTATGCTTCCCAGATCTCGCCCTATCCTCCTTTCCCTTCTCCAGATCCACCCACCCACTTCCTGAACCAGGCCTCTGCATGGGCTTTTCTAACCTGCATGTATGAGCAGATGGTCCCCGAGATCTTCACTGAGATTCCACCTTGTATTTTAAACTCTGCAGCAGTGAAGGCTAATGAGAGACGATTGGGCACAGTTGATGCAAGAAATCCTGCCAACACCATCCACTCCCTCAGGGATCATGTATTGAGCCCACATTGGAAAAACAGGTTTGCACCACTGCAGCCAGCCCTTGTACTAATTTCAAATCATGGAGGTACATATGAGATTCCTATTCACCCCTCCCCAAATCTGTTCCCCAGCCTCCTCTTTCCACTGTGTTGTTTAACATCTCTCTGCATGTGTTTATACATCTACTACCTGTGACTGTATCCCAAAGACCATCTGGTGGCATTTTGCACATTTTTAACTTTTATGTGAATTGTAACACACTTTGTGTAACTTCTACAACTTGCCGTCTTTACTCAATGTTGTTATTTTGAGATTGAGCTATGTTAATACGGGTAGCTCCTCTTTATCTGTTTTACCTGTATCATGTTCCATTTTGTAAATACTTATCCAGTCTCCTGTTGGGCATTTGGGGGTTTTCCAAGTTTTTGTTTTTGTTTTGTTTGTTTGTTTGTTTTGATAGAAACAATGCTGCAGAGACCAGTGCTGCCATTGGATAGGCCAATGTATGTACATGTGATGGGGATTCATGGAAAGAAGCTTTCTGTGACAAAAATCTGGGGTTGCTCTTCAAGTTTAGGAATTGCAGCCAGCCAAGGAGGTGTGCAATGTGTAGTGACACTGCCTCTGGTTTCTAAACTGGGAGCCCATGTCCTAGGTGAGCAAGTGTGGACATCGTTCCGCAACAGTGTGTCCCTGAAAGTCCAGTGCACAGGTAATCGCAGCAACTCAGAAGGCTAAAACAAGAGGATGGTAAATTCAAGGCCAGCCTCAGCAATTTAGTGAGTCCCTAAGCAACTTAGTGAGACCCTGTATCAAAATTTAAAATTTTTTAAGAATATTAAAAAAGTCTGGAATGTGGCTCAGTAGTAAAGTACCCCTCAATTCAATCCCCAGTACCAAAAAAAGAAAAAGAAAAAGAAAAGAAAGAAAAGAAAAGAAAAGAAAAGAAAAGAAAAGAAAAGAAAAGGAGAAAAGAAAAGAAAAAAGTGTGTCCCTAAAGATGTCCTTTCATCCAGGCCAGGTAAGAGTCATGCGTACAGGCCTTGAGGTGAATTATTAATCTTGTCCAACTTCTCCTTTGTATCTACAGTTGGAAAGAGATAATTGGGCGAATTCTGATGAGTCACACTGAGTGTGGCAGTGAGGAAACAGGAGGGAGGGCATCACTGTTCAGAGATGGGGAAATGGGTTTATCATTCGGAAATAAGGACTGATATTCCGTCAGTCTTTTCTGGGTAACAAACCACAAAAGAGAGATTTGCTCTTTTCCCAGTTGTGTGAGCTTCTCTGTTGGTCTCTGTAGTATGTTTATTTCAGCTGGGTTGTCTGGGCAGGAAGGCCCAGGGTGTCTTACCTCCACATCTGGAAGTTGGTATTGACTGTTGGCTGAGTCACCTTGATCCCTCTCCATGTGATTTTCACCCTCCAACAAGCTAACCAGCCCCCTTGCACAGGTTGGTATTCTATGACAGTGGAAGAGAGGCCCTCGGACTCCCCAGGGCAGGGCACAGATCTCAAATAGCATCACTTCCATGGAATCTGTTGGCCAAAGCAGGTCACAAGGCCTCTGGGGATTTGAGAAGATAATTGGATACCTCTCTTATTGGAAGGAGAAGTGAAGAGTCTGCAAAGAAGTATGGGAGGGCTTGTTTCAGACATCTTTGAAAACAATTTCCCATGACTGAGCAATTTGGGCAGAGGTGTAACTTTACCACTCACCATTGTACTTGTAGCTAATCTTCATGAAATTTCCAAAACAGATAGGGATGATATCATTTCCATATCCCTGGAGTTCCTGGCTAGAAAGTGTTCACAGAGGGATGGATTTTTTAAATTATTGATGACTCCTGGTTCTTCTCTTCATCTAATAATACCATAAACAATCTACCTTAGGCTGGGCGTGGTGGCGCACGCCTGTAATCCAAGCAACTCGGGAGGCTGAGTCAGGAGGATCGCGAGTTCAAAGCCAGCCTCAGCAACTTAGCGAGGCCCTAAGCAACTCAGTGAGACCCTGTCTCTAAATAAAATACAAAATAGGGCTGGGGATGTGGCTCAGTGGCCAAGTGTCCCTGAGTTCAATCCCTGGTTCCAAAAAAAAAAAAAAAAAAAAATCTACCTTAAACCTTTGTGAATTCTTTCAATGAGTATTTTTAAAGTACCTGCTATGCTTGGTTCCAGGGATACAGCAATGAACGTAACACACATAGTTCCTACTCTCTTGGTGCTTTTTCCATGTAAGGAAAAGAAGCATTAAGCAATTAATTGTAGAGTTTGATATTTTATTACTGTGGTATTAGGTGTTGCAGGAGAAGGGATGCCTACACAGAGAAAAATCGAAGTGGAAACTCTGACCTGGGTTAAGGTCGAGGGAAACTTCCTAAATCCTGAGGAACAAATAGGCATTCTGCAGCCTTATGGGGTGGGGGAAGGTGTAAAAGGGAACTAACCTCCAGGCCAGAAGAAACAGCATGGACTGAGGTCCCAGAGGAGAAAGAAGCCTGAGTGCTTGAGGAACTGAGAAGTAAGAGAGGAAAGGGGAAGCTGGCCAGATGAGACTAGATAATAGGCAAAGGCCAGATCATGCAGGGTGTGTTGACAGAGTAAAGGAGTTTATTCTGTCCTGAAAGCAATAGAAATGTGTAGGCCTGAATTATGGACTGAACTATGCCCCTCAAAATCCATAGGTTGGGAATCTTAATCCTCAACATGATTGCATTTGGAAATGGTCATTTACAGAGGCAATTAAGGCTCAATGAGGTCATAGGGCAGGGCCCTAGCCCAATAGGACTGTGTTCTTAGAAAAAAGAGGAAGAAATACCAGGAAAGCACATGCACAGAGGAAAGGTCATCTGAGGATACAGAAAGAAGGTGACCAACTACTTCACCAGAAACCAATGCGGACGTCACATTGTCTTGAACCTCCAGCCTCCAGACTGAAAGAAAATAAATTTTTATTGTTTAAGCCACTCAATATATTTTGTTACAGCAGCCATAGGAGACTAATGTAGCATGTGAAATACTGAGAGTTTATGCTCCTTAAAAAATGTATGCAAGATTGGCCGGGCGTGGTGGTGCATGCCTGTAATCCCAGCACTTGGGAGGCTGAGGCAGGAGGATCGCGAGTTCAAAGCCAGCCTCAGCAACTTAGTGAGGCCCTAAGCAACTCAGTGAGACCCTGTACAAAATAGGACTGGAGATGTGGCTCAGTGTTGCAGTGCCCTGGGGTTCAATCCCTAGTACAAAAAAAAAAAAAAAAAGTATGCAAGATTTCCTGCAGGTTTTGTTAAAATTCAGATTGCTGGTAGCCTCCTCCAGAGTTTCTGATCCATTTGTCTAATTAGGGCTCAAGAAAATGTGCATTTGTCACAAGGCCCAAGATGCTAGTCAGGGTTCTCCAAAGAAACATGTGCATGTTTATCTATCATAAGACATTGGCTCATATGATTATGGAAACTGACAAGACCCAAGATCTACAGCCGGAAAACTGAAGACCCAGGAGAGCCAATGTCACTCCAGTCCAAAAGTCTGCAGGCTTGAGGCTCATGAAGAGCCAATGTTTCAGTTCAGGTCTGAGGGCAGAAAAAAAAAAAAAAATTCCAGCGTAATGACCATCAGGAGTAGGATCAGCATTTTGTTTTATTCCTAATTCCAACTGATTAGATTCCTAATTCCAACTGCCTACACTGAAAAGGGCCATCTGCTTTACTCAGTTTACAGATTCTGCAAGTTGTTTTTATTTATGTGTTAGTTTGCTTCAGTGCTAGGGATTGAACCCAGAGCTTTGTACATGCTAGGCAAGTGTGCTGTCACTGAGCCATACCCCTGTCAGTCTATAGATTCAAACATTAATATCATCCAAAACCCCCCATGGACACACCTTAACCAAATTTCTGGGCACCCTCTGGCCCAGTCAAGTTGACACAAAACTAACCATTATGGATGCTGCTGCTGGGGTGTGACCAGCTTGGAAATCACTGCTTCAGAGGGTCTGCTTCCTTGTGTGAAGATTTAAATCCTGATCCCCCTCTACCACCATCCCACAGCTTAAAGGGGGTGAGCTGTGGCCACCTTTGGCAGCTGGCAGGCCGTAAGGTGCAACTTGTCCTTGGCTGGAATCCTTCATTGCCTGTCACAGGATTACATGGGTCACTTCAACTCCCTGGGCTTGCACCTTTGGGGTTCACAGATAAAATACAAGGACATACTAATATTAAAAAGTTATCAACCATTTGTTATGAGCGGCTAAAGTATGAGACGTGAGCGTTAGGTAATTTCTCAAATGCTGGCTTATTTGCTGCACACAATCATACACTTCACTTGATCTAACTCTAGTCCTAATGTAACTCTAGACTCACACCGGACATCCCAGTGCTCACCACAAGACATGTCTTGAGGCCAGCATCACTGGGATTCCTTCAGACCAGAGAATTCACTGTAGGTGAGAAGCAGAGGCTGGGTGCCTCGTCTGGTCCTTGGCTCAGCTTGCCCAGAGTCTCAGCTCTCTGGTGACATCTGGTGTCCTCAGCTCTCTGACATCCTGTCCAGCCTGGTCTCAGCCCTCCACCATCCCGTCCCCTGCTTTCTGGTCTGTCTTCTTATAGTTCTTTCTTGTGTCTGTCCAGGTTCAATAAGGTGGATAGTGCTTGGGGGTATTGGGTGTGGTTGCTCTAAGCTACTTCTGATTGGTTATACCCCATTTTGGGGGTCTCTCATTGGTTACACCTTGTTTAAGGTTACATCATTGGGGTTTTGCACAGACACACATAACACTGCAATTTTCATATAATATTCCATATATTAAAGTTCCATATAGTAAAATATAACAGAGCAAGGTAAAATAGTAAAGATCCACATAGCCAAAGCAAAACAAAGCATGCCACTCATAACACCATTTATCTAAAATTCAGATTGAACCAAGCATCCTCTTTCTTTATTTTTTTTTTGCTCTACTTGGAACACTGACTTCTTTCTTTCTACTGGGGTTTGAACCCAGGGGTAACTTTGCCACTGAATTACATTCCCAGCCCTTTATATTTTTTATTTTGATACAGTCTCACTAAGTTGCTTAGGGCCTCGCTAAGTTGGCTGAGGCTGGCCTTGAATTTGCAATGCTCCTGCCTCAGCCTCCTGAGCCACTGGGATTACAGGCATGCACCACCATTCCTGGCTTCAGACTTCTTTCTCTGTTAAATGGGTGTCAGTGAAGTCAAACTCATAGGATCTGGCAGGCTGTACTGACAAGGCAGGCCACTGCTGTTGTTATCAGAAAGACTACTTTCAGCCCAGGCCATGTAAGGAAAGCAAACCTAGAGATAGGCTGTCCTTCCTCCCTCCAGCCCCCAACCCACCCTGGGGTAGTCCAGCTTTCTAACCATAGCCCAGGTGGGAGACACGAGTTGGCCTGAGGGGAGCATGGGAGATGTCACAGCTCACATTAACCATAGGAGAGTGGCCATCTCAGACCAAGATGGACACCAGCAGTAAACAGGAAATTCCCTCTAGCCTCAGGCTTCCTGCTCTTCTTGCAGGGGTTCAGGAGATTCTAAATTCAGAATCAGAAGAGCATGTGCTACTGGCATTGGGCAACCCCAGGGTGGAGCACTGACTCCTGACCCAGAGGGGCCTCAGGTTTGCAGCCCCCTGGCCAGAGAAGTCCCCTACACCCACTCCCCCTCCCTATGGGGGGTCCAGACCAGAGAGAGAACCCCAAATATGGTTTGGCAGGAAGAGGAGCTTCCTAGTAGACTCTAGGAGTACCCAGGAGGAGGTGAGGCACTGGGTGGGTGCAGTTTCCAGTCTGGTGGTTCCCCAGCTGCTTATGTCACAGGCAGACACTCTTGGGGCTATTCCCTGGCTGCTCCCAGCATCTCTCTGTTCTATAGGGTCCTGTGAGCTCCATGGTGGTAGGAAGGGCAGAGCAAGAGAGACCATCTCCACCCCTGTCCCTCCTCCCTCCTCCCTCTGTATAGATCTCAAGTCAAAAGTAGAGGACTGAGTGGAGGCAAGGCCAGCTCATAGCCTCAGGTCATTACTGCTGAGGGAGGTGGTGGGACAAGACCCTCCTCTCCATGGAGCTTCATGAAGGCACAAGGCCAAAGGAAAGAGAGACCCCTGGCCAACAGGCAAACCACTGGCCTCTTGCCAGCCCTGTCACAGACTTGCTGCCTGGCAGGTCATTTAATTGCTCCAAGCCTTGGTTTCCATTTCTGAACAGTGGTGATATGATATTTCCCTGTCTGCCTCCTTGGGCTAGTCTCGGAAGCAATGACCTGTGAAAGGATCTTGTGAACTGTCAGTTAATACTAGTTAGGGCTCTTTTTAGTCACAGTGTGAGAAACCCAATGTTAAACAGGTGAGGCCAAAGGGGGTTCATAGCTGAAGACAGGAAGGGGATGCCCTCTCACCTTGCCTGTCATTGAGCCTCTCAGGGTCTTGCTTTGTCAATCCTTTTTCTCCACGAGCCTGGAGCCAGTTTCACTTCTGAAGAGAACTGCTCTTTTCTCCTGGTACCAACCTGAACAACTCCAGGGAGGGCCCTGACGGGTCCAACATGGGCCACGTGCCCACCCAAAGATATGGGCCACTCTTCTAGAAGGACATATTTGGAAAGCTGGGAAGCTCAGTTGTTCCAAAATAAACAAGGTATTATTCCCTATGGGGGGGGGGTGTGCTAGGAAGGCACACCCCTCCCATAGGTAAGGTTTTATCAGTAGCATTAGTATCATCATCATCAAAATCAACGTCAGACATTTGCTATATTTTTCTAATTCCAACTCTCCTTGGGCAAAATAGCATGGTGGCTAAGGCCACATGCTCTGGAGATTTCGCTTTTACCACTTTCTGTGTGACATTGGGTAAGTGACTTAACCTCCCTGCACCTCAGTTCATAAGTCAGTGAAGATTAAATGAGTTGCAACGTGAAGAGTGTGAAGAGTCATGCTTGGTGCCTGCCCGGTGTTCACTAAACGTTGGTTATTGTTATTGTCAAAGAAAAAAGTGACAGTACCTGGGAATCACAGTCTAAGAAACAGCCTGGAGCAAAACCACTGCTCCCCACTCACCCCCCAATTTCCCTCCAGACACCTTACAACTCCAAAAGTTCAAGGAAGACTTATTGAGCTCTGTAGTAAGCCCTGAGAGTTATGAAAGTTGATAGACACATCTCTTTCTCTTTCCTAGAAGTTTGTTGCCAAGAAAGGAGGCAGATGTATGAAGAGGTCACTCTACTGCAGTTAGTCGGCCCTGAACAGCAGCAGTGTTTGCAGGTTTCTGTGGGAACCCACAGCAGGGAACTTGGTCCAGAAAAGCTGCCTGGGGAAAACCACACCTGCACTAAGGTCTGGAGTTTGGACATGAGTTTGCAAGGAAAGGTGGGCGGAGCCTGGTGCTGTCCCTAGCTATTGAGTCAGTCACAGACCTACCCTTCTCTGCTTGGTGCTGCTGGGGCTGGAGCTATGCCAGTTGCATGTCCCCTCTGTCCAGCAGGTTCTGATAGGCTGCTGTCGAGGCAACACCAAGAGACCTGACAGCAAGAGGAAGGAAGGGATCTGCTCCTCTTTGCTTTCTGTCCTGCTAGCTCTCCCCAGCCAGGGCCCTTCACCCCAGAAGCTCCAATTGAGGCTTTCAGCTTTCACCAGCCTCAGCAGCTGGAAGCCACAGGGAGCAACTGGCAGAGCTGGAACTGAGAGGCAGAGACGCCCATGGCAGAGGGACCACACTTTGAGTGGGCAGGTAGTATCAGGAAGCTTCCAAGTGGGCAAAAGGTGGGGTTAGCCATGTGGAGAGATCTCATGTCCAGCACTGGGTATCAGAAAAGGGCAACCGGGGGCAGGAACCAGCCCAGTGCAGTCTAGAACCAAGACCCCAGGCCATGGGAGAATGGGGCCCACCAGGAGGGTCTGAACCAGGGAACTACAGAGCCAGGACAGAGAACCAAAGTCCCTCAAAACCTTCTCTGAGTTCCAAACACTAGTGGCATTTTCAGACATCACTATGGCCCCAAACCCTGGGAGCCAGACCCAGACCCAGGACTCTGAGTGTGGTGGGTGGGGGTGGGCAACTCTGGGGACAGGAGTTAGTGTCTGCACCTCCAGACAAGGGGCTGGTCCTAACCTCTGGAAAACTGGGAATCAGTATGAACCAAGCTACCCCATATTATCTGCATATTAAGAGAGAAATTCTGGGAAAAAAAATCCTGTGTGTTACACTCTTGATCCTGGGGTGCAGAACTTGAGTGTTGTGACCTAGATGTAGGAACCCTCTGGGCTGAATCCTGCCTTCCTGAACCTAAGCACTATACACCACAACCAATCAGAGATCTGCAGAAGAGCCGTCACTGAGAGCCTAAGCAGGTATCTTGCCTTTCCGTATCCCCATGTGTGCAATGGGAATGCAGCTAGAGTCCCCCAGCTCTGTGTCACAGCAGAGCGGTGTCGGCCATGAGGATTACTCAGCCCAGACCACCATGGAGCCCCACTGATGCTGGCCCTGAGTCTGGGAGGCATGTGCCTATAGATCTGAGGGGTTCCCCTCCTGGCCCCGATCCCTCATGGGAAGCCAGGCACAAAGACACAGAGTGTGGACACTGAGAACCAGGACTGTAAGCTGTCATCTTCCAGTGATCCCAGCTGGAAGCAAGAGGATGAGTGGAGAGAAAGGGAAAACAGAGAAGAGATAAGGGCGGGAAGCAGGAAGGGAGGGGCCAGGGAGACGGGGTAAGAGGCGTCACACCAACGTCCAGAGCAAGGACAGCAAAGGGCAGCTGAAGAACCCATGAAGACACAAATGCTGATGTGGCCCAGTGAGTGTGTCAGTCCTCAGGAAGTTCTGCCCTTTTGGAAGTCCTTACATGTCACCTGGCTTGCATTTCAGTCCTTGTGTGCTCCATTTAGCTAGATGGTCCTATGCTCCTATCGAGCTCTGGGAGTGACAGCAGTTCAAGGACTAGCTGAAGCCACTAAGGCAAGGAGCAGACCTGATGGCCTCACTGTGTCCAGGCCTGGCCAGGGTAGCTCACCTCTTGAGACCCATAGAGTAGTCAGTCATTCCAAGATATGGCCTCCTCATGGGTTCCTGCCCAGCTGTCCCCTCCTGGACTCAGGGTTGGACTTTGCATTACCTCTGGCTCGTGAGGATGGACTTCCATTCTGGAGATAAGAACTCTCTGCCCCTGTCACTTTAATAAGAAGGTAGTTGTTATTTTTCATTAAAGGGATTAAAAATTACAACATAAATATTGTATAAACAACTATAATATACCAACAAAAATGTGGGGGAAAAAAGGAAATACAGTACAGAGAAGCCCCACCTCCTGTGGGGTCAGGGCTTTCCATAGTGCTCCCCTGTCACCACCGCGGTGCAGACCACCAGCCCCTGATGCAGTGGTCTCCCCAGGCATGTGACACAATGGCAGCCACAGCCATTGCCAACAAGCCTGGGATGGGCTGCCACCTGGCGACTTCAGCAGGCATCACAAGAAAACCTGGCAATACTAGAAAATTAGTATTTGTATCGTCCAAAAAACAAAGGATTCAAAGTAACAAATGTTTGCTTCTCTCTTTGCTTACTAAGGCAGTGGTTAAGTGGACATGACATAAACCAAGCAAATGCCAGAGGTGTGTGTATATCTGTATCTGCTCGGAGGTGAGAGATAGACTTAAAACTGGCTTGGAGATTTCTTGCGATGGGTCATTTGCTTAATCAGTTAATTTGTGGCATCAGAAACTTCTGTCTTCAACACTCTTATATGTATGACTTCAATTTTCTCCTAAAAATGCATCCCTCTTGACTTAGTCTTTAAGCTCCATGCATACAAACTCACCTAACTAGCTCCACAGGGAAGTCCGCCTGGCAAAAGAATCAGATAAAATGCCTCTGTCCTCCGAACTTGCTCCTCCTCCCGCCTCCCTGATCCATGGACCATAACCTGGTCAGCCAGGCTCAAACCATTAGACTCTCTCTGACACCTCCTTTCCCTCACCCACAACCAAGAAGACTGGGCTTTCCACCCTCAGGTGTGTCTCAGCTCCCTCACATGTGCTGCTACTGTCCAGGTCACCTGCATAGCTGCCCTCATACCTCCTTTTCTTTTGGTACCAAGAGCCAGATTCTTCTTCCAAAGCATCATTTCCTCTTGATGGCTGCCATGGAACTCTTTCTGCCTTAGAATCAAGCCCAAATGCCTCCCTTGGCCCTGCACTATCTGAGCCCAGCTGCCCTTACAGTTCTCACCTGCTCCCAAGCTGCCCAGCCAGGCTCCACCAGACTCCTGGCAGGAATCTCCAGGCAGCTGCCAGTACTGGAGCCAGAGCCCCAGACCTGGGTGCTGACTTCAGAAATTCAAGACTACAGAGCTGGAAGCTTCTCCCCTGGCCTGTGCCCTAGTCTGAGGCTCATGCTGCATCCACTGGGGGTGGATGATGACCCCACCATACTGGCACCAGGATGGATGCACTGCACAGAGGTAGACGTGCCCACAGCAGGGGCACCAGGACCAAGGCAGTAACCTAGCACCCTCAGGGACTTTGTCCAGCCTCTATTGCCCTTCACATGATCCCCTGGCCCATGTAAAGGCCCCACATGTGCTGGGTCCCAGAGGAAAGTGAGATGATTTGCTGCCAAGAGGCTCTTTTCACCCAGTAATTGCTGAACCATCTAGACTTTCTTTTGTCTTTTCATCACAGATGCAGAGTCACCTGGTGTTGGTGGCATTCTGATCCAATCTCCTCCCGTGGGAAACTAGCTCTAAAGATGTTGTTTAGTCTTAGATTCTGAAATTTTCATCGTCTTCTTCTGTTTTGCTTTTGTGCTGTTTTGAAGACACTGCCTTTTCTTTCCGAAGGGCTTAAAATGAACTTTAGGCTAAAGCATAATTCTGAAAAAATTATGTACAAATATATAACATGATTTTTCACCATTAAAATTTGTAAAGTGTGTTTATTCTAAAACAAAAAGCATAGGAACACAAACCTAAACTTGATTCCCAAAAACAGTGTTTCCTAATAGAATATATTCTAAGACGACTTACAAAACACAATTTTCCCCTTTGATTTATTTAGGTGTATTAATAGCTCCCAATTGCTTTATATCCACTCCCAAGATTCCTGACTACACGATAGATTCTGGGGTTGGTAAAACATGTATTTTTTAAGTTCTAAGTTTCTTTATTTCACAAAAAGTTTCAATCCAGAGTTTTTGTAAGTGCAAAAAATAATTCATATCACAAAGCCTGCATGGTTTATATGTATTTTACTCTAATTAAAGCATACATCAATTTACAGGGAAAAAATCATGGCAAACACCAATCTAAGAGGAAGAGGACAATTGATGATTCAAGGAGGTCTGTGATTGGATCACCACTGTCCTCTACACCAAGATGGTCCCTCCAGCTTTGCTTATAATAAAGTGCAGCAGAAATGACAATTATTCATGAAGAAAGGCCAATAATACTAAGCAGTCATTAAAAAGGAGGTATTTACTTAAAATGGTTAATTTGTCTGGTCTGGATTGAGGAATACCTAGAAATGCGGAAAAGCATCCATGAGGATGTTTCCAGGGAAGTTTCGCATGTGAGTCTGAATGGACTAGATGGAGAAGACCCACCCTCACTGTGGGTGGGCACCATCCAAACAGTGAACAAACACAAGAGGGCCACTTGCTCTCTTCCTGTGGGAGCTGCACATGCGCATCTCCTGTCTTGGACGTTGGAGGTTCGGGCAGTCTGGCCCTTGGACTCCAGTACTTACACCAGCAGCTCCTCTCCAGGTTCAGGCTTTCAGTCTCAAACCCAGAGTTACACCGTTAGTTTCCCTGGTTCTGAGCCCTTCAGGCTTGGATTAGCATCCCAGGGTCTCCAGCTTGCAGTCAGCCTGTCCAGGGTCTTCTCAGCTGCCATAATTCCCTAATAGATCCCTCCTCATTTCTGTACACATATTCAATCAGTTCTGACTCTCTAGAGAATGCTAATTCCATGCTGATATAAAGTGTATTATACAAAAAGCCCTCCCAGATAAATCACTTAGGATTTTTTTTACAAAAGTGTACAGTATAGTCTCCACCTACTTTAAAATGGATGTGGTACACAGGCGTTTATTTGTGGGGTCAGGGTTGTAGCCCAGTCATCACCTGCTTGTTTCTTCCGTACACTGGCCTCCCTCTTTCTTGAGCACTGGTGCCTCAAGGACTGGTCTGGGCAGGGCAATTTTTCCTCCTTTAGCCCACGCCAAAGCAAGGGACAAAGATTCAAAAGCCCTCACTAAACAAAACCTCTTTTAAATGCATGTTTGCAGAAGCAGCTTTTCCTCTGTGAGAGGTAAAATAAGACTGTGCCTGTGGGAAGGAAGGAAGCAGGCTTCTGAGAAAATGGAAGAGGGACCAAGGACATGGGAGAGAGGAGCCAGGGAGAGGATGAGCTCACATCAAGTTGGCTTCTTTGCCAACTCAGCTTCCACAGCCAACATCTGCCTGCTGCTCAATAGCCTCAGGCATGTGAGACTCCAACAGGAGGAATGAGCAGTTGGGATGGGTCAGATTATGCTGCAATAACAACAAGTCCCCATCTCAATGGTTCAAAAAAAAAAAGTGAAAGGACATACCGGAATCACAATACCATGGCATCAAATATGTGGATTTTTCCATACCAAACAATTCTCCAAGTCTCTTGATACTAACTAGGTGTCATATAATTCTGTTCAGTTCTGATACTATCTACCCACAGTGAACACAGACCCCATGTTTCTGGCAGAGACCTGACCACTGAGTATCCCAACAAATCAGATTCAGTCACTTGCCCCAAAAACCAAATGGAAAAGTAATGATGAAAAGCAGGAAAGGAACTTTAATCAGTATAGCTATATCAGGAAGACAGAGGGGACCAGTATTTCCAGTCCTGTCTTCCGGAGTACTGACATGAACTTCTGGATTATATAGACAAAAAGAACTAGAGTTCTTGCACCGTCAAGCAGTCTTGGGTAAACTGTGGTCATTATCATTATCTCAAGATTAGTCAGGCGGGGCCTGGTGTAAGATAAGAAAGTTGCTGTTGTCTGAGGGGGAGTTTGCATTCATTGCAAGATATTTATCAATCAGACCCATCCTTCCTGGAATCCAAGGTGACTCAGAGCAAAGGAGCCAGATGCAAAATGGAGGCAGACATGCCAAGATTTTAATCCTGCTTTTAGCTACACATTGAACATTGCCAGGCCCAAGCAAACAGCCTAACTCCTTGTTAAACCCACAAGTTAAGGACTCAGTTGCAGGAGACCGCCCCCAAGTTAGATGCCACTTTTAAGTCCCAGGTCTCTGGTCCTTTTGGCCAACTAGGTTACAAATCAGGGGTTCCCATGACCCCCTCCTCATGTTTGATAATTTGCTCTAATGACCTACGGAACTCAGGAGAACTGTATATTCTACAGTATACTAATGAACTAGGCAAGGTGGAGGGACATGGAGCTTCTGTGGCCTCTCCAGGCACACCATCTTCCAGTGCCTCATGGGTTTGGCCCATGAGGCTCTCCAAATCCCTTTCATTTAGGACCTTTGTAGAATTTCCATTATGTAGGCATGGCTGATTAAATCATTGTCCATTGGTGCTTGAACTCAATCTGCAGCCTCTTCCTCCTCTCCAGAGGTCAGGGAGTGGGGCTGAAAGTTCCAGTCCTCTAATTGCATGGTTGGTTCCTCTGGCAACAGCCCCATCCTCCAAAAGCCACCTCATTAGCATAACCTCAAGAATGATTGAAGGGACTTCTTAGAAAAAAAAAAAATTTAAGGCACTCTCTCATCCCTGTGATTCATGAAGCTACAAGGGTTTTAAAAGATCTGTACCCAGTGGGGACAAAGACCAAAAGTATACTTCTTAGATCACAGTATCACAAAAGGTTAATTTTGCTCATTGTATATGTACATGCCCATGCAAGGTTAGCTAGACATGTCATTCTTATGCAAGGACCTCATCTATGTCATTCTCACGCCAGGATCCAGGCTAACAGAGTAGCCATCAGAACATTGCTAGTCACCAAAGCGTGGGGAAATGGAGTGTGTTGAAAAATTGTTTACTGGTTCTTGAAGCTTCACCCTAGACGTGCAATGTCATTTCAACTCACATATTATTGACCCAAACATGCATGGGAAATGCAATACTACCATGTCCTCAGAAGGAGACCTAGAGACCTAGAAATATGTGGTAACCAGCACTACTGAGAACTCAGACCTGGGGTCTGCAGATGGAGACATGAAACTTCCCCTTAACAGGCAGAACTGAACAGGGCATGATTTTCCCTGTGAGCAGGGCAACAGTGGACCCTCCACTGTTATTTGTATGTGTGCAGGAAATTTTTAGGAGGAAGCAAGGAATCTGGTTACTACTAAAATGGAGAATGTAGAAAATATTTAGTTTTTCACTTTACACTCTTATAATGTTTGAAATTTTAACCCATGAAATTAATTTTTGTGGATTGATCTATGAAACCCAGCACCCATCCCATCAACAACTAAAGAACTGAGGGCTTCAATTCACCATAATGAAACAATGAAACCAGCCTAGGTGTCCATCAGTGGATGAATGGATGAAGAAAATGTGGTATATATAGACAATGGAGTTTTACTCAGCCATAAAGAAGATTGAAATTATATCACTTGAAAGAAAAATGGACAGAACTTGAGAACATTATATTAAGCAAAACAAGCCAAACTCAGAAAATCAAGGTTGTATATTTTCTCTCAGATGTGGAAGCTAGAGAAGAAAAAGGAAAAGAAAGGTAGTGGTGGGGCATTCATGAAAATTGAAGGGCTATCAGTAGAGTAGAGGAAAAGGATGGGGGTGGGGGGAAAGAAAAGGGAAAATACTAGGGATTAATATTGGCCAAATTGTATTGTTATATTGTGTGCATCAACAAATATGTCACAATAAATCCCACCATTACATAAAATGGTCATGCACCAATAAAAATATGGGAACAAAAAGAATTGAGTGCTTATGAGTCAGAAAAACCAGACTTTGCCCAAAACAGAAGCATCCAGATGCTGATGGACCACTGTTGTACCCTAGGAGCTAGGCCAACACCTGCCCCAGACAGTTTCTAGTACTTTTCACTTCTCTAGAGGATGCAGGTAGGACTCCTGGCCCTTGTCCTCAAGACTCAGACATTTTTTTTTTCAGTCTAAAAACCAGGACAGTGATACTTCCTAAGGTCATCTATGATCTTATGGAAAAGAAATAACTATGGCGACCATGACCTTAAGGAGCAAGAAAGTACTACCTACTAATTTGCTGAGAAGTCTGTTTCCCATCTGGGATCACTCCCCACTACTCTCCTGGGGGCCACAGGGGCACCTAAGGCAGAATGGGTGGCTGGGAAATGGCAAGGGAGATGAAGCTGCTCTCACAGATCCTGTCCAAGTTTCTTTTCTCCACCATCACAGCAGGACTAAGAGCCAAAAGGCAGTTTGTTTGAGGAAGGATGCAAAGGTAGAGTCACAAAGCAAGACTGTCCAACTAAGGGCATGAGCCAGGGCCCAGTCTGGACCTGTTTCTGTTGTCCACCCTGTTGTCCACTTGTGGGCAAGGATCCACTGACAGCTGGAGGGACATTGCTTAAGACCTGAAAGACGCCCCTCCTTAGAGAAATGTCTCAGGACAGGATCTTGAACTGGGGCTATGGGGAAGATGGGCACGGGCACCCAGTTTAAAAACACAAATGTGAATTATTTCCTTGTCATTCAACAATAGTTTCTTTTTTTAAAATATTTTTTAGTTGTCAATGGACCTACCACTGAGCCACAATCCCAGCCCCTTATTGTTTTGATTCTCCAAACATTATTGATTATCAAGGAGTCCAAGACCATGACGGAGACTGAGAGAGGTACAGACACATCTAAGAAGGAACCCCCACCCTCACTGAACCCAAAAATGAGTGGGGAATCTGGCCCACTACCAAACAAGACAGGCCCAGCAAGACCCATGAAAAATATGGAAAGTTCGGTAAGAGCCCAAAGGAGGAAAGGACCAATTGCTGCTGAAGCTTTCTTGGTGGACTTAGCCTAATTCATGGCCTCCTTTGACAGGAGCTAGGAAGTACAGCCTCCCTTATACTTTTCTTTTCTCTGCAGTAGATTGTCCTGCTGAAGGAAGAAGGGCCATGAGAATTTTCTTAGAATTTCACTGGCAGCAAGTCCTTGGGAATGGCGCTAATCACAGTTCAGAAGTATGTTAGAACAGAAAATAAATATTTGGTTTTTGTCTCCAGTGGCTGGCACACAGTTAAAACCCTTGGAATCTCTGCAGTGATAAGAGTGTCTTTCGTGTGCTAATGAGATGACAGGTGGTTGGGTCCCCTAGTCAGCTTCAGGTGGGGCCTCTTTGCCAGCAAGTCCAAGGCATGATTACAGGGTTGGAACTTTCATCTCTATCGTAACCTCTAGGGTGGGGAGAGTGGCTGGAGATTGAGTTCAAGCCGCAGTGGCAAAGATTTAATTACCTCCCTAATAAGACCTCCTTAGAAACCCCTATATGACAGGATTTGGAGAGCTTCTAGACTGTTGAACATATCCCGATGCTTTGAGGGAGGTACAACACAAAAGGACATGGTAGCTCCACCCCATCACCCATACCTTGCCCTATGCATTGCTTCCATTTTACTCTCCCTAAATTGAATCTTTTATAATAAACTGGCAGTAGCAAAAGAAGTGGTTTCCCAAGTCCTCTGAGTCATTCTGCTATCAAACCCAGATCTGGAGCCTCATTCCATGGAAAAATCAAATGTGTAAGAGATGAGTGTTGAGAGAAAGAAAGGCTTTACTGAGTGACCAAAGGATAGAGAAGAAGGAGCTTTGCTCATAAATCAGTTTCTCAATTTCAGGGGGTTGAGAGGTTAAGAATAATGAACGAGAGAGAGGAGCTAATAAAGGGGTAGAATATTTGTGTTTAATTCCTATTCTGAGAAGAGGCAGAGATCTTTCGTGGTCTGGTGGTCTGCTCATAGAGACTGGTATCTTTAGCCCTGTGGAGAGAAAAACTAGGCAAACCTAAATCAAATTAACCCTATATTATAGTTTTGGACAAAATGCATCTCAGTGTTTAATAGGTCTACATGCAGAACTGAGAATCTGATGTGAAAGTTAAGGAATCAAAGAAGACAAAGATGCCAAGTCTTTCTTTTCCAACCATCCATGGGACATCTGTAGGCCCAAGCAAGGACTCAATGTTTTCAGTTAAAGTGGTCCTCAGGTCCCTGAAGAGTAAACTAGGCAACTCTTATCATCAGAACCCACATATCAGAGCTGTTATCTACAGGAAAACCAGTGTATTTCCCACCTGTGTCACCTCCAAAATTAGTCATTTTTAAGTCAATTAAGAGCAAGTGAAACTGGAGGGTTCACTGAGGTTTTTCCTCAGTAACAATTCTAACAAATTATCAAACTGAGAGGTAGGTTATAAGAACCTATTCAGGCCAGGCGCAGTGGTGCACGCCTATAATCCCAGAGGCTCAGGAGGCTGAGGCAGGATCATGAGTTCAAAGCCAGCCTCAGCAAGGGCAAGGCCCTAAGCAACTTAGTGAGACCCTGTCTCTAAATAAAATACAAAATAGGGCTGGGGATGTGGCTCAGTGGTTAAGCACCCCTGGGTTCAATCCCCAGCACCAAAAAAAAGAAAAAAAGAACCTATTCAGTCAGACATAAGTGTAGGTAGCCTGGGGATCTAATACTTATTATTAGAGTCTGAAGTGACAGCTGTCTTATGAAATTGAAACCTTAAACCTGTAGAGTCTGTGCTAACTCCAGATAGTGTCGGAACTGAATTTGAAGAATTGAATTGAATTGAACTGAATTGAATGGAATTGAATTGAATTGAATTGAATTGAATTGAATTGAATTGAATTGTCAGACTTCTGGTCAGTGTCAGAGAAATGGAGAATTAGTTGATGTGATGAAGCAGACTCATAAGACATGGCCTGAATTTGTTGTGACCTTTTCCTGCTATAGGCAGGCTGTCTAGGTCCAGTTTTCAGGAGTAGAGAAGCTAAACGGCATTCTCTGCCCCCATCCTTGGAGTCTACCCAGGTACACTCAGGGCTGCACTCCCAGCCGTATTCCAGGCACCATGTCATTCCTTCCTCCCCCACTTCTCCCCATACTGCCCCATGCGTCTGATCCCTTGCCTCTATTTAGTCCTATAATCACATTAGCCTTATGAGGGCTATTCTAGTTCCTCATCCTTTATTCTAGAAATTTCACCCAAAGTGGATAACCCTTCCAGGATATGACTCTTAAGATATCAGATCATCTTAGAAAATAATAAATCAGAAAAGAACTGGGGATATAGCTCAATGGCAGGGTGATTGTCTAGTATGTGCAAGGCCTGGGTCCATCCCCAGCACAGCACTGGAAAGGAAGCGGTGGGGAGAAAGGGAGAAAGGAAAAGAAAGAAAAAACCTGAGAAAGAACCATTGGATGACACTTGGGCCACAGAACAGGAATCAGAATTAGAAAACTGTCAGGGGCAAAGCTGCTACACTTTTGGATTCCCACCTTCACCCTCACCCCAAGTCTTCAGGGGCCCACTTCTCAACATATCTCAGTGTGGAGATATGTTGAGATGTATCTCCTTCATTCTTCTCATCACAATGACTTTCTCTACTTCTCTGACCATATGATGGAAGAAGGTCCATATAGACTCCAGGATATACAATTCTTCAGCTCAAGCCACCATGAGAGGACAAACAGGACCACAGAATTCTCATGTCAATATCCCAAAGAAAGGAAATCATTCCATGATGTGCAACAAGGTTACAAACAATGATTAAATGACAAATCACTATGTGGCTGTGTTGAAGGAGCAGTTCTTAGAGAAGGAAGGCACTGCCTGGTGAATACCCCAAAACCCAACAGCAGCTTTGTTACAGCCCTAAGAGCTTACTAAAATTCTGCTTCGTCAACCTACAGAGAACCTGAAAAGGCCTATGTGGGAATAGGTGGATCTGCAGCAAACAGGGCAGTACAGAACCTATCCAGTTCCTCAGTCAATGGTTTTTAGTAGTTGGAGCAACTTCCAAGAGCAGCTGGAGATGTAAGGTGGCCATCTGCAAACACTTGGGCTGGCACTGGAAGTAGATAAACAGGAAATACACCAGGAAGCCACTGAGCAGAAACAGGAAGACGTATAGGAACTCCATCTGAGGATTGTCGATGATAGGGGCCAGGACTAGGTAGAGAGAAGCCAGGAGCATGATGACAGGAATGAAGGTGGGAACCTGCAGTGGGCAGAAGTGGGCATTTGGCCCCTGAGAACTGAATGATGAAGGGGGCCTGGAAGGTGCTATCTGTTCTCTGGTCTCTGTCCCTCCTGCCTCCCTTCCCACTGGCCACTAGCTCTTCTTCTCCAGTCCCTGCCACAATACCGCAACTGGGCTAGCAGGGCACCCGTGGGGCTGCAAGGAGCTTTTAGGTAGCAGAGGCTTGAGGTGAAGAATGAACTTTTCTGTGCTATGTGAAACCAAATGTGAACATGCATCCTTTGCATTTGTATCCCAGGGTTCTCCCTGGGGGTCCTCCAGAGGAGAAATGTGTCCCCAACCAGCAGAATTAATGCCTTGGTATTCAGTTAACCCTTCCCCCCTCCAAATTCTCTACCAAATAATATGATAGTGGCCACCTCTTATGCTGAGGGTGTGACCCAAGGGCCACCTCTGGTAGGAACCAAGGGTCAAAAAAGCCCTATGTCTATTCCAAAAACTACCTTGTAAGTTCGGGGAAGATTCTTCGTCTTTATCCGCAAGTATAGGAGACAGCTAATAGTGGTTCCATAGGTGATCCAGGATAGGGGGCTGCAAGGAAAAGTCTAGATCAGTACTTCCCTGATAGGCCCTGGCTGGATCAGGAAGAAATGTTCAAAGAGGAGGAGTGTTTGCATTTTTAGAAAGTCTGGTGGGAATCTCAAGGAGGCCCATGCTCTTTATAGGGTCCCGCACACACATAGTAGAGCCCCACTCCCAACCTACCTGTCCCCCAGGGTTGGTGACATAATGTGTAGGCACTCCAACAGACCCTGACTTCTGCAGTCCCCAGTGTCTGCAATTAAGTGATTGATATCAGATAAAGACTCCATCTGAGCTTGGAGGCAGGGTCTAGACCAAGCCATGACTTGAGGAGGTAAAGACTGGAAAGCATTGGGTCCTCGTTGAGATGGATCTTCCTGGGAATCTGACTGGGCTGGGACATTCTCTGTCACATTCCCTAATTTCCACCTGAAGACAGCCCCCTCCAGACTCACTATGGATTTGATTTTATTCTCACCATATAATGGCTGTATTCTTTCTCATGGGGAAAAGATAAAAGAAAAAAGCATGTCTGTTACTCATTGTTCTTAAAAGAGTTGCATCAAGCTCTGTGTGTTCTGTTCCAGATTAATTAAAAAGCAAAACATGAGAACATGTAATGCCTGAAAAATTACTGAGAACATTCTTTGCACCCTGGCATTGATTGCCTGCTGGTTAAGGATCTGCCTATTGACTGTGCTTCAAATGAGCTCATGAAATTACAGGTGGATATCACAGCAGCCTGTGATGTCTGTCCTGGGGAAAGTAGTAAAAGGGGGTCAGAACATCCCCCCATTTTTATGCAATCACTAATTGTGCCTAAATAGGTCAGTGTGAGTCTACCCTGAGTTCAATAGAGGTTATGTTGGGTCAGAGTCCAGAATGCAGACGAGACTATAGAGGGGAAAACCATGCCAAGTCCAAGGGCTATGAGTAATGTTAATGATGCCTAAATATCCCTTAACATTATCTTAGTATCAGAGTAAAGAAATAAGTAAAAAATAAAAAAATGACAAAGACAGCACAAGCCTTTGTCTGTCTCTGGATGAAACATCTGACTCATTGAATTTTGAGCCCTAGAGAGCCACATTTAATTTTGGGAAAATGACTGGATAAAAAGGGCTGAAATGTATGTGCACAGTAGGGGTCCTGAGCCTGGGCTTCCAGAGTGTGCATGTACCTGTTTATAGTCATGCACATATGTGAGTGTGTACACAAGGAACTCAAGAAGTCTACATGCAATTGTTATACATAGGTGCATGTGAGTGAGCATGTGTAGACTGGGGCTCCAGAAGAGCACATACATGGTTCTATATATGTGCACATATGTGAGTATACACACATGGGTTATATAGAGACCAAGCCAGGAGAGCAGTTCCACTTACCTCATTAAGTTCACAATGATGCCAAAGTTTCCTGGGATGACCAAGACCAAAGCCACGGCCGTGGTGAACATCAGGGCTGGAGCTGGTGTGAGGTGACGCACATGAACCATGGACAGAAATCGGGGCTGGGAAATAAAGCTAGGTGTCAGACAGGTCCCAGGGGAGCCACAGTCCTATGGCCTCTGCATCTTTGTCACACACAAACATCCTTATCACGGGCACCCTTCACCCTGTGATACCAGTACTGAGATAGCCCCACACCTGGAAGTAAGGTATTGGAGTCAAAGCTGAACAGTATGGAAGGCTAGTTCTGCTCTCAAATGAAAAGAGGGCCATGTTTATTGGGGCTGGGGGGTGGGGTCCTGGTTTGGGCCAAATGCTAACTAAGCTCCAGGCAGGAGAGAATTGGCAGACCTTCTAGCAACCCTCCTACAAACCCCACCACCACCCCCGTCACCTTGCCTGGCCCCAGACCCAGTTCTCACCATGTGGCCCTCTCTTGCAGCTGCATAGCACACACGGCTGCCACCGAGGAACACCCCATTGACAGAACCAAATGTTGAGAGTGCGACAGCCAAAGGCACCAGCCAGGCCCAGGACCCCAGAATCTGGTTCCTAGGACAACAGAGGGTTCAAGGAAGGGAATTCTGGCAGTAACCTGGACGAAGGCCACAGGGCCCCATGTGGAAATGGAGCAAGCAGTACATTCAAAGGTAAGTTCAAAAACACATGGAATGCCAAACTTCCCCCTTCCTGTGGGGTGTCCCAGGGACAAACCAAGTGACTCACTTACCCCCAGTTCACAGCCGTAGCATCAGAGGATAGGATCTCACTGGGTGACAGCACCAGCAGGTAACTGATATTTACCAGGACATACAGACTAGTGACCAGGGGGATGGCGATCATCAGTGCCCACACCAGGTTCTGCTGCAGGGTCAGGGAGAGGAGAGCATGTGTTAGCCAGTGAGGTCTTTCTGAACCCCAGTGCTGAGCTTATCCAACTGTAGGGCATTGTGCCAGGTTCTGAGGAAAGAGGGCCATCTGCATCTCCTCCATGACTCCACAATCCCCATGGGAAGGGCACATATTCAGGAAGATAGGCTGGAGGTCTCACAGGGCAGTGGGCAGGCAGAGTCAGAGAAGTAGAGGTACAGAGGGGTTGATGGGGTGGGGCAGAGACAGAAGCAATCACCAAAGCTTCCAAAATAAGGAGGACCTTATGCTGGGCTCTCCTTGCACAGAAGAGATTCAAGCATGCTGAGTACAGTGGTGCACACCAGCAACTCAGGAGGCTGAGGCAAGAGGATCTTGAATTCAAAGCCAGACTCAGCAACTTACCACCAAAACAAAAACAAAACAAAACAAAGCAAAAAAATCCTTGGAATTGGGGATGGGAGGGAAAGGGTAAGGACATTTAGGATGGAGCTGTCATCTCAGGACCAACTTCAGGTCCCCATGGCTTGCCTCCATGGTGAACCTATCCTCCCTCTTCTCATGTTTTCCTTAGGATATAAACATGCCCTGTCCTTTCAGTCCTCCTGAGTCATTTTCATGTTACTTTTACAGAACTATGTAGGTACAAACCATATCAGACCTTTGAGGCAATGGATTCTCATATGATGTGGGTCCTCTCTCAGGTCCCTTCCAGCTCTAAAACCTGAGAATCTAAGCACACGCGCGCACACATACACACAAGAAAAAAAAAGTTTCAACTATAGAATGGACATACTATATTCTTATTACTCCAGTGCTGGAATCTGATTCTACCTAGGTCTAGACAAGGCAACCTGTAGCAAAGGTGATCCAGGGTTGTCCCTCCCATTGTGGGATGTCCTTAGCAAGGTGAGCACCCAGTATGTATGACTCAGCCTCACACATTGTAAGAGGCAAGAAACCTGATATGCTTTTAAACTTGACCTCTCCCTGGGCAGCCTTCACACCAGTAATGAGCTGTGATAATGGCAAAGCCCTGAGTTGTAGCATGGATAAGTTTCTAACCAAGATATCACAAGAACAGTGAGGGTCTCCAGATTTCATTCTCAGGGACCTTAAATCTTCAAATCCCAGGGAATCTGAATATAATGCTATTTTACTGAAAAAAAAGTATGAAATTAACAAAGATTCACCTAATATGTGCTTTAGAGGGCCAAGTTAGAGCAGACTCTCAAATCCTAGCATTCAGAAGACTTGCCTAGATTTTTGTTTTGAGAAACATTCATCAGAAATGCTCTGAATATAGCAGGGATCCGCAGACCATGGTCATGCACCAAATCCAGCCTACCACTGGTTTTCTTAATAAAGTTTTATTAGAATACAGCCACACTCCTTTGTTTTCCTGTGGCTGTTTCCATACTACCACAACAGAGTTGAGTAGTTGTGTCAGAGACTATATGACTCACACGAGCCTAAGACCTTAACTTTCTGATCCTTTATAGGAAAACTTTTCCAATTCCTACTGAGACAAGCATGGGTGCTTGTCTCACCCATCTTTAGGCCCTGTACCATTTCCCTGGCTCAGCCTGGAGCCCAAGACCTGCATTCAAAGACAGGGTGCTATCATCGTGATATGAAGAAGCTGATGCATCATTGCCTCTGTTCTGAAGCCCTCTGCCCATCTCAGAGCCAGCCCGAGCACATTAGCAATTCCCCTAAGAGCTACAATTGTATAGCCGTTTAAGGTACTCAGAGTCCAAGCTATCCGCCAAGGGTGATGACGCCACTGGTACCTGAGAGCCATCTGAGGAGGCAAAACAGCTAAAATGACTTCATTGTATAGGCAAAGAACTGAAGCACAAGGAATTACATGTAAAAATAAAACTTAAATCCAAGGTTTTTATCTGTCTCTCCAACTCTCTCTCTCTATCTCTATCTCTCTCTCTTTCTGCCCTTGGACTTGGGTCCCCAAGCTCTTCTTCTCCCAAACTCCCTTCAAGAGAGCCTTTGCCAAGACTCAGAAAGTTGCAATGGCCCCTGAGCCAGCCCAGTGGACCCAGGGGAAAAGATTTGGAGTTCTCATTCTGTGAGAATTTAAAACTCCTGCAAGGGAAAAAGAAATCAAACAAATAGCATCTTAAGCAAATAGATGTAGAACAAAAACTTAACATCCATAGTAACCAAGATCCCAATGCCCCAAGTCCCAAGGTGCCCTGCAGGACTTGTTAGTCCCAGGTTCATTACTAGTGTGAGCAGGCAGGACTGGCTTATTCTCTTGTTTCAAAGTATGCTATATCCAGTGTGGTTCCCAAGCTTTCAGCAACTGTGAATCATCTGCTACAGTGTGCTGGAAAGAACCATCCAGGTGCTCACTTCGGCAGCACATATACTAAAATTGGAACGATACAGAGAAGATTAGGATGACACGCAAATTCGTGAAGAGTTCCATATTTTTCTCTTATGAGAGGATGATGATGCATAATGCAGAGTGGAAGGGAGGCAAGAATGGAGGAAGGATAGATTGCATAGAGAGAAGGGAGGGATGGGGTCGGGGTTGGGGGGTAAGAATAATAGCAGAATGAGATGGACATACTGTGTTCATGTATGAATGCACAGATGGTGTGACTCTACTTTGTATACAACCAGAGAAACAACAGCTGTACTCCATTTGTGTACAATGAATTAAAATAAATAAAAAAATAAAAGAACCATCCAGGAAATACTGATCATCAAGCATGGCCTCTTCCTAGCAATTTGAAGTCAAAATAATGTTCCCTTTCTATACCTCAGTTTTCCCATGTGAAAAATCGGGTGACAATGCCTCGCTCACAGGGCAGGAAGATGAAACCATGGGTGTGAAATTCTGAAGTTCTCTGCTTTCTTGAGAGGTCATCATTTAGACAGTGAACTGGCATTGTCTCACAAGTGCAGGATGGAAACCCTTATTGTTGCTTGTGTTGCTTGTGAATTTGGTCACCCCAAATTTGAATAATCAGAACTTCAATAGCCGGAGCTGTTGATTCAGAGATTTACCCCCAGAGTGGCAACATGGACTCACCTTTGGATTCTTGAGTTCCTCCATTATATAGTTGATGCTATTCCAGCCATCAAAGGACCACAGCCCCTGGTAGAAAGCCATGCCAATGCGCCCTGCCTGCTGTGTTGTGTTGTGGAAAGCGGACAGAAGGAATTCTGTATGGCCATGGCCCTGGACTAGTACCACAGCCCCACCCACCACGATGATCAGCAATGAGAACACTTTGGCCACCGTGCACACGTTCATCAGCATGGTGGCCAGACGGGAGCTCCAGCAGTTGACCAGCATCAGCAGCAGAATGCAAGAGGCAGCCACACTCTTGACCACAGCCTGGGGAATTGAGGGGCAGCCAGGGTAAAAGGGAGCCAGAACATACTCAGCAAAACTGAGAGAGATAGCAGAAATAGCGGCTGGTCTGCCCACCAGTATAAATATATACATGACCAAGAAGGCTGGCAAGGAGCCAAAGGTCCGCAAGATGTAGGCATACTCTCCCCCAGATTCAGGAACCAGGGCACTTAGTTCAGCATAGCACAGGGCACCCAACATGGCCAGGAGACCACAGAGTGCCCAAACCACAAGACTGGCCCCAGGACTGCCCGTGTAGACCAAGACCCCCTGTGGAGACATGAAGATGCCAGAGCCTATCATGCAGCCAGCAATCAGGGACACGGCACTCCACAGACCAACCTCCCTTCTCAGCACGAGTCCCTGTGCTCCACTGCCCAGTTCTTGTCCTGCCACCCCCAAACTGCCACTTCTTTCCTTACAACTCTCCATCTCAGAACTTCAACAGACACTACCACTGTAGCGGTGAGAGGCACTCACATTGGTGAGAGGCAGAGGCTCTGGTACTTATTTGTCTGTGGGCCTCCTGAAGAAGTTAATGATTATAGTGCTGGAGAGCATCTGAGCCAGCGGTCAAAGAGCCAGGGTGTGGTTTAGAAGGAGCTGATCTAGCCAGCACCTGTCTGAGTTGGACCCCCAGACAGGCAGTCTGCAGGAGCTGTTTGCCAAATAGCCCAGGAAAGGTCAAGGAAAGAGGTTTTAATGGAAAACTCTGTTGCTGGCTGGGAGAGTAGCTCAGTGGTAGAGCACTTGCCTAGCTAGCATGGAGAAGAGCCTGGGTTCCATCCCTGGCACTGCAAAAAAGAAAAGACACAAAAGAAATCTGTTTCCAGTTCCACAGCGATATGTGGAGAACCGCTCTCCGAGGAGTGCTCTGTACCCAAGTGCAGCTAAACAGCTGCACATTAGGAGCCCAAGACATTCTTAGGACAGTTTTCTCAGCCAATCTATTGGGAAACATGGTTTACAATGCAGACAGCCTGTAATTAAATGGTAAACATGGTAAACATGGTTTACAATGCAGACAGCCTGTAATTCTTCTTCCCTAAAGAAGAACCAAGACTACCAAAGAAGAGGACCGCCAGATGTGGTGGCGCACACCTGTAATCCAAGCGACTTGGGAGGCTGAGTCAGGAGGATCACGTGTTCAAAGCCAGCCTCAGCAACTTAGCGAGGCCCTAAGCAACTCAGTGAGACCCTGTCTCTAAATAAAATACAAAATAGGGCCGGGGATGTGGCTCAGTGGCCGAGTGTCCCTGGGTTCAATCCCTGGTTCCAAAAAATAAAAATAAAAAATAAAAATAAATAAAAAAAAACAAAGAAGAGGACCAAAAGAGTTCAGGACAGAGCTTGTCCTCAGCAAGAAGAGAGGAAATGGTTAAGGTTCAGGTTCTGGGATGAGATGGTTGAGTTCAAATTCTAGTTCCAGGACCTCACAGTTGTGTGACCTTGGACAAGATCTCTGAACTCCACCTCTCTCACCTGTCAATTTATAATAACACTTACCACATGAGATAGCTCGAAGGATTACAACATGGCCCATTTGAAGTAGCTAAAATTATATAAAATGCCTAGTAAGCTGTACTTCAGTAAGTCATTACTGAGAGTTTTATTACTGCATCTAGTGGGAAGAGGTTAACTAGAAGACCAGAAGAATGTGTATATATATATATATATATATAATTACACATATGTAAAATTGATATTAAATTATATATTTAACACTAAAATTTATTAATCTAAAAATAATGTTCTTTTCAAGTTAGAGTATGTAACTATTGTATAGATCAACTTTTTACTTTAAAAATATTAAATGATAAACTAGGTGTGGTGTCACATGCCTATAAATCCCAGGAATTCAGGAGACTGAGGCAGAAGGATCACAAGTTTGAAGTCAGCCTCAGCAATTTAGCAAGGCCCTGTCTCAAAATAAAATCTAAAATGTTCTGGGGATGTAGCTCCGTGGTAAAGCACCCCTCAGTTCAATCCCCAGTACCAAAATAATAATAATAATAATAATAATAGATAATAGACCATTTACTAGTATTGTGACAGAAGGGCCACTGGAACTCACCATCACTATGGAGGTAGAGATACTGACATCCAAAGTGACATAAAGATACTTGTAGCCTTCCAACAGGTTGGTCTAGCACAAGCCAGCCGTACAGGCTACTCGGATCTCAGGTACACGTACAATTATTAAAGCTCTTGACAGAGGCAAGGAGCATCGCTGCCACAGTTCCTCAGGTGTCCATCCCTGCCTCCCACCTCTGTTCCAGTGAAGCTTATGGACATAGGTCCTCAGGAAATGTGGAGTCATTTTCTCTGGAAAATCCCTGGAGCCCCCCGCCAAGATTCCTGCCCAGTAGGAAGAAAGAGAAGAGGGAAAACAAATAGATGAAAGAAAAGCAGATAGACAATTTGGAAAGAAAGAAGATAAAAAGAGAACAGAGTCCTGGAGGCTTAAGAGAGAGCCTTCCTACCAGTAGCCCCTTGTGAGATTTAACCTACTATTATATAACTAAGACACCGAAATTTCAACCCTCTCCTTCTCCAGGGGCTGCTGTCTGCAGATGTTGTGGAAGTTAGATAATCATAGAGTTGAGAACAGGCCACAAGATTACCTGCATCTTTGATACCACTTGCAAGTTTAGGAGACCCATTCCATCCTTATGTTCCATAACTTACTAAAGAACCTCTGGAATCCACTGAAAGCTTTCAAACACATGGTTATGGTCCATTACACCTAGAGGACGTGGATTAAAATCAGCCAAGCGAGAAAGTACATAGAGCAGACTCCAGGAGGCTTCCTAACAGAACTTCTGGTTGTCATTTCCCACAGAGTCCTCTCAGAAGCAATGGATGACAACACATGCATGATCTGCCAGCTCACAGGAGCCAGGGTGTCCAGAGTCTTTACTGAGGTTGAACTTCTATTATTAGACATGGCTGACTGCTTGTGTGGCTAATCTCAGTTTTCAGTCCCTCAGAAGGGACTTCATGACTCAAACCCTCACTCCAAATTACATCATTGCTGTTTGGCTGATCCAAGATCCCCTGGCAAATAAAGACACTCCTGTCAAGAACGGTATTCCAAAGCCTTAAGAGATTACCTCCCTAGGCTGAAAGCAAGTTCCAGACCTCTCTTAAAGTTAAATTGTTTACAGGTGAAAGAACCTGTGGCCTAAAGAACATTATGAGAACATAATAAGGATTTTCATTGTTGTTGTTTTGGGAATTAAACCCAGAGCTTCAGGCATCCAAGCATATACTCTACACCACCAATCTATACCCCCAGCTCCAAAGATTGTTGTTAATGACTCATCTTGTCATGCAGTGTATTTAAAGAGAATGGTCCAAAATACCTGGCCTGGATCCAGGCAAAAATGGAGGAGGTCTTCTCTCCCCAACTTGGTGGCATACTTAGTCACCTCAATCTGGAACTTGGCTTACCCATATTCCCAGAGATGATCAAACCACATAATAGGGTCACATTTTCTTAATACTCAAAGTTGACTGAGCCCCCTGACAACCTCGCCTAAGAATAGAACTTAAAGCATGTAGAATTGGGAATCCTGTTTAATAAGACATGGGTCCTCCCTATGATGCCCAGATTTCTTCCAAACTTCTGACCTCAAGGAACCCTTGCGGAAGTGAGGGTTTCCGAGTCACTGGAATTACAGCAGCATGCCACTGTACTCAGCTATTGGAGGCCCTCTTTTATACAAGATTGGATGCAATAGGGAACTCCAAAAAGTCTCCCCCTCCCTAAAAACAATGTTTGTGTGTGTGTGTGTGTGTGTGTGTGTGTGTGTGTAGTCCCTGGGAATTGAACCTAGAGATGCTCTACCACTGGGCAACATTCCTAGCCCCTCCCTTCCTTCCTTCCTTCCTTCCTTCCTTCCTTCCTTCCTTCCTTCCTTCTTTCCTTCTTTCTTTTTTCTTTCTTCTCTTTCTTTCTTTCTTTCTTTCTTTCTTTCTTTCTTTCTTCTTTTTTTAGTTTAAACAACACAAATTTATTTTCTTCCAGCTCTGTAGGTCACAAACCCAACATGGGTTTCATTGAGCTAAAAATCATGGTGTCATGTGTTGCCTTTCTCTTTGAAAGCTCTGGGGAAAAATCCATTTATTTCCTAATTGATGTTGTGGGCAGAAGTCAGTTCCTTGCAGTTATAGGATGGAGATTCCCAGTCTCTTGCTAGCTGTCAGCTGAGGGCCATTCCCAGCTTCTGGGACCACCCGAATTTGTTGGCTCATGGCCCAGGTCTTCGTTTTCACAGCCAGCAACTGGTAGATCAAGTTCCTGCCCTGCTTTGACTCCTTCTTCCTTCCATCTTGTCTCTATCTAACTCAGGAAAAATGCTCTATATTGAAGGACACATATGACTAGAATCCAGCCGCTTTTTATTTTATTTTGAGACATGTTTTCACTAAATTGCCAAGGTTGGCCTCAAACTTGCAACCTCCTGCCTCCGTCTTCTAAGACACTGGAAGTACCATTGCACCTACTCAGCAATGAGGGGGGAAAAAAACTGTCAGAATCAACTTTTTTTCAGAATTCTGAAAACTAAGCCAAAGCTTGCCTAATCAGGGAAGTGCCTAAACCAGAAAAATAGCTGAATTCTGATAAAAACAGGGAGCTTTGTGTCATTTTAACTTATTCTGGCATCTCCTACTCTCACAGTCATCAGTAAAATAATAGCCTCAGTTCCTAGGATCAGAAACTGTCCTGAAAGAAGCAGAATGGGAGTTCAAAAATTTATAACTAGGGCTGGGGTTGTGGCTCAGTGGTAGAGCACTTGCCTAGCATGAGTGAGGCACTGGGTTCCATTCTCAGCACCACATATAAACAAATACATAAATATCCATTGAAAACTAAAATAAATTTATAACTATATGCTTTTAACTGTCTGGTGGACCCCCGAAAGGTTAGTTCAAAGGCTTGCCTTTATGTCACCTAACTTGGAACTCAGCCAGTGTGGAAGCAGCAGGCAGCAGCTGATAACAGGACAAACAATATACTAACCAAAATGTTTGGAATGAGACCTTTTGGGGAATAAGAGTTGTGGAAACCTTAGACATATTCCTGATAATCTATATGGCCACATCAATACCCAGGATGTGTGCATACTTGGAAAAGACCGAAGTTTCTAAACTCACTTCTGTTATCTTCCCTCGAGTTTCTGTGAAAGCAGGAAGTGAAGGCTAAGGCAGGGTTGTAGACTGCCTCGTTGCTTGGCAAAGATGTGCCCAAAGATATACAGAGTCCATCTGTCAACACTGGGAGTCTTTTGTATCAGGTGTTGAAGGAAATCTCTCTCTAATCATTACTAAAACCCATGGAAAAAGGAATCTAATTGAGAGTATAGAAAAAAAACCCCATATGTTTATGGTCAACTGACTTTAATCAAAGGTCATTCAATGGAGAATTTTCTTTTCAACATATGGTGCTAAAGCACTGAATATTTATACAAAAAAAAAAGAATGAGCAAGTGCTCACTTTGGCAGCATATGTACTAAAACTGAAAGGATGAATATGAAATTCTATCTCATATTACATACAAATTAACTCAAATGTATTAAAGATCTCAATGTAAGAGTTAAAACTATAAAACTCTTAGAAGGAAACATAGCTGTAAATCTTCATAGCCTTGCATTAGACGATGGCTCCTTAAATATGCCACCAACACACAAGTAACAAAAGAAAAAAAGATAAATTAGATTCATCAAAATTTAAAACCTTTCTGCATCAAGGGATACTATCAAGAAAGTGAAGTCGGGCGTGGTGGTGCACACCTGTAATCCAAGCGACTTGGGAGGCTGAGTCAGGAGGATCGCGTGTTCAAAGCCAGCCTCAGCAACTTAGCGAGGCCCTTAGCAACTCAGTGAGACCCTGTCTCTAAATAAAATACAAAAGAGGGCTGGGGATGTGGCTCAGTGGCCGAGTGTCCCTGAGTTCAATCCCTGGTTCCAAAAAAAAAAAAAGAAAGTGAAAAGGCAACACAAATGAGAGATAATATTTGCAAATCATATATCTGAGAAGGTTCTAATATTCAGGATCTATAAGGAACTCTTACAACTGAATGACAAAAAACAAACATCCTAATTATTTTAAATGGGCATAAGATTAGAACAGACATTTCTTTAAATGAAATATTTATATGACCATCAAACACATGAAAAGATGCCCAACATCATATGCCATTAAGGAAAAATCACAATGTTAGTAAGAATCTGGAAAAATATGAAACTTCATGTACTGCTGGTAGGAATGTAAAAATGGCAAAGTCACTGTGGAAAATAGTTTAGCAGTTTCTCAAAAATTTAAACAGAAAGTTACCCATGACCCAGGATGTTATTTTGCTTTCTGTTATCATAACAGAATAAATAAATCAACTTACAAAGAAAAAACATGTGTTTTGGCTCACAGTTTGGTAGGCTTCATTCCATGGTTAGGCAGACCCATAGCTTTTGAGTCTCTAGCAAGGCAGCACATCATGGCGGGGAGAGCACAGTGGAGCAAGCTCCTACCTCATGGCAGCTTTGAAGCAAAAAGCAAGAAGGAGGGGCCAGGTTCCAATATCCTCTTCAAGGGCACACCCTCAAGAACCCAACTTCCTCCTGCTATGCTCCTTCTCTTCAAGATTCCTCCACTTCCCAATAATAATGTGAGCCCATGCCTTCAACATATGGACCTGAGGGGGAAATTGTAGCACCCGGCAATTCAACTCCTGAGAACTGAAAACAATTCACACAAACTTGGACATGAATTTTCACAGTAGTGCTTTTTTTGCAGGCAGGATTTTGCTATCTTGCTAAATTGTCCAGGCTGGCCTCAAACTTGTGATCTTCCTTCTCAGCCTCCCAAATTGCTGGGATTACAGGCATGCACCACCAAACTCGGCAGTACAGTTATTCTTCAAAACCCAACATGGAAATAACTCAATAATTCGGTGATTGACAAATGAATGAATAGACAAATAAAATGTGGTATAGCCACCAGGCATGGTGACGTGTACCTGTAATCCCAGCAACTTAGGAGGCTGAGGCAGGAGGATCACCAGTTCAAGCCTAGTTCAGCAACTTAGTGAGAATCTGTCTCAAAATTACAAAATGAAGAGGGGCTGGGAATGTAGCTCAGTGGTAGAGCTCTCCCTGGGTTCAATGCCACAAAAAATGTGGTATATCCAAATAACAGAATATTATTGGGCCATAAAAAGAATGAAATATTGATATATGTAACTACATGGATGAAATTTGAAAACATTATGCTAATTAAAGGAAGTCAGGCACAAAAGGCTACATATTCTATGATTGCACTTATATATTGCATTTATATAAAATGTCTGGGATAGGTAAATGAAAAGAGACAGAATATGGATTAGTGGTTGCCCAGGGGTAGGGAGAGGAAAAATGAGAGTAACCAATAGATACAGAGTTTCTTTTGGGAATGATAAAAATCTTCTGGAATTTGATAGTACTATAGTCGTACAATGCTATGAATTTTAAAAAACACTGAACTTTACCTTAAAATGGTTAATATTATGTTATATAAATTTTATCTCAGTTACTATCATATGAAAAGAAAGATTTTTTTTGGAGGATATGGGCAAATACTGCATTCTGTTCCTCTCACCTGGGTAGCAGGAAGTCCAGGGTCTTTCTGTGGTTCTCCCACAGGAACCCAAGGCCCCAGGACTGCTTATGCTCCTCTGGGAATCAGTTCTCTTGTCAATCATCTGCCACTCTTCTGGGAGGGCAGAAGGGCAGACCTCTTTTGGAGACCAGACCCAGCAACTTCGAAAGAAGCCCACCTGCTGGCTTTAGCTTCCCCACTGCATAATGAACACAAAGTGCCTAGAAAGTCAGCGCTGTGAACATATAAGAGACTGTTCTCAAATGTAAAACTTTGATCTACTACTCGCTAATACTAACCTAGCCCAAATGAGGCATGCATGTATACCCTCATGAGCCCCCACAATTCTTAGTTAGCCCTAAAAATGACATGATCCAATTCTATCATCTTCACTGGTAAATGATACTGAATATAAGGCAGAGTTGGGTCCAGTCCACAGACTCACATTGGACTCCAGCTATGCTGAGTGGTGATTCTGTGCACAGCATCAGTGAACACCACAAAATGCTCCTCCCCAAATGGCATCTACATATAAGTTGGGTCATAGATAATTGCATGGAACTGGAAGAGAAGGGCCTTATGAGTGGGCATGAAGGACATTGCTATATCTTTGGGTCCTCTGGACTCAGCAACAATGACCTTTGTCATTGGACACTGTGTATCAGATGCGCATCCATAATTATGGTCTACAACTGCCAGATTTTCCAGCCTGGTCTAACTCAGGAAGTCTTGTGGTTCTCCCCTTCCTGAGTCACACCTGCCTTGTTAACACTAGTGTAGAACCTATGAATTCTCAGCTACATTCATCTGGCCTGAGACTTAAACTTGCCATCCCTTACCCACTGTGCTGGCACCACACTGCCTTCCACCACGGCAGCCTGCGGATTCTCCATACAACTCCTAAGGACACGCTGAAGAACGTGTTCCTGCACAACCATGCCACACAGACATGCCCAGGGTTCATTGCATTTTCCAAGATGCTTGTGCATCAGACTCTACCCAAAGTCCCACATCAGAAACGAGGTAAGAAGTTCCTCTGCTTTTAGTTTTCTCCTGAATCGAGTTCTCCATATAACATCCGCACTAGCCTAGCAGGGGAAGTCCAAACACAAGCATTTGACCTTTCATTGCTCTCATCTCTGTTGTTCTCACTCCACCTTCCCCTCCTGTTTGGATGGATCTCTTCTTACATAATGCCCATTTCTGCCCTAAAGTAGCAGGTCTTCCCTCACAGCATACATTCTTCCCCAACCTGGTCCTTCCATTTCTTTCCCCCTCTCTTAGGAAAAATTCAGTTTCTCTTGGCCTGACTGTGCCTTCAGGGATGACTCCAGCATGCTGCTCAGACCCAGCTTCCCTTACCACCGATCACAAGTGGCCTTTCAGGAGTCCCTGGGACATCATACACCCTGACACGTAGCCCAGAGTGAGGTGACATGGAGCAGGCCAGGGACTGACATTGGGCCTTCAATATCCTGGACAATAGTGGTATTTAGAAAAAACAAACAAACAAAAAACCTTTCCAGAGACCCTGAGACACAAATGGTCAGTTCCCTATTCCTCAAGGCTCTGTGGCCCTTCAGCCCTGTGACAAAGCAAGGGAAATGATGGCCCATTCTCAGCCTTTGAGTGGGTCCCATGACTTCTCTGGGCTCCATGTTCCCATTTGTCCAGGCAGGAATGTCTGGCCACAGTCTATGCCTCAGAAGGCAGGACCAAGAAGCAGTGGCTCTTGCCCTCTGTCCCAAACACAGCATTTCCCACCACACAGGGGCAACACAGACAGGACTGAGTCTTTGGAGAGGAGCAGTCCCGGAGTTTGTGGGTCATCTTGACCTTGCTCTCCTACCAGAGGGCAGGGCACAGGCCAAGTCCCAAGGATGGATGGACCCTGGGATCTGGACTGGGAGCTGCTGCCCTCTAGTGGGCCCAGAGGGATGGCAGGAGAGAGAACTGCACAGAGGAGAAATGGGTAGGAGAGCATCTCACCGAAAAGAAGGGACAGAGAAGATGGAGAGGGCATGAGAGGTAGAATAGAGAGAAAGGAGAGAGACATCCCTGCGAGAGCATTCCCGTTCCCTTGGCCATCCTCTCCCACCATGCAGTCAATATGTCCGCCCACAGTGTACTTCAGTGCCTGAGAGCCATTTCAGGTAGAGTGAGACCAGGGCTTGAGTGCTGACCAGTCTGGTAATTCCTGAACCCACAGGTTTTTGCGCATCTTCTCCAGATGTTTCTCTGGGAGGTCCTTCTGGGGACCAGATGCCAGATGGGTCAACTCAGAAGTCCACTCCCTCTAACTCCAACTATCACATTGACTTCTCTGTTTTTCTGTCCTTGATCTCCCTCCAAAGCTTCAGGCCTGTACATCCAATTACCACTCTGTGCATGTCTCCACAGTATTTGGCATGTTCTCCAGAACCCTCTCTTCCTTCTGGCATTTCTACTCTCCATGAGCCTTACCATGTTTGCTTGATATGGTGGACGCTGTGGTGGATCACCAGGGTCCCACTTGGGAATGAGGGGTTTATTCCCCAACTACTAAATCACTGCCAGTAGAAAGTCTTTAGCTGTCCATCTTGTCAAGATTCCTCAGAATCTCGAGGAATCTCGAGAGCCATCTTGAGAGCCACCTCACCTAGGTCTTCCCTGTCTTCACAGAGAGGTCTACATCCAACGACCAAGCAGTGTGGGAACACAAAGATCCAACCCATTGTGGAGCTGGGTTGGATCTGCAGGGTCATCCCAGTTTTATAGCTCCCCAATGTCACCAGGGTGTCCTCTGAAGCTGCAACTGCAGCTCAACTTCTTCATCTGACCTATTCTGCTCAGTTCTGTCCTCTCCCTTACACAGGTGTTGATCCCAAGAGAAGTACCAACCTTTAGGATGCTCAGAGACTTCTTTCCAGGTAATGCACTCTGCAATGCCTGGACACAGAGCTTGCAGCCTTAGATTCTCACTGACACCTCCTTTCCCTCACCCACAACCAAGAAGACTGGGCTTTCCACCCTCAGGTGTGTCTCAGATCTCTCGTGTGCACTGCTACTGTCCAGGTCACCTGCATAGCTGCCCTCATCTCTCCTTTTCTTTTGGTACCAAGAGTCAGATTCTTCTTCCAAAGCACCATTTCCTCTTGATGGCTGCCATGGAACTCTTTCTGCCTTAGAATCAAGCCCAAATGCCTCACTGGGCCCTGTCACTATCTGAGCCCAGCTGCCCTTGCAGCTCCTCACTGTATCTCTCACCTGCTCCCAAGATGCCCAGCCAGGCTCCACCAGACTCCTGGCAGGGATCCCAGGGCAGCTGCCAGTGCTGGAGCCAGAGCCCCAGAACTGGGTGCTGACTTCAGAAATTCAGGACTGCCGAGCTGTCTGGTTCTCCCCTGTCCTAGTCTGAGGCTCACACTGCAGAGGCTACACTGAGGGTAGTTGATGAACCACCCAAGGTGGTGCCAGGGTCAGAGCACCACGGACTTAAAAAAAAAAAAAAAAAACCCCACAAAACAGAAGCACTGGAAAAAAGACCCTCAACAACTTTGTTCAGGTTCCATTTTCCCCCCACATAATCCCCTGGTCCATTTCAGGGCCCAGGACGTGCAGGGGCCCAGTGGGAAATGACATGAAACTGGAGGCACTTCATTGTCTTTCCACCCAGTTACTGTTACACCATCTGGAATTTTCTGTTTTTCATCACTGAAATTGAGTCTGATTTGGTGGCACTGACTAGGTGACATACTGATCTGATTATCCTTTGTGTGAAGTCAGACCTATGGATACCATTTATTCTTAGATTCAATTTCTTTTTTTCTTTTTAGGGTTTTTTTTCTCTCTAGTTTTTGAGGAATTACTTGTTTTTTTTTTTTTTTATTTTAAAAGAATAATGTATTTGCTTTTTGCTCTGGAAAGCTTTGAAGTTTCATTTAGAAACTTCATTTAGAAACAAACTATAAAATTCTGCCTTTTTAAAAATTAGTGAACATATATTTTCACCTTCACCTGAGAGGAAAAAGATGTGCCTATACACAACTGAACTTTACAAAGAATACTTCATTTCGAATGACCCTCAATGAGTTGTGTGCCTCTTGCATTAATCAATGTCATTGCTTTGATCCTGGTTATATGTTAAAATTGTGGACTAGGGAGATCTTCCTACAAAAACCCGTATATTCTTTGATTCTCCTCTTAGAAAAGGCATCCAGATGTCCTTTAAATCAGTCAGCAACCAGACCAATAGTGTGATCCCGTTTGTTCTGCACACGTGCATACACACATGCACACAAACAGGCATATGTTTGTGTGGGCTTGGAAATTTTCTGGAAGGATACAGAAAAAACCATTAGCTATTGTTGCTCAAAGGAGGTTAGGAAATGAGTGCATCTTTCTGTGGCTGCTGGTGTTTCTGCTATCAAGCAAGGTTGAGGCATTTGTCTTTTTCTTAGTTAGTGAAGTCGAAATCTCAGCACTGGACCTACAAATTGGGTGCAAAGAGACAGGCATATTTTTTATGGGTGTTGTAGCTGAGGTTGGGTGCTGGCTTTCTTGGCAGGCTGCTTCTGTGCAAGTAGGATGGAGGGGCCATCAGTGGAAGTTTGGCCTCTGGTCAGCTCTCCACCCCTGGTGACCATTCGTAATCAACTAGCTCCCTCTTTTCTCCTTCAGTTGTCCAGCGTCACCCCCACTATCTGTGATCATACTTCAGATGGACTCAAGGGAGGGGTTAGAAAAGAGGCTTACAAATCTAAGCCAAGGAGCTGCAGAGGATGTCACTCTCTTCCTCGGAGGTCTAGTAGTAAGGCTCTGGTGCTTTCATAAGACCTTGCTAACACCCCCCTTTGTTTTGTTTTAATAGTAGGGATTGAACCAGGGGCACTTTGCCACTGAGTTAAATCCCAGCCCTCTTTATATTTTACTTTGAGACTGGGTCTAGATTGCTTAGTGGCTGACACAGCTAGCCTCGAACTTGCGATGCTCCTATCTCAGCCTCTCTGGCTGCTGGGATTACAGGTATGCGCCACTGCACGCAGCCCTTCTTTACTCCACTCCCCATGTGTGAGCACCATTCCCTGAACCTGATCCTGGCCTCTGCACAGCAGTGCTCAGCCCTTCCTTACACTCCTCCATCCCCTCCTCAGCAAATCACTTGTTTGTGCATTAATCCAGACTATTTTGTTGCAAGTGACAGAAACTTTGACTCTAGTTTGAGCAACATATACAGTAAATTGTATTAGATCCTAAGCATAGAGCCAGGGGGGCATGGTGGGCTGTTCCCTTTCCTTCTCCCTTAATACTCTTCCTCTCTTTAATGCATATTTCTATGTTAGCTTTTTTCTCTTAGTCTGGCTGTTCCCCAAATAAAGGTAATTACAACTGCTGGCAGTTCTTGGCTCACCTCAGTTTATAAGAGAGAGGAGAGGGGCTTTCCTCTCCCAATTTCACTTTAAAAACAATCCCGAAGGATAACTCCGGTTGATTAACTTGGCTCTGTGTTGTGTCCTGGATAAATCACTATGTCGTAAGAGTGATTTAGCTTGGTTCAAGCAAGGCCTGCTACAGAAAAAACTAAGGGATGCTTAAAATAAAAAAAAGTAAATACTATGATGTGTCCCTTGACTGCTCAACATATGCACAACGGATATATATACATATATATGCAATTTTAAGCATGATTTGCCTTAAAACTTTAACTTTCAAAGACAATGAAGATCACATTCACTATCAAAACAGCTGGAATAATTCTTTGTGGGTGGATCCATATCCTCAGGTAGTCCTAAGCATACTGATAAACTGGTTCTCTGAAAAAAGAAAAGAAAAAAAAAAAAGCCCTATTTTATAGCCTTTGGCAATTTCTGTGGTGTAAATACTTCCACCATAGCTGGGCGTGGTGGCACACGCCTGTAATCCAAGCGACTTGGGAGGCTGAGTCAGGAGGATCGCGTGTTCAAAGCCAGCCTCAGCAACTTAGTGAGGCCCTAAGCAACTCAGTGAGACCCTGTCTCTAAATAAAATACAAAATAGGGCTGGGGATGTGGCTCAGTGGCTGAGTGTCCCTGAGTTCAATCCCTGGTTCCAAAAAAAAAAAATAATAATAATACTTTCACCATAACTAATGTCAAGATACTAGCTGCTTAACAACCAGCTAGCAAAATTCCTGGGGATTTAATAATTTGTTTTCAAGCTCTTGTGCCATTGGCCCCTCTCATGCTAGTTTAGGATTTTGTCCCCAGTAGCAAACTCAGAGCAAGCAGACTTAAAAAGTGCTTGTACACCGAATCTTGCTCCACTTGGAGTTCTGATATCAGCTATGTGAGTGGGGTAGATAAACGAGCTGGAAAGTGAGAGATGTGTTAATTACCCTGGTCACCAAGAGCCAAGAGCCAGAAATGTGAGGGACTGGAGGCCTCAGATGCTGGAGCAAGGCCACAGAGGCTTGAGCCAGCCCAGCTAGGACCAGAAAACTGCCTACTGGACCCAGACCAAACTGCTGACCCACTAAATCATTGACTAGTTAACAATTACTGTCTAAAGCCACTGCATGTTAAGGTCATTTGTTATACAGTCAATGCTCATTGATAGACTTATCCTATATCTCAAAGGGAAACAACCAAGGATTGTTCCAGCTGCCATATTCAGCTGAGTCTAGGCTCTCCAATGGTCTCCATTCTTCCCAGAAAGTTTCAGCTATAGCTCATCATCATTGTGCAGCAACCCACACAATAAATAATAAAGCCCATCATCTCCAAAAGACCTAATAAACAATGCTGGAGGAAAACACAAGATAATAAAAAGTGCCTATCAGAAAAAAGGAAAAGAAAAAAAAAAAAATCTTTTTTGGTACAGGGATTTAACTCAGATGTGGCTTAACCACTGAGCCACATCTCCAGCCCTATTTTGTATTTTATTTAGAGACAGGGTCTCACTGAGCTGCTTAGTGCCTCACTTTTGCTGAGACTGGCTTTGAACTTGTGATCCTTCTGCCTCAGCCTCCAGAGCTGCTGGGATTACAGGAGTGCGCAACAGCGCCCAGCACAAAATATCTTATATAATGACATTCTTCATTATTTTTGGCTGCCCAGCATTTGAATTGCCCTTTGCCTTATGAAGCAGAGCCTATAACCCACTATAGAAACACAAAAAAAGTCCCCAGACCCCCCTGCAGCTTGGGTGTGGGCACATGGCCTAGGCTCAACAGTCAGATGTATTTACATCTTGAATCAGAAAATTGTGATGTGAGGAGGGTCCCAAAAGTCCCCTTGGTGGGTGATTGTGGCAGGGCTAGAAGTCCTAAAGACAGGATGCAGAGCCAGCCTCAGTGCTGTTGGCAATGCAAGTCTCAGAGTTTCCCCAGTGTCCTCACCATGTAAGTTTATGTAACAGTGAAACTATTTCTAAACAGTATTCTGCCTGGTTGTCTAATCCTGCCCACTCCCTGACATGCATCACTCTTCCAGCAGTTCTACAGGTTGTAGTAAGCCACAGAGACTGGATGAAGTCCAGCTGCCTGGGCTTTAGCCCTAACTTTACCACCAAATAGTTGTGTGACCCTGGGCTAGCTCCTTTATTGGGGGAGGGGTACTGGGGATTGAACCCAGGGACACTCAACCACTGAGCCACCTCACCTTCCCTTTTTATTTTATTTTGAGGCAGGATCTCACTAAGTTGCTTAGAGTCTTGCAAAGTTGCTGAGGCTGACTTTGAGCTCACCATCTTCCTGCTTCAGCTTCCCAAACTGCTGGGATTACAGGTGTGCACCACCATTCCGGATGCTACTTAACTTCTCTGTGCCATTTCTCTATCCAAAATGTGGGGTTAATAACAGTATTAATCTCGGAGGTATTGTCATTGTTATTATGAAGTTCATGGTAAGGATTACATGAGTTTCACACATGCAAAAATTTAGGACGATGCTTAACAATGTAAATTCTTAATAAATGTTAGCTATTATCATTAATATATTGTTTAATAATAAATTCCTTTTTCTGAATAAATCAGTCAACTTCCATTGCATGCAATTAAGGATGCTGCCTGATACAATTAGCATCCAATCCAGTTTAGACCACATCCTGCTTAATGGGAATTAGATGGTACATCTACTTATTAAATTTCAAATAAGCCGCTTAGGGTCTATAGATTCTATTGATCAGAAGGAACCACTTTGTCCAGGATCCTATGTGGCCCATGTCGGGGTCTGCACTGTCTGAACAGCTGATATTGGTACAAGTATAAGAAGCATGGGTACTTCACCCCTCTGGAATCATGGGAGGCCAAAGAAGATGTCTTTTTTTGTGTGTGTGGTACTGGGGATTTAACCCAGGGGCACTTTACCACTGACCTACATCCTCAGCCCTTCTTATTTTTCATTTTGAGACAGGGTCTTGCTAAGGGCCTCCCTAAGTTGCTGAGTCTGGCCTTAAACTTATAATCCTCCTGCCTCAGCCTCCTGAATGATTGGGATTGTAGACATGAACCACCATGCCTGGCCAGAGATGTCTTGAGGCACTCTGCCTAAACATGCTGTGCCAAAATTTCCACATTTCTATACTGCGTACATACACAGGCTCTCCTGATTGGGAAATTCTAGAACTGAGGTGTTGTTTGCTAACCCTAACCCTAACCCTAACTCTAACCTAACCCTAACCCCCAACCCCTTTTGGAAATGAGCATGGGTTCCTCTGGCCTCAGGTTCCCAAATATATCTGGAAGTTCTCTGGTCTCTATATGACTTGGCCCAAAACATACACAGCTGTGTTCTTGTGCAAGGAGCAGACAGTAAGATAAGATTAAATGAGTGAGAAATTTACTGGGGGAAACCCCAGTGGTGGAAAGTGGGGAGGAAAGACCAATCCATCAGACAAGTCTGACCACCAGTGAAGGAGAAAGGTAAGGTGTTAGGTCCGTAGGCCAAAGTAACTCCATTCTGAAAATCAGCACCTGTCCACCTGAGCTTGACCTTTCCGGTAGGCTCACCCCAAAAGAGTCCCTAACTACTGAAACCACAGCAAAGAGGTCAAGTAACCATCAGAGGGCCAGACAGGTTATTTTTTAACTACTCCACTGTATATGACTATGTACTTAAGAAGTTCTTTTCCAGCAGGCTGCTGCACCTTGCAGAAGGGCAGTCTGGCAGACTTTCTCTGTCAATAAACCTTTGCTTGAACTCAGAGATGTGTCTATTGGATATTTGTACCAACTACCCTAACGGAAGGAAGAATAAGGAAAGTATCTACTATGCAGTGGGAAGGAGAGTTCAGCAAGGACTTGGAGGAGTCCTCAAGCCAAAGTCCACAAAGAGCTTAGTACCCTGCCATACTCAGAGTAACTGCTTGGGAACAACTGTGAAAACAGCAGGCTCAGTGGAAACGCTGAGATGGATTTCAGAAGAGGGAGTCATTCAGCACATAACATAGCACACTAGAAACAGCTTTGTGCCATTAAAAACATCCAAATGCCAGGTGCAATGGTGCATGCCTGCAATACCAGCAATTCAGGAGACTAAGGCAGGAGGATCACAAGTTAGAGACCAGCCTCAGCAACTTAGTAAGACCCTGTCTCACAATTAAAAAAAAAAAAAGGCTGGAATGTGGCTCAGTGATAAGAGTGCCCTTGGGTTCAATCTCCAGTTCTGGGGGCAAAAAAATAAAAATAAAAAAACAAATGGATTATGAAGATCATAGGAAAAACAAAGCTATAAAACAATGTAAAGAAAATATAGAAGAATTAAAAGACAGAAATATTCCCCTGTTATATAGAAATAAGAAGTACGAATGCCAGAAGAAAGAAGAAAAAACTGTGGGAGTCTACCTGATCCTCTTAGGAATAAAAGAAAGAGGATGGAAGGAGTAGCACTGGGATCTGAAACATTCTGATTTTTGAACAATTGAGTACAACTAACATTAATTTTTAAAAAGGAGAACAAGATAACACTATGGAATATTTTTTCAACAACCCTGAAGGACGAAAAAAAAAAAAAAAGACTTGAGTGCTATTATAACCATTAAATAAATTAAATCAGAAGCCAAAGCTTTCACTAGGCTAAAAACAAAAACAAAAAAAAGCAGGTCCAGAAAATTTTATAGAAAAATGTTGCCAAGTTTCAAAAGAATAGATAATTCCACTATTATACAAATTCTCAGAAAAGATGAAATTATCACCCAAATCATTTTATGAGGCTAGAATATTTGTACTACCACCAAACAGAATGGGACAAGAAAGAAAAATCAAAAACCCATCCCATTTATGAACATAAAAAACATAATTTCTCAGCATGATATTAAAAATTGAATTCAACAGCACATTTTAGAAATGTATCATGACAGATTTGGTTCTTATCTCACCAATGCAAAGGTATCTAAGTTTCAGAAAATCTATTAACATAAATTATTTCCCATATTAACAAATTAAGAGAGAAAATACATCTGCAGCTTCATAGAAAAGTATTTGCTAGAATTTAGTATTAATTATGATAAAAACGGAAAGAAACTCAAAGAGAACTCTTTCAGCCACATAATGTGAATCTACAAAAAACTTACGGTAAACAGTGTACATGCCAACCTGAAAAAAAAGTCGAGGCACACCAGGTGTGAGAACAAGGAGTTCACTCAAGACAAAATGCTGATGGACACCTGGGGAGGAAGCTGGAGTTCAGGTTGCCCAGAATGAGATACAGTGGCCTGGTGGGGGGTGGGGGGCAGCGGGTCAGGGTTTTTGTAGGTTAGAAAAAAAAAGGAAGGAGGACGCAGCACATCAGTGGTTATCATTGGAACGGTCAGCAAGAACAGCACAGGATGTGGACTGGTCACAGGTCACTCGTGCTATGCTTTCCAGGTAAGAACTGAGAGGAGCAGGAAAGGCTCTTGCTGGGCGTGTTTGTTATCTCTTGCTGGTGGTATTTGTTGTCTCGATGGCATCAGCAGTCCACAGAACCTGCTGGGCTAAGTCAAAATGACCTAGGTGACTCGAGTCTAATGCCTCAGGTTCTCTCCAGACTAAAGAATGTTGTGACCTCATTCTGGTGACAGAATGATGACATTCCTCTTTTTTTTTTTAAAGCCCTCTGTTCCCCCTGGCGGTTAGAATGGCAGCCTCTGTGATAGAAATCCCTGGCCTTTCCCGTTTGCTAGCAAGTCAGTAAAACTTCTTCTTCCTTTTTTTTTTTTTTTCCAAAACTTTGTCCTCATTATTGAATCAGTATCCAATCAGTATCAGGAACAAGGACTGAGCGTTCAGTATAAATTTTAGGAGATTCTTGTAGGGAAGGGATTTCAGAGCCTGTGGATCATTCTAGAAGTCTAAATCTTGCCATTCAGGTAGTTTTGGTTGTACTAATAGCTCTGCTTGCCCTAGCTTTAACCCTCCTCACCCCCAGCAAAAAAGGGACTATGCATTAAGTTTCTAAGAATCCAGCTGAGATGTGTTGGTATAGATGAGACAAACAGAAAGATATGTAAGGTTGCAAGGAGAGCCCCAGATAGGGGCTCTCCTTGCAACCTTACAGGCTGGGACTTATAAATGGTTATAAAACAATTAGAAGCCCTCACCACTGGAAAGATCTCAGTACTCCCAAGAAGAGGATCATTTAAAGTGGTAGGGGTGAGAACAGAAAGTGACTCCAGTCAGTGTCTGTTAGAGCCCAGGTTTGGTCCCCTCTAACAGATATTCTGACTCTACGAAGGTGCTAATGAGGAGAAAAAGGGCAGAGTCCTGTGAGTCCCTGGAGCATCCCTAGCACTGGTGGGGTGAGGCGGGGTGGGGCTGAGGGGGAGCTAGACAATAAAATAAAACAAATACAGAAAATGAAATGAAAATAGTATTGATTTTTGTGTTTTTTTGCCATGCTGAGGATTGAACCCAGGGCCTCATGCATGCTAGGCAAGGACTCTACCATTGATATATAATCCCAACCCCAGAAATTCAGTTTTAAAATAAATTATAAAGAAATCAATACATACAGAAGATAATGAAGAGCCAACAAGCACATGAGCAGAGTCCTCAAGGCAGAAATGCAAAACAGTAGAATTAAACAAATTGTGCAAAAAAAAAAAATGAACCTGGAATTAAAGGCATTTCAATATACTGTGTACCAAGGCAAACTGACATAAAGCAATCATTGCCAATAATTATACCAGGAAAGTTATTAGATGTTAAAAATAAAGGAATCCTTCTTTCTAGTCCTCTTTCTTTTTTCTTTCCCTGAAAATCAGTTCAGCCCAAAAGCCACTTGGTGGCACATGCACACACAAAAAGGCACACGTGCAGGGAGGAATGTAGGGGGGTACAGCACCCCCAAAAGTAGAAGTGCTAGATCTGGGGTTTCAGGTGAAAGAGTGACCTGTCCTGGGATGTCAGAGCCCAGGAAGAGTAAGGGGAGTGGCCTTGCTGGAGGGCAGCCTGGCAAGGGGTGTGGGAGCCTAAGCCAGTGAGGACATGTTGGGACAGCACAGGGTGGTAGAGCCCAACCAGTGTGAGATTGGTCTTAGCACAGTATGGGAGGCAGTCCAGCATGAAGTCCTGGAGCCTGCCCACAGTCTGGGGCAGTAAGGAAGCAGGCTAAAAGGGAGCCAGTGCACACTCAGTGAAACTCAAAAGATGGTAGTAGTGGTGGCTGGTTGTTAGGACCAACATGAAGGTGACTTGAAAGGCAGGCCAGGAGCCAGGGGAATGTAAGGTGTAAGTGTAGGACACCTCCTCACTCCCAAAGAGGAATCAGGTTGCCTAACTCATCACAGCACACAGGCCCTGACACGACTGCCCAGACCCTGAGGCTGGCCCCATGTCTGTCCATGTGGACCAACACGACTGCAATGCCAGACGTGACACATAACATGAAGGCGCCAGAGCTGATCAGAGACATGATAGACACTTTCCAGGTCAGTTTCACTCCTCCATAGTGCCCCATCACTCAGCCCTTGCCGATCCCACACCACCATCTCTTTTCCTAATTCTCTCCACTTCGGGACTTCAACAGAAGCTGTGGCTAGTTGTGTTACCAGGCAGAGATCTTCCATGAAGTTGAGGCAGCATGGAGGCTCTCCTTTACCTTATTCTTGCAAGCAGGCCAGGAAGATTTCAGGCATGTCACTCAGAGCAACAGGCATGAGTTTTATTAGAAGGGATAGGAAAGGGTGGAAAGGGGATAGTCTCAAGAGAGTAGGTTTTTTTCAGAGAGGAGAAAGATGACATGCCTCACCTGCCCTCCAATTTCACTGGGTATCCCAGGGAAGTTTCCAGAGAGTTCTACCCAGGCCCACCTCTTGACTTTTGACTGACAGCAGGATGACATCAGCCTTTCAATTCCCCATTACTATGACAACTCTAGGTCACTTTGACCCAGGCTGAACAGTTCTAATTGGAACCTGTTCTTACAGACTTTATGTTTAAAGGGAATTATCCTTATCTGAGTTCTGGGATCTGGTCCGTTTAAGGGTCACAAAAGTCCTCCTCTTCAGGATAGCTTGTATTCTTAGCATTTTGGGTCTGCATTTCTCCTGCAGATAACAGGTAGTCTGCTGAGGAATGTAACATATCCTGTCGATTTAAGCCAAGCAGGGCTGCAGATAAATTGCTTTTTAAAAGTGAAAGTATGTGGGTTTCAGCACAGTGGGCCCAGTTTATAATTATTCCCTTAACCTCATATTCCCACAGTTCATGCCTGTTGTTCCCTATCAGTTGAACAGAGGCAGTTGCTCTGTGGGCTCTGCAAGTTAGGAACTGCAGCTTCCCAGAGGAAGCAGTTAGTAACTGCAGCTTCCCAGCAGTCTGAACCAGAGGACAAGCAAGCTACTCTAAAGACCCTGGCTCTGAGTCCTGTGACTCTCTTCCTGGCACTCTACTGATTCTGACCTGTGAAAATGCAGAGACTCATATTCCCAGGAAAACAGCCACGTTTCAAAAAAAGAGAGGTTTTAGTACAAATTCCTAGTACCCCAAGCCATTGGGGTAAAGTTAGTTGAAGAGGATTCTGTACTGAAAATGTAAACTCCCAGCAATCATAGATGGAAAGACAGAAGTCTTCATAAATGGGCGTAGGAGCAAAGATTTCAAGAAGCGCCCATTCTAAGCCAGATAGCATGGGCTGAGGGACACAGATGAGAAAGCATGAGGATTAAAAATGAGGAAGATGTGGACAGGGCCAGGACAGAAATGTTTTCATCAGTAATATCTGCATAAGGTTTTCACCTCTACCCTAATGTGAAGAGATTGAATTAAATGCCAGAGGGACACCCCAAAACAGAGATAAAATAAAACGTCCTGTCAACAAGAATGTTCTGGAACTGTGCGAATATAGAAGCACTAGATATGTGCGGCTCTTGAGCACTTGTAACGATGCTCATGCAACTGAGGAATCATGTTTTTAATTTTACTTCATTTTAATTAAGGTATTTAGGCACATGTAGCTGGTGGCTACCTTATTGGAGAGTGGAGCTGTGTAGAATTTTTGGTCATTGTTTAATTGACTACTGTTAGACTGTGTGAGTTATTTCGGTAATTTTCAACTCTCTCAGATAACTGAAAACATTTTTTTTCATTCAATATAAATGAATTATTATTTGTGTAAGTCAAATTTGCAGGGCTCTAGGGTCTTGCGTAGGCAAGTTAAATGAACTCAATTGCTAATTGTGGTTTAGTTGATGGTGTCTAGAGTTGGCAAACAAGAGACTGCCCCCAGATAGGCATTATTAGAGCACAATAACGACCAGTTGTTAGCTGGGTATTTGTTGCTCATGTTGTGAAGGGTCTTTATGAATGAGTGAAGTGCCAATGAATTTCCTAGTGGAATAGAATTTGATGAATAGAATTTCCCAATGATCCCCCCTAACTAAACCTTTTCCACAAAAGCCTAGTAAACAGAAGCTAGATGATGTGGGCTTGTTCTATTCAGATCAGCACTCAGAGTCTGTTAGTGTATGGAGTGTAATAGAGAAGGCAGGAAATATGTGGGGAGAGGAGAGCAGATGGGAAATGGGGTGTAGAATAGAGTCAATGGGAAAAGGATGTCCGAGGTAAGAAACCAGCAATTTCCAAGATCCCCCACCCTGTGAGGATTTATTAACATATAAACAGCCCACACCCACCAGGAGATGAGATTCTTAAGTATCCTATGACCCCATTCATCTACAGGAAGAAGTAGATCTGAGCTAGGCTGACCCCACTGATCAGCAGACCCTGTGCCCTGAAAATGCTGGTAGAGAGTAAGGTTGGAAAGCTGGGACCTTCGAGGAAAATTCTGGGCATAGGGAAGGAGCCAGGGCTCTGAGGCTCAGCCCAACCTCAGAGCCTTCTTGGTCTGGGAGGAAGGAGGACGCTGAGACTTGCTGGCTGTGACTGCCCTAACCTAGTCCTAACACTGACCTTTCCCAATTGTTAAACCCAAGGTGGGAGAAGTTACATCTTCACTCATAGGTTAGATTTCCTATTCTTGCCGACCTCAGACTCCAGAGACTTGAAAATTTCCCTCCAGTATTGCAAGGAGGATAGGTCCCAGCATTGTTTCTTGAGCTCTCACATATCATTCTGTCAACTATGGTTAGCACCAGTCGCCTTCATCCTATGTCCCTCCTGCTCCTACTCCTCTTTGTCAATGTCCTGATTCATGATCCTGCACCAAAGGTACCTTACCTTTGCTTCCAAGGATAATGACCCTCGTGAAAATGAGAGTCTGGACCAAGAATGCTTTCTCCCAAATTTCCAAAGCTGCTGAGCAGAGGCACAGGAGATGCTGGGGTCCTGGAAGAAATTTCCCTGATTTTGCAAAATATTTTACCACTTCAGCACTGGAGCAATCGTGCTAGTGTCACCCAAATGCCCAGACCTCAGCAACCTGTGATTGCCAAATAAGGTAAAACAAAACCCCCTAACTTTGAATTATAATGAATTCCTCATCCTCCACTTCCTGCCTTCCTCCTTCTGAAACAAAAGCCCAGATAGGCAGCTCCTCTTTCAGGTATTTTGAGGCCCATGATTTACTCTTCCTTGTTATTCATCAGCTTCCCTGCCCAGAATGGTGCTCAATCCCACCCCTGGCAGTCAGACTGCAAATGTCTGGCCAGTCTTGCAGCAGATTTGGGTTCTCTCCGAAGTATCTGGTAGGATAGTGCCTTGAAAAACCAAGACCCTGCACTCAGAGCTCCCAGTGTTCTTATACAGAAATAGTTTCCCTGAAATCTGTAAGATGCATCTTCCTTTGAGAGGAGAAACTCCTCCTTTGAGTCTGAGATGAACTGAAGTAATGCTGACATCATTTCTTTCTCCTGGTGAGGTCAATTCCTGCTCCAATGGGCTGGGCTGGTCATAACCAGAACTCAAAATGGGCTGGCTGGGAAAGACCAAATTCTGGAAATGAGATCATGTCAGCCTCTGAGAGCTTTTAGCCTTACCCAACTGTTTACAGGTGAATCCACCTTCTCCAGTCCCAAGGAAGAAGACAGTCATCTCTCAAGTCCAGCCGGAGTCCTACAGGAAGTCTGAACTGGCCCTGTGGCCCCCATGTCTAAGGTGGATGGGTTGGGCCAGGCCATAAGACTGAGTTGTCATACCCCTTTGAAGGTTCTGTGGATCCCCCACAGCCTCCAGGCCTTGGCACCCAGGGGCCCCTCTGCCATTGTCAGAGCTGGCCCTAGGCATCAGAGCCTAGACTCCAGTTTCATGTCTTGAGTTCCATTCCAAACTTTCAACAAGACTGGCTTATAGTTTGGCCCTCTTATGTCTCCACTGGAGACCCCCTCACCCATAGATTGGCTGGCTCCCTCAAAACACTCATCCCATACCATTTTCTACACTCCCTTTTGGCATAGTCCCTTTTCCTTGGCCACAGCAAGCTGCAGCCCTTGCCAGGAACAGGCTTCAGCACATCAGCAGGTGGAGCTCTGGATCCAAATCAGGTGAGGCTGTTGGAGAAAGGTATACTTGTACATTCTTGGTGGGACTGCAGACTACTACAACCCCTCGGGGAAAGCAGTTTGGAGACTCCTCAAAAAACTAGGGATGGAACCACCATATGACCCAGTTATTCCACTCCAAAGTATTCTCTCACAAGATCTAAAATTGACACACTACAGTGACACAGCCACATCAATGTTTACAGCAGCAGCACAATTCACAATAGCTAAATTAGGAATCAGCCCAGATGCCTGTCAAAAGATGAATGGATTAAGAAATTGTGGTATATACATACAGTGGGATTCTGCTCTGCCATTAAAAAGAATGAAACTATGGCATTTGCTGGTAAATGGATGGAGAATGTCATGCTCAGCAAAATTAGCCAAATTCAGAAACTCAAAGGTCAAATGTTTTTCTCTCGTATGTGGAAGCTAGAGAAAAGTAAAGGCAAGAGGGAAAGAGGGAGTAGCTGCCAAGATTTTCTCCCATTCTGTAGGCTCTCTTGTCACACTCTTAAGATTACATAAAAAAAACCAAATACATATTAATAGATGAGCAAAAGGAATTCTAGTAGAGGAAAGAGAGAGGAGAGAACAGGAAGGAAAAGTGAACTGAAATTACCATGCATATCTGAGTTTGTTGGGATGAACCCAACTACTATATATAACCAAAAAGATCTAATAAAAAAAATAAAAGGGGATGCCCTGGGTGGATATGAACTAAGCTAGAATTAGGTGAGGTTGGGAGCAGTGGGACAGGGGTCTTTGGAGTAATCCAGCTCAGGAATGATGGTGGCTTGGACCAAGGGGGTCATGGTGGAGGTAGTGGGAAATGGACACACTTCAAAGGCAGAGTCAAAAGGATTTTCTGGTGGATTGCATGCAAGGCTTTAGAGGAAGATCAAAGTCAAGGATGACTCCAGGGATGACTCAGATCTGAGAAAATAGGAACGAAGCTGCAGAGAGGAAATGGTTGCACCCCTGAGATTTTGTATTTTTCTGAAAAGATGAAAATCAGGAACCGAGGAAATGGCATGACAAGGATCTGGGCAAAGTGGTCATAGTTCACCGAAGTTGGTAACCCTACCAATATGCACACTGATGGACACAAGGAGGACCATGCTGCTGATGGTGGGCATGTGGGTGCAAGTGCACAGGAGTACACTGCATACCTAGAAGTGATACTTCAGGTTTGCATTGCAATATGCACATACCATACAGCACACCCTGGTAGAACAGCATCCTGAAGGCAAATACCTTGTTTTGACCACTCTATGTACTAGACTTTTGACATGAATCGTTCAGTAAGAATCCAGTTCTAATGTCTTCTACAGCAAAACCTTGAGATTTTATTGTGTATGAAGGATTCTCTCCCTGAATGAGAACCATAATGGGTTTACTCTAAATTCTCACAGATACTAAATTATAAATGCTACACAGAAGGATTTACCCTTGGACTCCAGTTTCTTCTCACTCAGAAGGTGATGAAAATCCATAACTAGTGTAGCCAACAGTATAGTTATTTCCTCTCAGGTCTCCTCTCCCTAAGGGTTCTTCCAGGTCCTCTGTGGCAGGTACCACACTGAGAAAGTCCCACATGGGGGAGCTTGCTTGGGATGTTTACTTATTGCTCCCTATTCATGGTCAAGGATTCTTCTTTTTCGCTTACATTTATATTGCAAAGAGGTTTGGTTTCTCTCTAATATGCTCTATAAAATTACAGTTCTACTTTCAGCCTGAGAAGGCCACACTGTGGGGTAGTTCTCTCTTCCCTGACATCTATTTCTTTCTGGGTTGTCTTCTCTGTGACCTTCAGCAATGGAAGGAATACCTTTTTTTCCCCTGCCTTCCCTGTGGTACTGGGGATTTAACCCAGAGTCTCACACAGGCAACACGAGTGCTCTACCATTGAGCTATATCTCTAGTCTTTTCTTAAAATTTTATTTCAAGACCAGGTCTCACTAAGTTGTTCAGGATGACTTTGAACTTGTCATCCTCCTGCCTCAGTCTCTTGAATAGCTGCGATTACAGGCATGTGCCATCACTTCCAGCAGGAGGGATATCTTAAATTGCTTCAGTTATTGTTTAGATAGGGTTCGAGTATGTTCCCAAAAGATTCTATGTTGAGAGGTTGAACCTTTAAGAGGTGAAGCTTAGTGCAAGATAATTAGGTCATTGGTGGCACTGCCCTTGGAAAGGACTGATATTGGTCTCCTAGAGTTAGTTCTCATGAAAGGGTTGTTATAAAAGAGCAAGACTGGCCCCTGCCTCCTCTCTGGCTTCCTGTCTTGCCATGTGATCTTTCCCTCTTGCACATGCTTTCCCTGTGATGCATTCCTCTGTGATGTGACATAGTCATGTGGTTCCTCACCAAGGGACCATGCTGTTTTGACTTGCAGACTCCAAAACTGCAACCTAAGTGAGCTTCTTTCTTCACAAAACTACCCAGCTTCACATATTTCATTACAGCAATAGAAAACTAACTAATAGATGCAGTGGTGAATGCCTCTACTCCCAGCAACACAAGAGGCTGAGGCAGGAGGCTTGCAAGTTCAAGGCTAGCCTCAGCAACTTACAAGACCCTCAGCAACTTAGACCCTGTCTTGAAATAAGAAATAAAAAGGACTGAAGCTGAGTGTAGTGGTGCATGCCTATAATCCCAGTGACTCAGGAGGCAAGAGGATCACAAATTTGAGGCCAACCTTAGCAAGGAGACCCTTTCTCAAATAAACCAGGAAAAAAAGAAAAAAAGAAATGGCTGGGAATGTACCTCAGTGGTAAAGTGCCCCTGGATTCAATTCCAGCTAGAGAGAGAGGATTGAGAAAAGCCTTTCTTACACACAGTACAAGGGGTCATCAACACCAAAGCCAAGACTGCCCCACAAGCAGGACGTTTTCAATATGTTGTATGTATTTTTCCTGTAGGAATGTATCTCCAGTTTAATAACAAAACAAAAAAAATACAAACTACTTCCAAAATGTCCATTCCTAGCAAACCTATAAAGTAGAAGGTACTAGTATGTTTTCCTTGACACCATGGGTCAATGATGATTTATTTCTTAACTTAAAATCATAACTTGGGGCTGGGGTTGTGGCTCAGGGGTAGAGCACTCACCTAGCACATGTGAGGCACTGGGTTCGATCCTTAGCACCACACCCCCAAAATAAATTAACTAAATGAAGGTATTGTGTCCACCAACAACTAAAAATATATATTAAAAAGCAAGCATAACTTGACTCCCTGACTCACCTTCTCACAAGCTGAGACTCACCTCAGTGGTATGCAGGTCAGGCTCTGGGAATTAAGGAAGTGTGGTGGGTATGAGATAGCATAGGGTCTCTTTGTCAAGTTTTGCTCTTGCCCTAGATAGAGACATTGGATAAGGTCATAGATGTCTAAAACCTACCATTTCTACTTTAAGCTAAGGAAAGCCAGACTTTTTCTGCTATGATCAAGTGCATGGCAGAGCCAGGATTTCCCCCCTAAGAAACCATAACAAGTTGGGAAAAACATACCCTATCCAGGTTGCTTATACTCAGGGAAATGCCTCTGGCTTTCCCTCCATATTCAATTAGTCTCTCCTTCAGAGATCAACAGAACATAGAGGATTATAACACCACTAGCCTCTGTGAGCTAGAAAAACTGTCCCTAGAACCCCAACACAGAAATCAGATCCCTACTGTTTTATTAGGTCATGGAAGAACAATAGGTAGTCAATGTTTAGCCAACAGCAGAGTCTTTATTTCCTATAGGCTTTTGAGCAAAGGAGTAGAATTCAAGCCCGCATGAACCATGTTGCTCCTTAGAATACCATCAGAATGAAAGAAAGACATTGCACAAACTGGAAATAAAAGCTTTGGAGAAATCCTCTACTTTAGACTGTGAAAACATCTTCAAGTGAAAACATCTTTCACTTGAAGAGTAAGGTATTATTCAGTGTCATGGAAGTTCATCAGACTATAGGCACTAAGAAATTTCCTCACAATTTGGAAATGAGAAGCTGATATAAACCAAATTGCAGCAGATATACAAATCCTGAAGCAATCAGGTTTTTTTTTTTTTTTTTTCTTCTTTTTTTTTGCGGGGCTGGGGATTGAACCCAGGGCCTTGTGCTTGCGAGGCAGGCACTCTACCAACTGAGCTATATCCCCAGCCCTGCAATCAGGTTTTGTCTTGGAAGAAGGAGGCTTACAGCAGCTAAGCATTATCTAGCTGAGAGCACTTGCTTTATTTTAGTACTGAGATGGAACTCTGGCAGACGAAGCAGCTATGGCGGGATAAACCAAGAAGCAAAGCAGATGTCAACCTAGATCGACATCTTCCAGGATACTTCGAATTGGCAAAACATGCTGCAGCCCATGGAATGAAGCAGACTTGTGACTGGCTGGCCTGGGCCTTGGCAAAGAATGTTCCAGAAGATCTCCACTAAGGTCTAGGTCCAGAATCTAGGTCCTCCAGCAAAAATTGAACTTCATGCTGACTAAGCTCTCCCCCAACCTACCCACCCACAACAGCTTCCTTGGGACTCAGAAAAGTGGCTCTACCTATATTATACCCAGGACTCAAATTCTAGCTCTGAAGGGAAGACACACTAGCCCCAAATAAGCAGAACAGCCATCAGAAAGTTTTCACTCTCTCTAGCTGAAAACAAAGTGTGCCAGGGCTGCTCCTGCTAACTTTGACTAGCAAGAAAACAAAACAAAACAAAAAACAGTGGCCCTTCCATTTGGCAAACATACCTCAGGCAGAGTGAGAGGAACATCGCACAAAAGAAAGAACCCCATATGAAAGAAACCATTCTGTAAGAAAAAGGCATGCCACACAAAAACTTGCACATGAACATTCATGGCAGCTTGATTTACAATAGACAAAAGGTAGAAACAACTCTAATGTTCATTAATTTATGAATTAATTACAAAATGTGTAATATTCATGTGATGGAGTATTATATGGTTATAAAAAGAATAAAGTATTGATACATGCTCCAACATGGATGAATCTTTAAAGAATTATGCTAAAAAGCCAGTCACATAATATCACATATTACATTATTCTGTTTATGTAAAATATCTGGAATAGGTAAATTATCTACATAGATAAAAAGACTAGTGGTTGCTTAGGACTAGGGAGTGGGGAGATAGGATAGCATTAGACTAAGGGTATGTTATTTGTTTTTGAAGTGATAAAAATATTCTAAAATATTTTATGATGGTTGGATTTATCTGTGGACATACTAAAAACCACTGAACTGTACATGTTAAGGAGATAAATTATATGCTATGTCAATTATGTATCAATAAATCTGTTTTGAAAATAAGAGCTAGCAATGTCATCTAAAATAGATTCATTTAAACAAAAGATGCAGAAAATTTCATAATAAAGGCATGGGAGGAGATATTTTGCCAAAAAAAAGTAACATTTTCTGCAGATGCTTATTGTAGAAAAGAATAACATGATTTCAATAGAAAAAAAAAAGAGATTATGTATTAGTTAAGGTCCAACCAGGAAAACAGAAACCACACTGAGTATTTTAACAGACAGAATTTAACACAGGGAATTGGTTTCATGTGCATTCAAGAACTGACAAAACAAAGAGAGTCAGTGAAGTAACAGAGTTGGTAACTGCAGCAAGCAGCTACCACTCCTAGGGAAACAAAGTGCAGGAGGTGGGGTGGTGGGTGGGGAGAGGGCAAAGGAAAGAGGTAGATGGTATCTGAACTTAGAAACTTGGAGGAGGGCCCATGCAGCTGGGGACATATACTGCCACAGAATGATCACCTATGTTGCTCCTGATAGCTCAGTTTAGAAAAGTAGCTCATGGACTCTGAGGAGGGGTACTACCCAGCTGCTGCTCTGAAGGGATACCATGAACTAATTCTAAGAGTGTGCAAAGAAATTAGACAGGGCACCCAGTTACTACAGTGGGGCTGATGTGCTGTTTGGTGGTTATTCTGAGAGGAATGAAATGCAAACAGGAAGGAGCAAAAGGCTTTTCCTTTCTCCTGCTTTTCAATGTCTCTGCAGCTGCCCACTGACAGGGAGCTAGCTGGTTAAGAAGTGTAATTTGCAGAATCCCAGCTTTAACATTGACAAGTGTGGAGCTGAGAGACAACAGATTAATAATCAGTACAACCTCAGAATGATAAAACCTCAAAATGAGATGATTGCCAGACTAGGATAACACTGAAATCAAAACATTACTATGAGTTTGCACTACTGTGCAATTTGGCAATGAATCCTTATTAATTCACAAACTGATTGATTTAATCAGTAATCTCAGAAGAAAAAAGCAAAGGTACTAAAGCAATTAGTGAGATGATGATCCATGTGGAGGATGAATATATTTCAAGTAAGACAAACTGTAGTCCCTGAAGTAGAGAATCTATCAAAGATCAGAGAAAATAATATTTGGAAACATTACACTTGAAAATTTCCCTGAAATGATAAAAGAAGTTAGTTTTCAAATATAAAGGTTATATTGAGACACACTGTGGTTAAGTAGGAGAAAAAACCTTGAGTAGATTAACATCAAATACCTCAAAATTTTCATAAGAGCAATGCTCATAAAGTTCTGAGGATAATTTCTTTAAAGCAAGACCAAATAAAATTTATTAAATTTAAATAAAACAGGCATTTTTGAACATGAAATAAGCTAGGGCGTATGAGGTTATTAAGATTGCAAATGGACACACTTTTTTTGTAGTTCTTCCTCCCATTAAAAGGTCTGAGCTGGGCGTGGTGGCACATGCCTGTAATCCCAGTGACTCGGGAGGCTGAGGCAGGAGGATCTCGAGTTCAAAGCCAACCTCAGCAAGGACAAGGCACTAAGCAACTCAGTAAGATCCTGTCTCTAAATAAAATACAAAATAGGGCTGGGGCTGTGGCTCAGTGGCCGAGTGACCAATAGGTTGTGACAAAAGGTCTTACAACTTCCATTCTCACTTTCTGCTTCCATGTGAACCAGCCTATACTGGTCTGCTGGTGTGGGGGCCACTGGAGGCATATAAGACACCTTCATTGTGAGTCAGACCTCAACCATTGAGCCCCAGCCAAGTCACCAGCCAACTGCAACTGCATAAGCGAGCCATAGAACCTCCCAGTTGAATTCAGGCCAATTCACCACGCCATAGTGATCTAATAAATGAGGTAAAGGCTGATATGTAATAAAATCCATATAACCAAATCAAAATGAAGACTAAGAAATAAAGAACCAGTGAACAGCAAATACAGTTAAATACCAAAATTAAGGCAAACCATTAGAAAAATGATGGATAAAATGAAAGGTAAATGTATAAAGCCTGACAAGAGTTAAAAAAAAAAAAAACTCACATAAGGAAATCTTAGAAGTCTGAGAAAGAGGTAGCAGAGAGTGTTAATTATCTTCAGTAGCAGGGAATTCAGTACTAACCAATGTTGAAACATATATTTTGAAAAGTTCCTCTGTCCTACTAATGATTTTTATGAATTTGTTTAATCATCGAGAAGTCTTTTATGAATCACTTTCTCCTGTGAAGTCATATGCATCTGAACAGTTTCTTCAATATTTTTTGTTCAATTCACATACAAATAAATTTGGTACTATTATAAAAACAGCATTTGCAGAAGAAGCCTATTAATACTAATGTCACCCCATGCATCTTTTTCTCCATCTATCTGCATTTGTATAATAATAATATCTACCAAACATGGACAATTTAATCTCTGTGATAGTAAGATCGGGATGATTTGAACTTTTCTGTATTTCTGGAACTTTTTATAAAGGGTTTGTATTATTTTTATAAAGATAACATAAAATGAGTTTACAAGAAGTTTCAAAAACTGTCTCGGTGGGAAGGAGGTATTTGCTTAGGGAATATTAAAATGGGATTATGCTCTAGGATGTGATCTGTCTAAATTGCTGGTTCTCAATTATAGCTACACATTATAACCACTGAAGAGCTTTTAAAAATACCAATGTCTAGGCTTCAGCCCAGACCCATTAAACAAAAATCTCAGGGGGTTGGGCCTGGGAATTGATAGGTTTTAAATGTTCCCCAGGTGATTCAGATGTGCAACTCTGGCTGAGAATAACTTGACTCAACAGGACACAGAGACACATTCCCAAGACGTAAGGCTTGTGGCTAGAAAGACATAACACTCCATTCTGTCACTCCTCTATCCCAAAGGAGGATCCACATCAGGACCAGTTAGTACTAAGGAAGAAAGAGGGAACAAATACAACTTAGGTTACTAGTAGTCTCTGCCTCTGCCACAGTCTGATTTCTCTTGCATGAGATGCCTGTCACCAGGAACTGAGGCAACATGTGTTCATGTTTACATCCAGGAGAGAGAAAAAGATGGGCTTTCTTTCCCCAGAAGCTCCAAGTTGGCACCTCTTTGTGCCTCATTGATTCAAAATGGATATGGCACACCCATTACAGAACTGATTTCTAGCAAGCATGACGGGACTATTGTAATTGGCTTACTAAAGCGTCTCAAACTTTATTGTGTATAGGTATTGCCCAGGAATCTTGTTAAAATGCAGATTCTGATTCAGTAGGTCTGGCAAGGGGCCAAGATTCCCATTTCTAACAAGCTCCCAGGTGATTAGAATGGCTGTTGAGGTGTCAATTACAATGTCCACCTTAACTACCAAGCACACAGGATATTAATATTAGCTGAGGAGTACATTCTTTCTTTGTAGGTAAATCTAAAGAGAAGCCAATTATAATCAGAAGTGCTTAATGAGCATGGCAGATTGCAAAGCATATGGGAAGGCACAGAAGCAAAAAACTGCAGTGGGAATCGTGAGCTGCAGAGACATAGGAACAGGGAGAGTCAGATCAATAAAGGGCTGGGCTTTAATCTGTGTCCTACAGAACACAAAACCATGAGATTCTCTAAAAAAGAGTCTTCCAGAGTCAAATTTGGCTGGGAAGTTGCATACTATGTCCCTCACTTGGATATTTACAAGACCTATTCTGATTAAAGGTGCTAAGAATCTACTTGCAGTAAAGAAACCTTTCCTCAAATAGAGACAATACTTCATAGGCAAAACAGGCTATCAAATTTGTGGAGCTTAGTGCAAAATGAAAATGAAGGGCTGCTTTTCCAAAAACCATTAAGACTTTCTGGATGATGACAAAGCATTGAACCAATTGTAGAAGGAACCCTTCTAAGTGAGGCCTGTACAACTACCCAAAGCTGGCCTTGTTTGTGGGGATACTGGCAGCATTAAATGACAAGTACCTGCAGACTCTCAGCACCAAATAAACACTAACTATGGAACAAAGACTGGCTTTCAGTTAGAACTCAGTTGTAGCAGAAACTCACTTTATCAAGTTGTAGCAAAAAAGCAGAATTTGTTATAAGGATCCAGGCATGTGTTTCAAATTCCAACTGCAGAGGCAGCCGGTCAGGCAAAGGAACAAGTGGAAGTGAAACAGTGTTGGGACTCTTATCCTCTCCCAATTCTGCTCTACTCTTCTCTACAGGTTCCCTATTTACATGGTGGGGGATCCCCACCATGTAATCCAGATTCAAGTGACTTCCTAAGTGAAACTGGGGTCACCTTGTCCCAATTTCATAGTCTGAGGGATAGCCTCTGATGGGTCTACCTATTTTCACCCACAATAAGCAAGTGTATGTAGATTCTTCTGCTTTAGCAGCCCAATGGAGGGGGAAGAAGGCAGGCAAAATGTATACATCCCAGAATCTCCCATGCTCACTTGATGACAGGACATTTATTTTTTTCCTTTTCCATTACCAGGAATTGAACCCAGAGGTGCTTTATCACAGAGCTAAACCATTAATTCCTTTTAATTTTTTATTTTGAGATAGGGTCTTGCTAAGTTGCACAAGCTGGCTTTGAACTTGTGATCCTCTGGTCTCAGTCTCCTGAGACACTGGAATTACAGGAGTGTGCCACTGCACTTGGTTATCAAGCATTTCTTAAAGTAACATCTATTAACAATAAATAGAGGGAAATGCTGGTGTGGATGTTAGGAGATGGAATGCTTGAAGGAGGGAGTGCCACAAAAACGGATTTGAATTTTTACATGGCAGTGAGCAGAACTGACTGGAGGGAGTGAGACTGGAGACAAGAAGGCTGATTACAAGCCCGCTATAGAAATCTAGACCTGGGAAAGCAAAACTTGTATTAGTGGGAAGACTGAGGAAGACACTATCTACAGAAATATTGAGGAAGTAAAAATCTGCAGGGTTTGGCAGTTATTTATGTGGAGAGTGAGGGAATCAGAGGAAGAAATAAGGATGGTTCTGAGGAGTGATTTGAGGAATGAATAGGTGAAGATAGTGCAAGAGTTGGGCTTAGGGGATGGGTGTAACTTCAGTTCTTAAGGTGTTTAGTGACAGGAAGAAATAAATGGTCAAGTGGAAATATCTAGAAGCCTGAAATTCAGGCTGGAGGTGAAGGCTTGAGATGATGAGAAGCTTTGCGTATGTCTCCAACTTCTTGTGTTAGAAATGCAACAGGGTTGGGAGGGGAAGGCCTAATGAGAGGTGCCCTGTCCTCATGAAAAGATTAATGTCATTATCAAGGGAGTGTGTATTATCTAGAGAATAGGTGGTTATAAAAGCAGTTCAGCCCCCATGCTTCCTTGCCCTTTGGTATTCCACCCTAGGATGACACAGCACCAAGGCCCTTGTCAAATGGCAGCAACTTGTAATTGGACTTCCCAGCCTCCAGAACTGTGAGAAATATTTTTTTCTTTATAAATTACTCAGTCCGGTATTTTGTTAAAGCAAAACATAATGAAGACAGATGGATTTCAATATCAGTCATTTCTTGTAATAATAAAAAAAATCTAAGAGTCCATGCATTTAACAGGCACTAGGGGACACAGCATGGAACAAAATACACATGGTGCATGCCCTGGTGGAGCTTAACGGTTGCCTGGTGAAAACTGTACATTAAGCAAGGTAATTACAAGGCCCTGGATATTTATGAAGTACAGAATGTCAAAATCAGCAACTGTGCAAACCATGGAGAACAAGCTCAACACGTGCCCCTGCTCTCCCACACTACAGCTGCGACGGGGAGTGGCCACAAGTTGGGTACGAACAGAGAAGTCATCACTTCCCTGCAAATTCCAAGCCAGAAGGGCTATACCTCACCAGGGCAGGTTTGGAGTCTCCACCTAACCTGTAAACTGGGAAGGAGAATGCATTCAGTCTGTGATGATATATACAACTCAAGCAAGAACCTGTGGCCCAGCTGGAGACTCCTGTTACCTTTGTACTTATCCTGGTCAAGCACGTGGGACCCACAATTTGCTCAGAGCGGGATCCGCTTGTTCAGGGAGCAGCCACAAGGAGAGTGACAGTCCACTTACAACGGGGTGCAATTTTCACCCGAAATGCATCTCCAACATCTGGGGGAGGGAAAGGTAAAGGTTAAAACTAAAGGCCTGTATTAACGTCCTGCTCTTGTGGGTACCAGCATCCCCAGTGCGAAGTAGGAGTACCCCGAGGTGTGGGGCGTGGGCGCCTACACCTACACCGGCACTTAGGGGAGAACAATGAACTACAGGGGAGGGGAGGCAGCTGAGGGTGAGCGAATTCGGAAGTCCAGGCCCCACGCGGGAAGACCGCGGAATACAGCGTTCCGAAACTCTACGCCTGCGCGGTCCGCGCCCGCCGGGCGCCCCCACTGGGAGCCGCGGCCGGGCACAGGAAAGCGCAAGTCGCCGAGGCCCAGACCTAGCCGCGAGCTCGCAGGGTGAGGGCGGGGGAGCGCGCGAGCGTGGGGAACGTGCGCACGCGCAGAGCCGCCGCTGGCCCGCGCCCGGAGCGCGGGAGAAGAGACGCAGGCCACTGAGAGGAGCCGCGCCTCGGTGAGTGCTCCCCCTCCCCTTTCTCCCGGAGTGCCTTGCGCGCGCCCGGTGGGCGGGGGGGAGGGGAGGCGGCGGTGGCAGCCATGTTGTTGTGAGTCTCTGTGTCTCACCCTCGGTACTTCGGTGGTTCGGAGGAGGAGGGGGAGGAGAAGGAGGAGGTGGGGTGGGGGGGAGGGAGGTAGGAGGAGAAAGAAGACATTGCCGCCACCGAAGGCGGAGGAGGGGGAGGACGGCCAAGAGCGACGCCGCCGGTGCCCAACGGTCGGTGTCCCCGGCTGAGGCAGCGCGGCCGCAGCAGCCCCGTAAGTCAGCCCGCGCGTGCTTCCTCTCTCGACCTTCGGTGCCGCGGGGGCTGGCCCCGGGCTTTGTGTGGCGGCCTCGGCGGGAGCAGACTGCCGGCGGGAGGGCGGAGGGGGCCTGCGGGCGCCCGTGCCGACGGCGGCCTGGGCCCGCTCGCACAATGCAGGGGGAGGGGAGCCGGAAGGGGGTGTGCGCGGCGCGGCCCTCCCGCCGCCTCCCCGGGGCCGCCACCGGTTCTCGCTCGGCTCCCGCGCGCTGGGGGCTGGAGACCCCGCGATCGGCCCGCGCGCCCCGGCGCTTGGGGCTCGGAGAGTGGGGGAGGCCGGGTGGATCCCGAGAAGCGTGCGAGGTGGAAGTGAAGAGGAAGAAGTGGGTCTGTGAAAACAAGTGTGGGGATCCTCGAGGGCCCCAGGGTCCAGGGGAAGCTTGGGGCAGGCGGATGTGCGGATGAAAGAAACAGTGACTTGGGTTGGTGCTGTTCAGGTGCCATTCGCGAGGAACATTGTTTTGTTCGAGGAGCAGATTCCCATACTCAGAAAATTATGTAAATGAAACCCAAGGCAAGATTAGCCGCTTCAGGTACTTTAGCAGTAGTTTTGTGTCTGAATTGGATCGAATTTGGGGAAAATCAATTGTGAAAAGTTTTATGGCCACACACGTGCAGGTTAGTGCTACTTCTGAGAACACAGAAAACCCACGTTTCTTAGCTTTACATTCTAATATTTAAACTTTTGTGGGAAGGGCCTGAATTGCCGACATGTTAGGTGCAATAAGACAAATCGTCTCAAGACTTGGTACTTTGAGCTTTATTACTTAAGAAAACTGGTGGCGACATTTTTTTTGGTAAAACACTTCAAGGAAAACGCTTTTAAAAAGCTTAAGAGAAATGTAGTACCGGTAAAGATACTGCATGTCAAGAAAGCAATTTTAATAAAGGGAGTTACCCTTAGCATTTTAAAAGCTTGTTCCTTGCTTAGGTTTGTGTTGCACAGGTGACTCTTCACCATGTGATCAGGAGTGTTAGTGTTTGGTTGAAGAAATTCTGACCAGGAATCCTGTTAAAAATACAAGGCTGAATGTTTTTAATTGGTTAGTAAGTTTCTGTACTTATTTACTATCCATTCTACTTTTAAAAAACGATTTACTTGATAACTGTATAAAGAATGTCTTTCAAATTCCAATTTTTGGTGAAATTTGAGTTGTGTAGATCTGTCCAGTTTTGTTTTTGATCTGGTGTTTTTGAGGGCAGTTATTTAATACACAGAAAAAGTTATATTAATTCACAAATTTAAGTTGTATTTCAGAAAGGGACTAAGGTCAGGGTTTTTTTCTCCTTCAGTTTTCTTATTCCGGTGCATAAGTCTAGCTGTTTTTACCTTCCAGATAGATTTGCCATTAACATTTAAACCTCTCCAAACAATTTTAATGGTTTAGTTTTAACATAGTCTCCTTAATTTGTCTAGAGTCCACAATTCCCTTAAATGTTTCAATGTTCAGTAAGATTTCAAAGTAACTTTTTAAAGAATCCTAAATTAAATACATTTAAATTGATTGTACAAGGCTAAATTTTCTTAGACATTACAAATATATAAAATTCAGTCAACACAGATATTAATGTTTGAATTTTGTTTTTCTTAAATCTTCCATACTTCTTTATAAAGCTTTCTGATGGTTAAAGATAATTTGTCTCCCTGAATATGTACTTATTCAAGTTAGCAAAAAGTATGAGCAGAAATTTGGGCCAGATTTCTTGATTAACATCCAGAGCCAGTCTTTGTGACCAGACTGCCTCCTCTTTTTGCTTTCCTGGTGCTGGGAATGGAACCCAGGGCCTTCCTTACACATGCTGGGCCAGACCTCTACATTGAGCTACATCCCAACCCTGCCTCCTTCTTAAAATTATGAAGTCACTGAGAAGGTCTTCATAATTTTAAATGGAGGTTGGTTCCTATCTCCTGAACTCAGGTTTATGTATTTTGTAGTTTAAAGATTTCATTGAGTTTCTAAGACATGAAAATAATCTGTTTTTTTCATATTCTTAAAATGTATGGGTATTTAAAATACATTATCTGAATATTCAGATCTCACATGGCTTTGACTTAAATTCACAGCTTGAGGCCATTTTGCCAACAGGTGTGATTAAGATAAAAATTGCACTTCTACCTAATTGGTCAAATTGACTTGTGACCTATTAAATAGGTTTCTTGTTGTTTTTAAAAAGGCATAAAATGTCCGACTTGCTTCTGTTATCTTTCCTTCTCATTCTTCCATTTGGTGAATTTTTAAGAGGGAACTGATCAAGTATGACTGAGGCCCTTCCTCCCTTCCTTTTTGGGAGGCTGTCCCTGCAGAAAACAATTTGTTTTGTCTCTTCCTGTAGCCACAAGAGATCGACTCCCTTTTCTTAGAGGAGAGGACGGTAGTTGTCCAGTGCTACTTGTTGTTGGTTAGAATAATTAGGGGGTATGGTGTTAGGGAACCCACTTGGCCTACACCTAATTTATGCTTTCCATTGTGGCTCTATCTGGAGTAAAGGAGATGCTTGTATTACCCTCGGTCTTTTACTGGGTTCTGAATTCTGGCATGTTAGAAAAAGGTTTCCTCAAATCCTATTATTCAGAAGCTAAAATTTTAGTAGTGATTTTTTGTCTTTGACAGTATATAGACAGAAAACAGTTTTCATTTAAAACTTTGTGCTTTGGTATTTAAAAAGTCCATTTATGTAGAGATTTTTTTCAAGCTTTTCCAGTAAATGAACACTATAGGAAGGTGTGTGATAAATGAATTTGCTTCTTAAGAGTTTCAGGTAGCAATATGTGTAGAGACAAAGTTAATAGTTTTGTAAGTGATATTTTTCCTTTCAATAACTCAAAAGATTGAACTTCTTTATAAGTGAAAAATTAAGATTTGGCATAATTAACAAGTATCACCTTCTAGAGAGTGATTTTAATTATTTTATTTTGGGGGGCTAGTACCAGGGATTGAATTCAGGTGCACTCAACCACTGAGCCACATCCCCAACCCTATTTTGTTATTATTTAGAGACAGGGTCTCACTGAGTTAGCACCTTGCTTTTACTGAGGCTGGCTTTGAATTTGGGTTCCTCCTGCCTCAGTCTCCTGAGCCGCTGGGATTACGGGTGTGCTTCATTGCACTCGGCTGATTTTAATTCTTAATGGAATTGTAGATACATTTGTCTTTCATTTACTTTTTTTTTTTTAAATGAGAAGTTTTGTTTGATCCTTGTGTGATTCATTTTTGTATTCTGCTGTGCTTTAAAGAATTTGAAATGATTGGTCATTCAAACCTGGATTGTTTCCACTCTGCATGTTTAACTACTGTACTCCTACTGATTTTCAGGTTCCATATCTGATTTTCACTTGAATTTCTCATTCTATCACTTGTGGAAGGACAAAAGACATGAGAGTACAAGAAACATCCACATATGCATACCTTATGTGCGTATTATTATATCTCCAAATACAAAGAAGGAATTAGTATGAAATGTGAAAGGAATAGTTGACAAGTCAGTGTTTTGATTTAATGCAAATGGGACGGGGAAAAAAAGTTCTTTATCACCTGCTTGGGCAGAATATGTTTGAAACACAGTAACCTTGAAAAAATTTGCTGAAAGTAAGTTGGTGGGCTTGGCTATATAATGGTACTGAAAACTATCTAGTTAACAATGTCTAGGGTAATAGAATTTGCCACTGACACTCAACATATACAATGTAGTGGAGTGGGAAAGAAGGGAAGAATTTGTGTGTGTGTATGTGTGTATTCGTTCCTGAAAACACTGACAAATATGTAGAGGTCTTGGTTTGAGAATAGATCTTTGATTTCTTTTTTGTTTTTCTGGTTAAAAACATGCTCTTTATTTCTGGTTTGAACTTCTCCATCATATTCCCATGCAGTCTTTATTTTAATTTTTTTTATTCATTTAATTTTGATCCACTGTAGATCTTTGATTTCTATTTCAGTGGTAGACATGTCAAGAATACCAAATTGTAGATTTTAATCTGATCCCTGATTTTAGGCATTGTTTCTGAAAGACTTATTAGGGATCAAAGAGATGGTCTTAATTAAGCCCAATTGTTTTTACCCTTTCAGATGTTAAAAAAGGTAAATGAGCAGCGGGGGCGCACTGCACACCTGTAATCCAAGCGACTTGGGAGGCTGAGTCAGGAGGATCGCAAGTTCAAAGCCAGCCTCAGCAACTTAGCGAGGCCCTAAGCAACTCAGTGAGACCCTGTCTCTAAATAAAATACAAAATAGGGCTGGGGATGTGGCTCAGTGGCCAAGTGTCCCTGAGTTCAATCCCTGATTCCAAAAAAAAAAAAAAGGTAAATGAGCAGTAGAGACCCTTACTGGACAGTCAAGAAGCAACTTGTAGGTAGAGAAAATGTGGGCAGTGTTTGATTTTTGTCAATCACAAGAAAAATTATATACAGAGAACCAGGCACACACTTCAGGAGACCGAGGCAGGAGGTTCTGAGTTCAAAGCCAGCCTCAGCAAAGGTGAGGTGTTAAACAGCTCAGACCTTGTCTCACAAAATAGGGCTGGGGATGTGGCTCAGTGGTCGAGTGCTCCTGAGTTCAATCCCCAATGCCAACAAAAAAACTATGTACAGAGGAGATAACTTGAATATCCCCATAGTATTTTACTAGTACTGTCAGTGTAATTAAATGCAAAGCATGTACATTTTCTGGGATGAAATGTGAATCTTTAACACCGATTCAACATGAACAGTTGAGTTTTGAAGTTAAGAGAGGGATGATGGCTTCAGGTTTTACCTGTATTTCTTTTTTTTGTGTACCAGGAATTGAACCCAAAAGCACTTATATAGGGATCCACATCCCCAGCCCCCCACTCCTTATTTTTTAAAATTTAGATAGGGCCTTCTTGCTTTAGGGCCTTGATAAGTTGCCGAGGCTAGCCTTAAATTTGTAATCCTGCCTCAGCCTCCTGAGTTGCTGGGGTTACAGGTATGGGCCTCTATGCCCAGTTCATTTCATTTCTAAATTACATGAATTTTACATCAGCAAAAATAGAAGTATTCTAGGCTCTTGCTAAAGATAAATAGCCAATTTTTATTAGAATTCTTACTGAGAAAATATTCATGGAGTATTGTTTGAAGAGTATTCAGTCTTAGTCTGAATATTATTACATTGTATCTTTTCATCAGGATAGACTATCAGAGTCCTGCACACATTTTCAAGGTCGTAGTCCTATCTTGTGCCAAACAGTCCTTAGATGTTGGTGATAATATGGTCCTTGACCTTGAAGAATTTAAAATGTAGAGAAATAAAATTAAGCTCTTAATTATAGTGCAGTACACTAACTACCATGGAGGTGGTGCTGTGGACTTAGGTTGGTAGAGAATGCTGGGATCAGGAAAAGCTTTTAAAAGAGGTAAAGGTGAATCTTAAAAATATATAGAGGTTACTTTAGCCAAAAGATGAATGAAATGGGATTCAACCAGAGGGAGTAATATATAGAGAGACCCTGATGGGGGAAAAACAGCAAGAGTTCAAAGTGCAGATATGTAAGAATTGGCAAAAGGTGTCACTATGGAGTGATGGAAGCCCATCAGAATGAAGAGCTTCATCTGAAGACTTTGGAAATCAGGATTTCATTTAGAGAGTTTAGACCATATTCTCCTTTAACTCATTACATAATTAACTATGGAATTTCCCTGGATTATGTTGGGAGTTAGGTATATAACTTTCTTGAGGGACTAAGATAAGAACAGTTAGATTATGAAACCTTGCATCTGTTATGGGAATGTGGTTGAAGATATTTTCTACTTACAACTTTCTTCCTTCTATAATACCCCATATAGGATGGGGCTGGGATTGTGGCTCAGTGGTGGAGCACTCACCTACCATGTGTGGGGCTCTGTGTTCAATTCTCAGTACCACATACAAATAAATAAAAATAAGGTCCCATCAATAATTAAAAAGTATTTTTAAAACAGAAAAATTTTAGAGCTTAATGCTAGGAATAAATTTGCCTTTAGGGAATTGGTCCGATTTCTTTTTATGGAAAAGGTTGTATATAATCTGTTTTTTCTCCTTTTATGTTGGATCATCAGAGGTAAATTAGTGAACTTAGAGTTTATGTACTACTTTTGTTAATCACTCTGTTTTTGTGCCAGGCACAGTGGTACACACCTGTAATTCCAGAAATTCAGGAGGTTGGGGCAGCAGGATCACAAGTTCAAAGCTAGCCTCAGCAGCTTAGTGTCTACTTTGTTGTTTTAAACAAAAATTGTTTTTGTTTTATTGTGTGTATTTCCTATGAGGGAGGTCATCTGAAAATTTCTGTTAAAATGAATAGAGAGTAAATTTTACTTAAATTATATTGAAGAGTCTTTTTATGCCACAGATCCTTTAAAAATATATATGTACATATAATTTGATACTTAATCTTGAAAATAACCTAGGTTCCTTTGGTTTCTCTTTTCAGACAGTACTGTCTAGGTGTTTGTTGTTGTGGGTTTTTGTGGTACTGAGAATTGAACCCAGGACCTTACGTGTGCTTTACCGCCCAACTACATCCTCAGCCCTTTTTGTTTTCTAAGCAATACCTTTCCTTTTTTTAAACAGAGGTATCTTTAGAAAATTATTCTATTTCCCAAACTTTCCTAAAGTTACTGGAAAACAAATTATCGCAAACTCAAGACTTAGTCTTTGCATACGTGAGGAACTTTAAAAATAAAAATTTGTGCTGGGCACAGTGGCTCATGCCTGTGATTCTAGCTAACCTTGGCAAGAGAATTCCAAGTTTCAGGACAGTGTGGTCAACTTAGCAAGACCCTGTCTCAAAATAGAATAAAAAGGAGTCAACATATAGCTCAGTGGCAGAGTACTGTGTGAGGCCCTGGGTTCAATCTCTACTGTTGTTTAAACAAACAAGCCAAAAAAATCCATTAATTTATGCTCATCACCTAAAAGGTTCTTCTTTATTTAAAGATTTCTATAACCTGTATATTCTTAAACTATTCACAAGTCATAGTAAACATTTTTAAGCCTTTAGCTGTCACAAGTTAGGAATTTTACAGACAAAAGTTGAAAGTTCTACCTAGCCTACATGAGAAAGTTGAAATATCTTATATAGGCCACATTCATTTTTCTATAAGTTGTCTTGGAAATACTGCCCTAAGTTCTTTTTTTGTGTTAACATTTACATAAAGAGTTACGGTGATCCTGGGTTAAAGTTAAAAGTTTTAATTGGAGGCCTTCTTAGAACCTTTATTGTGATAACAGTGACTGGGAGATTGAGCATGTGCTCCGCTTGCCAGAGAGCTAGGGGTACAGGGGAACAGCTTATTGTAAAGGTATTGCACAGAGAATTTTGGAGAAAATTGAGTTGATACCAGGCGTGATGGCATACATCAGCTGCTTGGGAGGCTCAGGCAGGAGGAACCCAAGTTCAAAACCAGCCTTAGCAACTTAGCCAGACCTTAGGTAGCTTAGCATGACCCTGTCTCAGAATAAAAAATGTATAAAGGGCTGGGGATGGGGCTCAGTGTTTAATCGCCCCTGGTCAGTCCCTGGTACCAAAAAGCAAAAAACAGTTGGTGAATAAGGATCATGCTTTGAAAAATTCTAAAGAGAGCATCCTTTTAAAACTATTATAGGGCTGGGGTTGTGGCTCAGTGGTAAAACAATTGCCTTGCACAAGTGAGGCACTGGGTTCCATCCTCAGCACCACATCTAAATAAATAAATAAATAAATAAATAAATAAATAAATAAATAAATAAATAAAGGTATTGTGCCTGTCTACAACTAAAAAGAAATTAAAAAAAAAACTGTACTAAATGTAGAGAATTTACTAATAGCATAGAGAGGTCTTTGGTTTGATCCCCATCACTGCTTAAAGTGGTTTTTATTTTTTTCCAATTATCCCTGACCATCCATTGAAATGATTTACTTCAGTTCCTGTTACAACCTAATTAACATTGCTTATTTTCTTTGGTTCTGTGTTTTAACTTGATAGTATTTAACAGTTGCAAATTACTAGATGGCCATGAGACAAGTTTTCACTTGTTAGGCATTCAACCTGGTACTAATAGGAACTAAAAATAGCACAAGGGTTCTCCTACTTGGTTAGATGATAAAGCCCCCAAACTATATAGTGCAATTAAACGCTCTCTATATAGGACCTTTTTCAAGAAGTTTTTTTCCCTCTAACATTAATAAACCTCACAACACAGAGAAATACAAAGATAAAGCCAGCACTCTTCTCCTTTACCAAAGTTGAACTAGGTATTTATTCATATTTCACACAACATATATAGTTTTATATTGTCCCCCTCTCTTTTTAAAATAAAAATGGAATTCTGTACATATCAGCCAACTTAGTATTTTTTACTTAACACCATGGACTTTAAAAATATTGGTACATATATAACTTTTTTTTTTTTTTTTTTGTACCAGGGATTGAACCCAGAGGCACTTAACCACTAAGCCACGTCCCCAGGCCACCACCCGCCACCCCATTTAAAAAAATATTTTATTTAGGGATAGGGTTTCACTAAGTTGTGTAGTGCCTCACTAAGTTGCTGAGGCTGACTTTGAACTTGTGATCCTCTTGCCTCAGCCTCCCAAGCCCTGGGATTATAGGCCTGTTCCACTGAATATTAGTACATATGACTTTAGTAACAACTTTTAGTGCATGACCTTTTGTTGTTGTTAAAAAATCATTTTTCTGTTGCATTTAGTTTGTTCAGTTTCTGGTTTTGAACCATATAAGCATTGATGCAGTAAATATTCTTATATAATAGTCAAGTCTCTTATGTCAATGCTGCTGTTTGTGTGTGTTAAGCTCCCAGAAGAGAATCTTTTGGGTCAAAGGATTTTATGTTGATTTTAAACAAACAAAAAATGTTCACCTGTCGGGGTGGGTCATTAATACTTTAGGAAGCCATGTATTACCTCACTTGGTCTTTGATAACTGTGAGGGAGGTTATTCCTGATTGCAAATCTGGAAATACGATTAGAGTTTAAGTAATCTGAGTTCATTCTGCCAGAGACAGGTGCTATTAGGTTTCTTTTATACCATGAGGAAAGATATAAACATATTCTGAGTTGAAAAACTGCAAGGTTGTGGTTACAGTCCTTAGCCATGTAGTGATGTATAAGGGTCACAACCCTTACAGGGAAACATCACCCAGGGAGCTTAGAAAAAAGTCTATGCCTATTTCCCTACTCAGACTAATTCTTACATCAGCTTTTGGCAGGTGGGATTTCAGCATCTGTCGTTTTTAAAAGCCTAGCATCCTAGATTCTGATGCACTGTGATGGTTTGAGAATAAGTGATCTTATAATTGGAGTACTTATAGCCGGGCGGTGCCGCACGCCTGTAATTCCAGCACTTGGGAGGCTGAGGCAGGAGGAGCGCGAGTTCAAAGCCAGCCTCAGCAACTTAGTGAGCCCTAAGCAACTCAGTGAGACCCTGTCTCTAAATAAAATACAAAATAGGGCTGGGATGTGGCTCAGTGTTGGAGTGCCGGTGGGGTCACCCCCTACCAAAAAAAAAAAAAAAAAAAAAATTAAAAAAAATTGGAGTACTTATAATTCCTGATGGGGCCCTGAAAAGTTTCAGAACGTCTGCATTCTGAGAATCACTTACAGGTCCTCACCCTGTGTACTAAGAAAACTGTAATTTTGATCCATCCCAGTTCTTACTGTGATATATTTGACCCCTGATACTAAAACTTTCTAGGCACCAAAGTTAGCTTTCTTTAGTTATTAATCCTGTCTTACGTGCATTGCTATTAGAAGTGAAACAAAACATCAGACCTGGAGTATTTTGGCCTCCATTGATATCTTCTGAATTCAGATCAGTGATAGTAGTGGGTACTCAGAGTAGTGATAACATTTTTAAACATTTGCCTCTTCCTTCCCTGATCTGTCTTCAAAGAAAAAGACTAAAATGTTTTGGAGTTCAGAAGTATGTAAAGCATATATATCATGACATACTGTCAAATGTATTTGAGTTTAAATGTATGATTTGTTGGACTCCATATTTTCAGTTTGTGGAATGTAACAAAAGAGAAGGGCAGAATTAATCAGGATGTAACTCTTCCTTAATATTAGATAATGAGAGAATATATAGATCTACAGTCTGGGTTTTGCTTTATTAAAACCCAGTTGTCTTGAAGGTATGGCTAGAGATATGATATAATAGGTACTGAGTATACATGTACATTCTTTTATATTGCCTCTAAAACTGTTGGACACTTACAAATAAGACTAAATGACTTAAAATCAGCATACTACAATGACACAGCCACATCGATGTTTATAGCAGCTCAATTCACAATAGCTAGAGTGTGGAACCAACCTAGATGCCCTTCAACAGATGAATGGATAAAGAAAACATGGTACACACACCCAATGGAATATTACTCAGCCTTAAAGAAGAATGAAATTATGGCATTTGCAGGTAAATAGATGGAAGTGTAGAAGCTCATGCTAAGTGAAATAAGCCCATCCCAAACAACCAAAGGCCGAATGTTTTCTCTGATAAGTGATGCTGATCCTTGATGATGGGTGGGTAGGGCAGAATGAAAGAACTCTGGATTGTACAGAGTGGAGTGAGGGGAGGTGTGGGGCAGGTGGGGATAGGAGGGATGGTAGTTTGAGACAGAAGTTATTACCCTATATATATGTATGAAAAATTTATAAAGAAAAAAGAATATTTTTAAGTGATACTTTGTTTATTGAAGAGAGATTTTTTTCTGTCCTTTCAAGTCATGATGTATAGTATGTATAGTATTTATGATAGGAAAAATCTAGTCTTGTTCACACATGGTAGTAAACATAGATATTCCTTTGAGAGAAATTGTAGAAATCATTTTACTTACTACCCTCTAAGGTCATTGATTTTCTAGTTAACATCTCTATGGAAACTATTAATTGTGTTTAGTATATATTTTAAATATTTTCAAAAATGCAAGTAGTTTGTGGGAAATAATCTATGATTAAAACACTATAAAATGTAATAAGCATGTCCTAATTCCCAGATGTGACCTCTATTAATCGCTAAGTGTTACTCTGATTATTTTTGTGTGTACATATGCATGTGCTTATCCTGTTTTTAGATAGAAGCATTGATTTTTTTTTTTCTTTTTTTTTTTTCTGGTGGTACTATGGAGTGAACCCAGGACCTCATCCATGACCGGCAGGCTTTCTACCACTGAGCTACATCTCTAGCCTTTTTAAATTTTATTTTTGAGACAGGGTCTTGATAAATTGCCCAGTCTAACCTTTAACGGGGGATCCTCCTTCCTAAGTAGCTGAGATCACACTGTTTAGACATGCTCATGCATGTCAGCTTCCTGAAATATTTTTATTTATCATTTTCCCTCTATCCCAGTAATAACACCCTTAGTATCTTTCCTTTTGGCCTCCCTCATAACTATTTGAGCCCAACTGTGAAGGATTTATGGGATTTGCAAATAACAAAGAGATAAATAGTAAAGAGCTGTCCAGTGGCTGGTATAGTGTAAATTAAAGGAAGATAGGGAGAAAGTTCTTAACCAACTATGTGATGGTTTGTGGTTGGTATGGGAAAGAGCAGGAGGCTTTTGGAGTCTTGATAGTATTGAATCTTTAATCATTTGTAGCTTTGTCTATTAAGGTGGGGAAATGACCACAATTTCCTTATTTGTAAAGTAGAAATACAGTACCAACTTTGCTGGATAGTATGAGGATTAGGTAATAAAGTGTCACGTGTGATCTGTTGGCTTAAAATTGAGTGCATAACATGTTCTTTTGTTATTTTCTTTGGGGGAAAATTGTCTGATTACAAATTAGTCCCCCCCCCCAAAAGTTTGTGCTTATTTGGAAATGAGTTTTTAGGGGAAAATTTCACATACTAGTCAAAAATATGACTGAGGAAGTAAGTGAAATTAATTTGTTGATAGATCAGCTTGGATCCTAAACCAGTTAACCTGAAGGAAAGTAATCCCCTTGGCAAGCTGCAGTTATCAGTGTATTGTATTTAAAATAAAAAATAAAGGTGAGTGTTGTCCAAATTGTATACCTATCCTTCAAGTGTAACTTCTTCATTCATATGTTCTTCGTGGTACTTTTGCGACATGTGATTTTTCTTGTTGTGAAAATTTTCAAATATAGAAGTGGAGAAAATAGTAGAGTGATATCTATCATCCATATTCAACATTGAGTAAAATGTTTATATCCATATTTTACTTTTTAAAGGAGTATGTATTTTTCCATATTAAAGGAGTATTTTTAAAGCGTAAGTTCTCTTACTCATAATGGGTCTTAGGAAAAGACGGTCCTCTGGACTGGAATAAGACATTAGGAAATTGGAGCTAAGAGGGTCTTGGAAAGGGATTTCTGGGAATGTGTATGTTGATGACAGTGATTTTTATGCCAAATAGCATTCAAAACATAAAAGTCGACTTTAATACAGTCGAGCTAATAATACCGTGGGCCCCTCACCCTCCACCCCCTTAGTATTTTTGGATTGCTAGTGAAATGAGCATATATTCTCTCCCCCATAAAGTACACAGATAAGTAGAAAATATGAAAACTGATGATGGAGCTCTTCCTTCCTCTGTCAGCTAAGTGTTAGTTAACTTTGTGTTACTGCAACAAAATAACTTGAGATAATCAACTTAAAGGAAAGATTTGTTTGGGCTTATGGTTTTAAAGGTTTCAGTCTGGTCACTTGACCCTGCTTCATTTGGGTATGTGGCAAGGCAGTAGGTCATCATGGCATGAATGTGTGGCAGAGGAAGCTGTTCACCTCATAGCAGCCAGGAAGTTTCACCTTAGGGCAGCCTAGAAACAGAAGAGAAGATCCAGAGACCTCAATGTACGCTTCAAAGGTCTGTCCCCAGGGAACTAACTTCTTCCCACTAGACTTGACCCCTTAAAGGTTTCACCACTTTCCAAAAGCCCCACATGGGCCAGAGAATCAAGCCTTTAACATGCGGGCCTTGGGGTGAATTTTCCAGATTCAAATTGTAGCACTAAGTGACCTGTTGAATTACTCTAGGAAAGTGTGTGATTCCATTTTTGCCCTCAGAAAAATCTCAGATTACTAGATGTTACTAATGAGTAGAAACTTTGAATGTTAAATCATTTTTATTTTATTTTTTGAGACAGGGTCTTGTTAAGTTGCTGAGACTGGCGTCAAACTTGCAATCCTCCTGTTTCAGCCTCTTAGCTGGGATTATAGGCATGCACCATTGCACCAGACTCTGAATGATAAATGAGGGTCTGTTAGAAATACCTAAATTGAATTTAGGCTTGCCTTTGCCACATAGATAATGAATTACTAAATAAGTTGATTTTTGTTGGCAGATTTGCAGAAAAGTTACTTAACATGATGGGAAGAAAATTTTCTTTAGGACTTTAGTAGTGGATGCCACTAATGCTCAATGTTTAGGTTCATTAAAAACTGTCCAAGGAGGATAACTGCCAAGAATGTCATAAGCAGCTTAAGTCACTCAGTTTACTTCCATTTATGTTCATCAGTTAGGTTTTTATGTAATTTTGTTGTTTTGTAATTGATATAAAATGTAACTGCATCCTCTAGGAATAGAGGATCGGTAGGAAAGTAGTGCCAAAGGGAAGTTGCACTTATTAGTCATTGGTGTTAGTAAATATCTTTAGCAGTGCAAAAGATTTAAGAGCATTGTTTATTGTCTTTCTATTAAAGTGAACATTGTATATTAAATGTATAAAATGATTTATACATAGCCACTATCCAGAGGTCCTTTGACTATCTTGCCCTTAAAGTATCATTAATTATATAAGACTATGAAAATATGATTAGTGTTATGTGGTAGTGTTTTAATACCATTTATTGTGACTCTGAATGCTTGTCGCACTTCCCAGCTTATTTTTATGGTAGGCATATGGTGAAAAATTGAATTAGATGACAGAAAAATCAGTTTTTTCAATGATATGATAATGTTAATGCACTTTCTTGATTCTTCACACCAGTTATTTGTAAACCATTTGGATTTTGCTTTAGTAAGTATGCAAACCATCACAGGATTTAAACAAGTTGGTATTTGAGATGCTTAATTTTTCTTACATAATCAATAATAATCTGCCTACAAATAAATTAATGTTTTAAAGTTTGGACTGAATAAAATAAGACACTGCTGTTTCTTTTTTTCTTTTTTCTTTTTTTTTTTGGAACCAGGGATTGAACTCAGGGACACTCGGCCACTGAGCCACATCCCCAGCCCTATTTTGTATTTTATTTAGAGACAGGGTCTCACTGAGTTGTTAGGGCCTCGCTAAGTTGCTGAGGCTGGCTTTGAACTCTCGATCCTCCTAACTCAGCCTCCCAAGTCGCTTGGATTACAGGCGTGCACTACCATGCCTGGCTCTAGATTGTTTCTTACCACAAGAAACAGCAGTGTCGAACCGGGCGTGGTGGTGGCGCACGCCTGTAATCCAAGCGACTCGGGAGGCTGAGTCAGGAGGATCTCGAGTTCAAAGCCAGCCTCAGCAACTTGGTGAGGCCCTAAGCAACTCAGTGAGACCCTGTCTCTAAATAAAATACAAAATAGGGCTGGGGATGTGGCTCAGTGGCCGAGTGTCCTTGAGTTCAATCCCTGGTTCCAAAAAAAAAAAGAAAAAGAAACAATCTAGAATTTCAAAAAACTTTTCAGATTTACCTCAAGATTATGTTGAGTCTTGATCATAAAAAAGTTTCTATGATAGCAAATTCTAATTGTTCATTAGAAGGAGTAATATGGGGGAATCTCAAATGTAAATGACACAATAAGTTGGAGACAGTTTATACTCTTAATCAGTGTAGTATGCCATAACTCCTGAATGTGTTTTCTTCTAATGAATGGTTAATTCAACATTGTGTAACCAGTTACTACAACAGTTCTATTGCTTGTTAGAAGAAAAGATTTGTCACCCTAAGATCAGCTATTCAATTTATAAAGTAATTAAATTCATGTCAAATTCTAACATTGTCATTCAGTGATACCAACATTTGTAGTTGCTTAAGAGATGCCAGATTGACATTTCATTAAAGAAATTTTTTTTGAGTGTCATTTAATGGCAAATGTGTGGTCCCTCCCCCTTTCATTTTTATTATTGTCAGTGTGGAGATTATTATAGGAGAATTGAAGAAGTGTTTTATTCCTCTCCTGCTGCCTTGCACACATTTTCTTCCTCATGATTGAAATACTTAGTAACACTTTAAACTGAAAAACTAGATTTAAGAGCTGCTGTGTAGGGAATGGTGGGGTGTTTGTTTAAAATTTTAAAGTCATATATCCTGACCATTGAAAATAATAAAATCACCTCCATTTAGATAAAATCTGAAATTCTCATTCATTATAAGAAAAGAAATATGGTGGGGGTATTATAAATGAAAAAGTTTAAAACCGAGCCCTGATGGTTGACTTTGGCTTGGCTATTACCTCAGGGTTAACACTCCTGTGTGTCTGGATCACATATAGCCATAATGAGCTATGAGTCCTGTGCCAATCCTAACATGCTCTCCTGTGTATAGTATTTAAAAACAAAACTATTGCTCCTTAATTAGTTCCTCTCAGAATTCATCTTAAGTTATTGCTCCTCAGGAAGCTGATGGTACCTATCTGTAAAATAAAAGACAGTTTTGGGACTAATGACTGAAACTCGCTCATTGGTATCTGAGGTTGGTCTAGCATCATTGTCTGACCCAGCACTTCATTTGATTTCATTTTAGCTGCTATGAATACCAGTAAATTTTTTGCTTTTATCCTGTTAGTTTGCATTTCCTTAAGTATCTAGTGAGCCAATTCCCTGGGAGTTTTATCTTTCTATAAATTCCATTGGTAATTCTTAACCTTTAGTAACTAAGTACAGAACAACTGTTGCTTCCATACCATGGAGCCACCTAGGAATCAAAGTTTCTCACTCCTCAGCCGTTCATCTTTTCTACTCCCAAACCACGTGTCTCTATAAGCCAGAGTTGTGCTTGCAAGTCCACTTCTACACCAATGTAGAAACTGTAGGGGAAAAACCACATTCAGTTTTTCCTGCTATACTCTCAAAAGACAGAACATGTCTGTGACCCCACATATATGGGAGAATTTCCCCCACACATCAAGCAGTCAGTTCTGCAGAGGATTCTTTAGTAGTTATCAACTGTGTGTTCTCCTGAGTTTGAACGTTGTATCCAAACAATAGCTTTGTATTCCACAAGTAAGGGCTCAGTTGCATAAGACTGTCCCCCACTTCTTACATCAGTCACAAACAAGAGGTTGTCACTTATACTTCTGACCAACTAACTATAAATCAGAGGTTTTCTTGACCCTTTCCTTTGGTTTTATTAATTTGCCAGAACAGCTTACAGAACTGAGAAAACACTTCATTACCCATCTATTATAAAGAATATTACCAGCCGGGCGTGGTGGTGCACGCCTTTAATCCAAGCGACTCGGGAGGCTGAGTCAGGAGGATCGCGAGTTCAAAGCCAGCCTCAGCAACTTAGCGAGGCCCTTAGCAACTCAGTGAGACCCTGTCTCTAAATAAAATACAAAATAGGGCTGGGGATGTGGCTCAGTGGCCGAGTGTCCCTGAGTTCCATCCCTGGTTCCACAAAAAAAAAAAAAAAAAAAAGAATATTACCAAAGATTCAGGTGAACCAGATGGAAAAGATACATAGGGCAAGGTAAGGGAGAGGGTGTCAGTACTTCATGCATTTTCCCTAAACAAGCTATTTTAGGTAACTATGTATCTTCTATATATTACTGTATGCAAAATTGTTGAGATGAAGTGAAGATGAGAGGTATGAGGAAGTTCCAAGAATGAAAAAATAACAGTCACTATTGTCTTATGATCCCCATCAAACCATAAGTAATATTTGGGCATATGGCCCCCTGAATTTGAAAAATAATTTGATACTCTATTATATTATTTTTATTATAGTGAGTATAATGGATTTAATACAATGGGAACTTGTTATGTAGTACTGTGATGTAAAATAAATATTTAATCTTAAAAATGATGTCCCCATAAAGTTATAATGGAGCTGAAAAATTCTTATCACCTAGTGACCTCTGGAACCATATGACATCTTAAATGTTTTTGGTAGTTTTATACCATACCTGTGCTATGGTATAAAAGTATAGCACAGCCGGGCGTGGTGGCGCACACCTGTAATCCCAGCGACTCGGGAGGCCGAGGCAGGAGGATTGCGAGTTCAAAGCCAGCCTGAGCAACTTAGCGAGGCCCTAAGCAACTCAGTGAGACCCTATCTCTAAATAAAATACAAAATAGGGCTGGGGATGTGGCTCAGTGGTGGAGTGCCCCTGAGTTCAATCCCCAGTACCAAAAAAAAAAAGTATAGCACAAAGTTATATAGTACATAGTTGATAATAAATGACCATGTTACTGATTTATGTATTTACTTTTATCATTATTTGAGTGTACTGCATTTATTTATAAAAGAAAGAAAAAATTTTGCTAAAAAACACCCTCAGATTTTTTAGAAGAAAGCGTTCTTATCATAGGAGATAACAGATCGGTAAGTGTAACTGCCCCTTGGACATAACTGGGATAAGAAGTGGAAGACACTGGTATCGTAACTGCACTCAGGTCCTTTAGTTGTTGGGGCAAGAAAAAAGACTTTTTAGAAAGCTGGCAAACCAAAGATGGGAGGTTATCACCAACAAAGGCCCTCTTAGGGGGCACAAAGGGGTTTTAATACAAAGGGGGTGGGGCATTGGGCAGAAAAGCCAAGTACAGAACAGGGTCTAAATCATCCAGGACCTGTTTTCTTTCTTCTGGAATATCCTTGTGATAATGATCAGTTTCTGTCTCCTAGTTCAGTTCCTATAATTTTTTAGGTACACATGACTGCCCTGAAAAGTTAAAGATGATTTTACTTCAGGAATAAGATCAGCAAATTCATGACCTGTACTTTGATGTTAAGATCTGGGACCCTCAGCTGAGCTTGCTGACTCATGCCTGTAATCCTAGTGACTTAGGAGGCTGAAGTAGAAGGATCCCACTTTTGAGGCCAGCCTCCACAACTTACACCCTGTCTCAAAATAAAAAATGGATTGGGGCATGTAGCTCAGTAGTAGAGTGCCCCTGGGTACAATCCCCACTGCCGCAAAAACAAAACTGAAGACCATCAGATATCCTAGGTTCTGTAAATCTACAGGAAAGTTACAGATAAGTAAATTTTATGATTGGTTTCTTTTTAGTTTTCCCAGAAATAGCTAATTTTGTAGTCCGTCATTAAGACACAAAAGGGAGGAGGTAGCGAAAAGCAGCAGATTTAACCTTTTGGACTGCTTTAGTCAGAGGTGTCATTTACAGTCATCTACGGCCAAGTTAGTGGGAGGCTAATAATATATTACTCAGCTGTATGACCTCCAAAACTAGTGGTTTTTAAAGTCAGCTAAAAACAAACAAAGCTGAAGGGTTTATTTAGAGTTTTCTTCAGTTTCAATATTGGTCATCCTGATCCTGTGTAGGCCTAGGGTAAGGTGTATGTTTATGTCTTAGTTTTTAATCAAATGTTGAAAATGTTAAAAAAAAGAGAGAAAAAAATTTGAAGAAAACTTATAGAATAAGGACAAATTATTTTTGTACAGCTGTACAGTATTTTTGTTTTAAACTAAATGTTAAAGCGGAAACTTGAAAAGTTTATTAGTTGCAGTAAGCTCTTATTGAAGAAAGGAAAGAATCTTAAATAAATTTAGTGCAGCCCCAGTTAATATTTTTTGTAATGTCTCCAGTATTGTAGGTAATGTCTTAGGCCTCCACATTGACTCACCACTTATCTAGCATCTTTGAGCCCACAAGCTCTTTGTGGTTAAGTACCTTATATAGATGGATCATTTTTTTAATCTTTTATATCATACTTTTACTATAGCTTTCCTACATATTTTGGTATGTTTGATAGATAGATCCTTCCCATTGTATTACAGTTGACTACAGTATTCAGTGCACTTACATCTCTATAGGTTTGTGGCCTAGGAGCAGGCTATACTATTTAGGTTTGCCTAAGTATATTCTGTGATCTTCTCGTAATGATGAAATCACCCAACAACTCATTTTTCAGAACAAATACCCATCATTGAGTGACACAAGACCGTAATAGTCTATTCTTAGAGAATATTTTCACTGGATAGAAAATCTATGTTTTCATTTTTTTTCTTTTGGCGCTTTAAAGTTTGGTTCTACAACCTAGATCCTGTTGTTTCTGGTGTGAAGTTAACTGTCACGCATATTATTGCTCCTTTTTATGTAATTATGTAGTTTTTCCTCTGTCTGCTTTCCAGATTTTCTATTTTATCTTTGCTTTTCAGTGTTTTTACATGCATACATGTGTGGGGTTTTTTTTTTCTCCCTTTTTTTAATCTTTCCAGGAATTTGCTGAGCTTTTTGAATTTGCTCACCAAATTTGAAAGAAATTTCTGGTCATTGTTTTTCTTGATGTTTTTTTCACCCTATTCTCTTTTCCTTCTAGAATTCCAGTTACATGTAAGTTTTATCTTTTAATCTTGTCCAAGTTCTCTGACCCTTTCTTATAAACAGCTGGTAAATTACAATGACGGTACTGGTAAAATACTATGGAGATGTTCAATTATCTCCTTATCTGTATGGTTTTTCTGGTGGTTTAAAAAAATCAAATACTGCCCATATTATTTCTCTGCCTAGTTTGCTTTATTTGACTGACCAGTAAGGGTTTCTACTGCTCTTTTACCTTCTTTAACATCTGAATGAGTAAAACCAATTGTGCTATTAGGGCCCACCTCCACACCCAGACTTGGCCTCATACAAAAAAGCCATTTAAATAAACAAAAGAAAACAAAACCTTAGTACCAGTTCTTTGTTTTAATAGAAGATTGTCTTCCAGTTTCTGTTTTTTAGTAGTAGTTTTTCATTGCTTTCTATTGTCTTGCTGTTTTTTTTTTGTTTCCAGAATTTATAGTTAATAGAATGTTTTGGTCTGATGTAGGCTACTTTCCCATTTCCAGGAAATGTAGGAAATTAAAAACTCTTTCAGAACAGTGATCCTATTTAAAGTTCTTCTCTAAGATCTTACACATTGAAAGTGCTTGGTAAAAGTTTACCAAATAATGGAAAAATGAGTGAAATGTTTACTTTGTTAGAACTGTTAGAGAAATTCAGCTTTTCCAACAAGTTCATGAGAGAAGAGTAGCTTATTTGCTATCTACATATCTACTTTGTTGTTGTATCAGTTCTGATCTTTTGCTCATTGTTTAATTTTGTATGTTCCCCTTTGTATATTCTACACGATTCCTGTATTAGATATATGATTTGCAAATATTTTTCTCTTAGGCTGTTGTTTGTCTTTTAGTTTTCTTAAGTGTCTTTTGTATAGATGGTGTTTTTAATTTTAATGTTATCCAATTGGCAGCTTTTCATTTATGGACTGTGCTTTTGATGTTGGCCTAAAAACTCATTGCAGAACACAAGGTCACACAGCTTTTTCTCCTGTGTGTTTTTATAAGTTTCATAATTTTAGGCTTTATATTTAGGTATGTGATACATTTTGAGTTAATTTTTATATTAAGGTGTAAGGTATGTATGTGTTGGCTTTTAAAAAAATATTTTTGTATGTGGACATCTTTTTGTCCCAGCACTGTATGATGAATAGAAAAAGCTCTTTTTAATAGCTGACTTTTGAATACATAGGTGCCAGTCACAGGTGTTTTGTTATCTACTTCATTGTTCAAAGCAAGTGTATGTGATGGCTGCTGCTGTTTTCTTCATATGAAGAAAAAACAATTGAGATTACTTGTCCAGAGTTATAGAACTTCCAGGTACCAGAAATACAATTGAATTCAATTCTCTGTCTTATAAGCTACAGTAAGGAATTTGAACTTTATCTTTAGTGAACGATTAAAATGGGAGTCTTTTTATCAGAGTACAATTCAGAAAGATGACTGATTACATTTTGGAGATTAGATTATAGGATGGAAAGATAGGAAGAGGATTGCATTGTTTTAGGTAAAGGGTGTGTGTGGTCTCAACAACCATACTGCTGGAAAGTTACGAATAGATTTAAGTGAGGTAGGAGTTTGATTTAGCAGAACTTGCTAAATGATTAGACATTAACTAAGAAAGAAAAGAATTAAAAGTGGGAAGAAAGAATAAAATTGAAATTTCTGATATGTTTAAGGAACAAAAGGAGATAGATAATTGGAAATTTTGAAGAGAGATTTGGTAAATTACAAATGGGTGGGGGCTAAGCATATAGATAGCTCTCAAAGCATTAGCAGTAGATGAGATTTGTCAAGATAAAGGGTAGAGAAGAGTACCTCAAGTAGAATACTGAGGAACACTAACATTTAAGGGGTGAGGAGACAAGTAGGAGTCTGATAAGCACCTAGAGACCTAGGGAAGTAAAAAGAGTTGTCATGAGAGACAAAGTAGGAACAGAAAACAGTACTAATAGAAGGGAGGGGTGCTTTCATATCAAACACTATGGAGTTTTTAGAGGGAAAGAACTGACTGGGAAAAATAAGATGATTTTTCCAGTGAAATTTGAAAGCTGTAAATTTGTGGTGGTTTATTCTTGAATGGTCTCCCCACCCCCAGGATTGTTGTAGAAGGCAAAGAGCTACTGTCTCAACACACTGTCACATAAAAGGTAGAAAATAGTTTAGACTTTCAGGAATGGAAAGATATACAAAGAGGCATTAGTTTGAAGAGAAGGGGAAAGAATTATTCTTAGGGAAACCTCATTCTGAATACTACAACTACTTGCACAGTAATTTATATGTTGCTTTTAGATAGAACTGGATCAACATTTTATTGATTGAGTATATTTAGCTACTTAAATATTGAGAGTGAAATATTTTATCAGTGGTACAAATATAAAAATACAGCTGTTTAGTGCTTGAGTTTGCTTTTTCTGATCTTTATTTCCATCTTACCAGGGATTGAACTCAGGGATGCTTAACCACTGAGCCCCACACATCCCCAGCCCTTTTTTGAGACAAGTCTTCCTTGTTTTCTCTGCCTGGCTTTGAATTTAGGATCCTCCCACCTTAGTCTCCCAAGCTGCTGGGATTATAGGTGTGCACCACCACATCCAGATTCCATCTCTTCTGCTCAAGAATAAAGTTTTCTGTTAGGATGCAGAATAATTCAAGAACCCTTGACCTCATAGTTGTAAAGTGCTCTCACGTACTCTATTTGAGAAAACCTGTTGTAGAGAGAAATCTGTTCTTGCCCATCATATGCTAATATTAGTAATAGCAGCAATATAATGTAAACATAGTTTATACTTTAAAATTTTCTTTCTACTAATTTTTGGTTTTGTTATTCAACAGGTTTGATCTGTGGATGAAATGAATCATGATTTTCAAGCTCTTGCACTAGAATCTCGGGGAATGGGAGAGGTAAATATTTACCAATACCAAGAACTTGTAACTCACTTTAATTATTTGAGCTGTTGAGCCTCTCTTTTTTTTTTTTTTAAACTGTAATCTTGAAAATAGTGATTATATCTTCTTTTATTATTTTAAATCTCTGGTTGTATACAGTTGTGTAGTTATGATTTTTTTCAGCTGCTTTTTTTTTTAACCTACAGCAAGTAATTTTTAGTGATTTTTATGTGATTTATTTAGTGTGATCTCGGTGGTTTCATTAACTTGGTTAGATGTATTATATTTTGGTAATGAATCATACATCATTAGCTTTGCTCAGAAGAAAACTTCTTTATCCTTGTTCTGCCATTTTATGTATGTATGCTGTGTTTGCTGTAGCCACACTTGATTGTTCATTATTCTCCCTCCCCCAAATCTTTCTTGTTCACCAAAGCTGTTTGCTTAATAAACTTCTAATTCTTGACAAGACTCTACTGAAAAGACTTACCTATTGTCCCATTGCTATCTACAGTAGAATGAATTATTTTCTCATCTGACTTTCCCTAGATCTTTATATATATTTTTATATTACTGGTTACAGTTTGTTTTATATTTGTCTCTCCTGTAAATTGCTAGCTTTGAATGCCTAGCATAGTAGATGCTCCACATTTTAAAATTAATTTTATCGTTCCTATTAATCTGTGATTTTCTTAGAGGCATCCAGTTCAAGCTCACCATTACATATTTTAAGTCAGCTAAAATACTTAGTTTTCCATACACCTAATGAAATTTTAGAAATTTTTGACTATGAAAACTCTTGTGGTCATCTTTATTTTGTCATGTTCTATACTACTAACATAGTGTGGACTTTGGTAATAGAAAATAACAGTAAACAGACCTAAGATGTGTAATTAACTGCTTGCACCTGGAGATTGTTTTACTTTGGTAGATTAGAGATGGTCATGAGACTCACTCCATCCAATGCTGTGCTCTTCAGATGCAGAAAAAGAGTCCAGTCACTCCTTTGGGCCACAAGAGGGCACCCTGCAGCTAGCTAACCCTCCCTTTCTTCAGAACAGCGTTTTCCAAAGAGTTTGTCATTTTCAGAGGACTGATTTAAGGGTGAGTTAAGGTGCTTAAGCTTAAGTATTGCCAAAATAAATTTGTTAGTCCAGTGCACAAGGTGAAATTGTGGTCCCTAAGATAAATTTGAGAGAGGAAATAATATTTTTGTTTAAAAAAACTATACCTTCACTGCAGCACAGTGACTTGCTTAGACGTTATTTACAATATGGGAGACAAAAAAGAGGCAGAAAGGGCTTTTATTCCTTCTTTGCCACTTGTTTTTTGTGGTCTTTAGAAAGTAGAATAATGTATCTTAAAAGCAGGTTTGAGCAGTGCTTCGGCCTTCTAGTCTGTGACAAACTTGAACTTCTTTAAGAGCAAGTAATGTCACACTCCTACATTAATTCTAATTATACTTCTATACTTTCTTAACAAATGTATATTGTGTAAATGTTTACAAATAGATTCTTTTCCCCTTTTCTAACTAATATTTGATAAATCTAAAGAGCTTTGTAATTCCAAAACATGTCATCATTAGAAAGATTGAAAGAGTATTTGGAGGTGCAAGAAGGTTTTAGAAAAAGAGGAGCTAGTTTGAATGTATGTTATATAAACAAATCCAGTCTTTATTAATGGACATGTCAGATATGCAGATTAAAAGTGTAGTCACTTAGGCGTAGATTGCTTACTGCCTATTGGATAGCTGCAGGTCAGTATATCTGTGACCTTTAGTCAGTAAAAATGTATTCTTAAATAAGCTGTTTTTATGAGTTAAGTTTTTTTTTATTAACAGTTTACCAATTACTATTGTTACCTCTAAGAGATAACTAAGAAACCTACTCAGATTTCTGTCTCTGGGTTTTCTCCCACAAGCCTTTCTATCTTTCCTCATCTCACAGGCAGCAGGGAACCTTCTGGGATTTCCTTCTTTGCCTGTCTCTCTCTCACCAGTCTTCTCCTTTCCTGACAGGTGAGGTTTTTTGATTTTGTTTTATCCCAGAATTCATTCATTGGAATAAATAAAAGCAGCCTTGAATTTCTGGCTCTTGTGTTTTCTAAAATTGCTTGTTTTGAGTGTTTTTTTTTTTTTTTTTTTTATTGGTAATAGAAAATCCTTTTTTAATGGATTGTTCTTTTTAAGATAAAGTTTTGCTTATTATGTTTTAAGTGTTGTAAGTTTCTAATGTACACAGCACTGCATTTACATGTAGGATTCATTTCAAATGTACTGGTTTTTGTATATCCCAGTAGCTTTAGGAACCATCATCAGAAGGGTAATCTCTTGGTTGTTCATCCAGAAATAGAAACGAATTTGTATTCATCTATTCATATGCTTGCCCTCCTTGTTTTTTTTTTTTTTTTTTTTTTAAACTAATAGCAATTTTTGTGTAAAGTTTTGCTGATTTGCATCATGTCCCATGGCTTGAAAAAAGCAAAGTGTTCATAGAAGATATTCAGCATTGTTATTATATGTAGTGTTTTAATCAAATACACTGCAGAGGCACATTCGGTTGTCATTTCTAGGCCCATTAGGATGTATGTAGATGAGTTCTTATTTATTTCTTAAATAATGGGAAAAAGTACCCTGCCTGAAATTTCTTTAGGGAACCCAGAATTTAAATCACTGAATTAGTATGCTTAACTTTGAGAATATTTTTCTAGCTTAGTATGATAAATAATGCTCTTTTCTTTCTTTTCTGACACAATAATATTTAAAGAAAATTTTCGCAATAAGATCCTAGGTAGTATGGCAAAGTGGAAAACAGGGTAGTAATGAAACTTTTCTCTCAGATCTCATTCTAGTGGTATGAGCTTGAGTAAGATTGACTTATTTCAAAGTAGAGATAGGAATAATGTGTTGTATGAGTCACATAGGTCTCTTAAATGCTTTCACTTTGATCTGAGCAATGAGGGATAACTTTTAGGGAGAGTGTTTAAAAAGTTGATCGTAGTTTGTCTATTTAAATCCTGTCTCAATAATTCTGTACTAAAAATTTACCCATGATAATGGGAAGAATATCACAGTATCTTAAACTGCTTTCATTTTTAACTAGTGCTGGCTTAATACTGGAAATTTTCAGAAATATCAGTGAATTAGACTATAATGAAAGGAACTATCTATGATAGTTAAAATGTAAAGAGAAGGGCCTTGGAATAAAGCCGATACAGGGGTTCCAGTCCCATTACTGCCATTTATTAGTTATATGTGTAACTTTGAACAATTTAACTCCTGGCTCTTTTTTCCTTATGCAGAATTGTAACTATATTTGGCAACTGTCTTTCCTAAATAGTAGGGTTTTATCTTTCCCCTAGAATATTCAAACTGACTCAAGGGAAAAAAAAGAAGGCAAACAGCTCTTACACAAAATCTTAGTAATGAATGATGTAATTCTTTGACATAATCAGTCAGTTTAATGTTGCAGATCAGTGTGTTGACTCATGTTGTATAATATTAAAGGATTTGTATTTTAAGGGCTGTAACTGCTGTGTGTTAGTTGTTATTAACTGGCTTACTTATTTCATTCTAGTCTCATGACTCTTAGGACTGGAGCTTATTATCTTTCCTTTAGAGATAAGGAAACTAGTTCAGAAAGAATAATTAACTGGCCCAAGGCTACATAATAATACCTGAACAGGAGTTTGAACTCATTCCTGTCTTGACCATTTGTAATGCAACTTTCCTTTGGAAATGTCTATTTTTAATATTAGCTGGTTAGCATTAAGGGATGTTAGGATTGGAGAAGATGGGGAAGTGATATGAATTGAAAATTTTTAAATATTAATATATTTTATCCACACACAAAAAACATGAAATCCAGAAAGCACCATTGCTAGGTTTTAGGAAACTGCTTTGTGTTCTTTGTTCTCTGTACAATTTGGGTTTTAGCATCTGGTTTTGTCTTTTATGAACTTGTATTATAAGTAGAGATACCTTATGTCGTGATTTGCCCAGGGTAATCCAATTACGTATCTGTTATGGCATAATAATTATTATTGGGGGGGGTATTGGGGATTGAACTCCGGGTCACTCGACCACTGAGCCATATCCCCAGCCCTATTTTGTATTTTATGTAGAGACAGGGCCTCACCGAGTTGCTTAGCATCTCTCTCTTGCTAAAGCTGGCTTTGAACTCCTATCTCAACCTCCCAAGTTGCTGGGATTAAGGCATGTGCCATCATACCCAGCTAAGGCATAATTGTTGATAGCATCCCTTTGCTTGAAAGTGTCCCAGTTTGAATGATATTATGAACTCCTTAATTTAAAGCAATAATATGGACATTTAGCTTTTAAATTCTTCTAAGTCCTTGGATTATCTTTATTTGGCTGTTTTAGGATTTTATGTAACAGTTTATATTAGAAAAATATGAAATGTAATTCAGTAAATGCTAGAGCAGGAATTTGATTTATTTTTGACACAGCATGCTTTTTTTTTTTAAGAGAAGGCTAGCCATAAATACTTTTGAAGGAAAGAACATTGTATGTACACTGAGTCTTATCTGAGATGGAGAGGTCAAGCTGACAAGAAATACTGAGTGTACTGTGAATTAGGGAACAAATACAAAGTGGTAATGAATAATATATTTTATAGATATTAAGGTTCCTTAGCCACCTTTTCTGTAATGTGCCTTTGTATTTTTACTATAGTTAAAAAAAAAGTCTCCAGAGGTAAATATCATCTTTAATTTGTTTACATCAATTTATTATTTAATCTTTAAAAACATATTTTTAGCTGATCTTTTTTTCTGAACTGTTGCCTTCTCTTATATTTAGTCCATTTTAACCTGTTTCTGGTCACAAGATAGTGGTTTCTCTTGAAGTATTTGAATCACTATCTCAGTTGCCACAGAATGGCAATTTTTAGAATGCTTAGATCTTTGGTAGAAGTGTTAATTTTAACTACTAAATTTTTTTCCTGATAACTTGTGTTTACAAGCAAGTCATAGTACAGTGCTTTGCAAAAATATTCACACTTGATGTTTAGCAACTTTTTTTTTTTCCCATGCTTCTGTTTGTTATACCTATTTTGGATTCCTTATTTGTTATTCCTATTTTGATGCTGAAATGTTTTTCTTCATGAAGTATGGGCAAAGCAATTCTTTATATCAGGGATAGTTTTCATCCTCCTGAAATGACTTGCTTATGCAATATTTTTAAATGATTAACTTGGGTTTTACTATGAATAAATGTATATTTAAGTATATTGAATGATGCCATAATATTAGTATTATCAGCTTTGTATTTTGTTTGAACATTTACATGACTCATAGTGAGATTTTTTTCTAATTGAAGGAATGAAGGCTGTTTTAGTTACTATGATCTTTGTAAAGAGCAGGTGATTGTTTAAAATATCTATAATCATTCATAGCCAGGAAGATCCTAATCTGCAAAACCTTTTCTATTTTAAAAAATAGAAATTTGTTTCCCTTAATAATTTGCTTATTATTTGGGCTGGGGATATAGCTCAGTTGGTAGAGTGCCTACCTTGCAAGCACAAGGCCCTGGCTTCACTCCCCAGCACCACAAAAACAAACAGACAAAAATTTGTTTATTTAGCATAAGATCTATAAATTGGGAACAAGGCCAAAGTGGTATTGTGTCTCTGTCTTCAAAGCCGCTTCTCCTGGTCTACTCCAAACATCACCACAAACAAGACTCCCCTGCTCTTCTAACTTTTGGTCAGCGACAGCGACACTATCATATATCTTTTTAACCAGTTATGAAGGTTTTTATCCCTTTTATCCACCTTCTTTTATCACCTGTATGAAGGTCCCATTGACTGACCAAAATGCTTCTCAAATCCATTTTATTTTCTCGGTTCTTTCTGTTAGTTAGTAGTACCCTCTTTCAGTTCTCCCTACTTTGACTCTATCATAATTTTCCTAAACTAGTGTCTTTGTCTCTAGTTTTTTCCCTTTCTATATCTCATTGCTTACAACTTGAGTTGTTTTTCAAAACATGACACTCAGGCTGAGGTTGTGACTTAGTGGTAGAGCACTGCCTGGCATGTGTGATGCCCTGGGTTCAATCCTCAGCGCCACATATAAATAAATAAATATTTGTTGACAACTGAAAAAATATTTTTTAAAAATGTCACTCTTGTCAACCTGTCTTGATTTCTCCTGTTACTTAAATATAACATCCAGTTCACTTAGCTTGTCTCCTAAGAAGGAGTCCTCATAGTTGACCTGGTTGGTTTAACCTGTATTAAATCTTGGCCTTCCCATATCTGTTTCTCTACCCCTTGCATTTTCTCAAGTTTTGCCTTTGTTCATGCTTGACTGTATTTTTTCAGCAATTTATATTTTTATTTTTTTTCTTGCCTTGACTTCCCACCTCTGGTACCCTGCCAACACACTGTATTCTCTCAGACCTCAATTCAGGTATTAGTAAGTTATATTTTATTGTAGTCTGTTTATGAGCTCTGAAAATGAAATGAGCATGCCTGAAGCAGAAAGGTAATTTAGTATGATATGTATTGTACTAGAAGTATTCACAGGTTTGATTATTAGCACTAAAGGGAATGATCAACTTACTGTGGACTGAGAGTGTCCTATGAGTGCTTATTTAAAATATCAAATGTATGTCTGAGGAAGAAAGTATATTCAACGAGACATTCCAAGTCTGTCTCCTGAGCATCAGGAATAGTAGTAGCAAGGAAATACCTGAATGGATATTAAAGAATAGGTGGGAATTACATATTTTGAGTAATCAGTGAGTGGTTTATCAACACAATTTTTACATGCTGTGTATGTGGTTATTTCAAAAGGATGTAGGTTGTTTTTCTGTGTTTCTATCATCCATAGCTTTTTTATTTGAAATTGGTGGGTTCATAGTATTCAGGAGCTAGTAAGAATTGTAAAGTTCCCTTCCATTGAATAACTGAAATAAAAAAGAAAAAATATTTTCTATCCTGGAAGTTGTAGGATAGGTTGTCCAAAGGCAGTTCTTGAAAGCCAAAGAAAAATATTAATCATTCTTCTAATGATTTCTTTTTGAGTAAGAAATTTAATAGGCCTTTTGAAGAAAATTACATATAAAGAAAATAACAAAAATATTTGAAAAACAAAATCACAAGTGGACTTTGATTTATTGTTTAGATTCAGAATTATTAGAGCCAGTACATGAACATAAATGGGGAGTTACTTTACTGTTAATGAGAAAATTTAGAGATCAGATCATTCTCATTTTCATTAGCATTGAAAACTAATTTGTACATGTCAGTGATGTGTTTGCTAGTCCCTTTGTATTCTTTGTAATTTGAATAAAATTTAAATGTGTTTTTTCTTTCAAATAGCTTTTGCCTACCAAAAAGTTTTGGGAACCTGATGATTCAACAAAAGATGGACAAAAAGGCATATTTCTTGGGGATGATGAATGGAGAGAGACTGCATGGGGAACTTCTCGTAAGTTATTGTTGTATGCATGAGAACTATGAATAGACTTGATGTTTTGTGTTTTCCCAATCCCTGCCCTGGCCTTTGGATGTCACCTGCCTTTCTCTATCAGCCCTCCACCTCAGTGTTTTTTTGTTTTTTTGTTTTTTGTTTAAACTTTGACTACCCCTAGATAATATTCAGAGAAAATCTGATGTTGTTATTAAGGATTTCATAAGTCATAATTTGCATTTTCTTGTGGCAGTTAACCCTTCACTGAAGCACACTTACTTGATTAATATAATTAATTGATTAGATATGTTTATCACATTAAGGTTTTCTTAGGTTTTTTTTTGTTTGTTTGTTTTAACTCTGATTATAAAATTCTGAATTACCACTAGAGGACACATTTGTTGAACCACAGGAAATTTTACTTTTAAACTGTTTTGTGTGACAGTAACTGGGATTTATCTAGTTGTAACTCAGTTAAGCTTTATTAGACATTGGCCACATCCAGAAAAGAAGTAAATTGTCTTGGTGACATTAATCTCCTAGAAACAAGCAGATGTGAATGTTTTTGATTTCCATAAGGAGTGAGGAGACAGTTGGATCTAAGAAATTCATAAGGGGAAAAGGAACTGGCATGTAAAGAATATAACTTGTAGGAGTGTATTTATTGGTAAATTGAAAAGCATAGTTATATTCTTAAAATCACTTTATAATTATATTTTGGAAGTTTCTGATTAGTAAACGTTTCTGATTGAGAGTTATTAGTAAAAGTTTCTGATTTAGTAAGTTTCTGATTGAGAGTTGTACAGAAAGAAGTGTTAACATGTATTTTACAAATAAATTTTCTCTTTTTATTGCTAACTTTAATGTAACTTGCTTAGTAACCTATGCAAAATGACCAAAGTAATAAAAAACCAAATTCCCAGATAATTACTAAGTTAATGTTCTTTTATAAGTGTAAATCAACAGGTGTTTCTTTATTCTCCGAATCATTAAAAATGTATTAATAGCATTTTATTTAAACTGCTTTGTAGTTTTTAATTTGCTGTTGTTAAACTATTGCCTAAAAGCTAAAACTCAGGGCTGGGAATGTAGCTTAGCTGATAGAGTACTTGCCTTGCAAGCACAAGGCCCTGGGTTCAATCCCCAGCACAGCAAAAAAAAAAAAAAAAAAAAAAAAGCTAAAACTCTAAAACAATTTAATTTCATTTTCAATCAATAGATCGAAAACTTTTGGTAATAGCTCATATGGAAATTAAAGATTATTTTCAGGATAGATGATAGAAGAATTATCAAATTTAGCATTTTAGTTCCTGTATCACTTCTCCCAACTTAACTTTTAGTTGTGTAGATTAAAGTTTTGATGACAAATACTAGTCTTTTATCAAAAATCATGAGAAAATTAGAAATGAATGGAATTTTATTTACCTAGTAAACATTTATTAGATTCCAATCACAAATATGAATTCCTTGTTCTAAAGGACTTGTCATTCTAAGATGTTCCATGACTGCAGAGGCCTAATTATATACCATAGTCATTCTCAGCTATTTTAGTCAGCTACTTCGCTACTGAAACTAAAGGACCTGTAGAGGAGGAAATGTTTACTTGGAGGCTTATGGTTTCAGAGGTCTCAATCCATAGATAGCAGGCTCCATTCTAGATGAGATAGAACATCACGGAGGAAGAGTGGCAAAGGGAAACAACTTGCATGGTTATTAGGAAGCAGAGAGAGAGTGTCTCCACTTGCCAGATACAAATATATACCCCATAGCTACGTCCCAGTGAACCACTTCATCCAGCCACACCCCACCTGCTTCCAGTTATCACTCAGTTAATCCCGTGAGGGATTAATTCACTGATTAGGTTATAGTTTTAACTTGGTCATTTCTCTGAATCTTCTTGCATTGTCTCACATGTGCGCTTTGGAGGTGGGGGGACACCTCACATCCAAATCATAACATCAGTTAAATCTGTATACTTCAGATTATCAGTTTCAGTATGTTCTTCTGATACTTTCAGGCCTTCGAAAAGTGGATTTTTGTTACTGGAGTGCTCTCACTTCCCCCTATTTGCACACTTTAACTCTTTACCCTTTATATTCAGCTTAAATATCACTTCCTTCGGAATTTACTCAAAGACTGGAAAGAATCAAAGCTCCATCTTTTCTGTCCCCATAGTATCCTGGATTATTTTGTTGAAGCACTTTTATCCTATTATGATTGCTTTCTTTTGAATCTGTGCTCTTGAGGACAAAGATTATCTTTGTTGTTGAATTCCCCATATATAGCACAATGCTTTAGCATACAAGGTACAGTAAATCAATATTTAAACTGTAAATGAATGTTTGAATGAAAGGGTATAGTTGCTAATCTATCATGGATATAGATGCTGAAATAGAAATGTTTTAATATGGTCAAATAAAAGTAATAAACATTTCAAAATTATTAAAGTTAAATGAAATGATAATTGAGTACTGCTGTGATACTCAACCTGGATAGTTGAAGGGCAAGACCTAACATCAAGTATTATACCTGTTTGTGAGTGAACTAGAGGTAATTGGTACTTTATTGGTTCCTTTAAAAAGATTTCAGCAAAAACTATTTGAATGTTGCCTCTGATGCATTAATTGTATTTATATTCTGCTAGTTCTCACATCATTGCTTTTTCTTTTCATCATAGAAATATGTAAAAATAGTATTTGTATCAGGTGAATAATTTTGTTTTAAAATTTTTGTTTAAAAATTACCAGGGTGGGGCGCGGTCGCATATGCCTGTAATCCCAGCACTTGGGAGGCTGAGGCAGGAGGATCTCGAGTTCAAAGCCAGCCTCAGCAACTTAGCGAGGCCCTAAGCAACTCAGTGAGACCCTGTTTCTAAATAAAATACAAAATAGGGCTGGGGATGTGGCTCAGTGGTGGAGTACCTCTGGGTTCAATCCCTGGTACCCCCCCAGAAAAAAAAAATTTTACCAGGGATTGAACCTAGGAGGGCTTTGTCACTGAGCTCCATCTCCAACCCTTTTATTTTTATTTTGAGACAAGTCTTGCTAAGTTGCTGAGACAGGCCTCAAATTTGTGATTCTCCTTCCTCCGCCTACCATCACTGAGATTACAGGTGTGTGCCCCTGAGCCCAGCTAGAAGAGATGCTTTAAAAAAAAAAAAACAAACTTCAGGTGATATTTAGCCTTTTCACCAAGAATAGAAAATTCTGTGGTGTTACAGGTTATTCCAGACTCATTCATGTTAATAGTGTGACCACAGTGTGTTCCAAATTTGTCTAGTATATTGCTATGAGCTTGGGAAATACTACCAGTTTGAAAGGAGTTTTTATTCTGTTTTATCCCTGAAAAAAAGCCTGTGATTTCTTAGGACTAACCAAAAGAATATTAAGGTTTTTTTTGGAACCAGGGATTGAACTCAGGGACACTCCACCACTGAGTCACATCCCCAGCCCTATTTTGTATTTTATTTAGAGACAGGGTCTCACTGAGTTGCTTAGGGCCTCCCTAAGTTGCTGAGGCTGGCTTTGAACTCACGATCCTCCTGACTCAGCCTCCCAAGTCGCTTGGATTACAGGCGTGCACCACCACGCCCGGCTTAACTTTTAATGTAATGCTTTTAAGCACCTTGGCCCTCAAATTAATATTTCTGCCTCCATTGACCTTTTTGATTTGACTATTCTTTGCATAGACTTTTCCTATTTATCACCAAATTGCTCTTTCCATTTATATTTTCAAGACATGTGCCCCAGCCACTGACTCTCAACAGGATGAAAAGCTGTTTACAAGATGATAGTAATGTTCAAAATAAAATGAAGTGCTGATTTTTCTTACTTTAGTATATTTGTGAAACTCCATTTGGTTTAACTTGAAAGTGCAAATATGTAATTCTAATCTTTATTCCAAACAGATCATTCAATGTCCCAGCCTATTATGGTACAGAGAAGATCTGGACAGGGTTTTCATGGAAACAGTGAAGTAAATGCAATACTGTCTCCGCGATCAGAAAGTGGAGGCCTTGGTGTGAGCATGGTAGAATATGTATTAAGTTCTTCTCCTGCTGACAAATTGGATTCTCGTTTTAGGAAAGGAACTTTTGTAAGTATTTTGAATAGACGTATTTAGTATTTGTTTGATAGTTATTTGGTTATGTTTTATTTTAAAATCAATTTATTTTTCCCTCCCTTCAAAGAGCTAAAGGAAATTTTAATGGTTGTTTGGACTCTTGTTTTTTCACTTGTCCTCTTCATGAAGTACATGAAATGATAAAACCACTGGAAATATTTATAATCTTAACCATTTTATAAAAATCAAATCACATTAGTTTAAAAACATTTCGCAAAAATTAAAACATCTCTTTATCTGAAAGTAACTAAATGAAATTGTATACATTAAGTATTTTAATCTAGTTTGTGGTGTTACTGCTTTTCTAGCACCGCTATAGTTAAGGTTGCCTTAGCCCTTCTGTTATAAATCACTAGTTTGTACTCAAATTTTTGGCTTTTGCTAAAATAGTTGACTATGAATTTAAAATAAGTTTCACTGCTTTCTCTTGTTTACATGCACAATAGTGTAGTTTTAGGTCACCAAATGGTGCCTTTTTTGTGTGTTCTATTAAGTATTCAGAATCAAACAGATTCTTTTTCCTCAGGGCACTAGAGATGCTGAAACAGATGGACCTGAGAAAGGAGATCAAAAAGGCAAGGCTTCTCCATTTGAGGAGGACCAAAACAGAGATCTTAAACAAGGAGATGATGATGATTCTAAAATAAATGGCAGAGGTTTGCCAAATGGAATGGATGCCGATTGCAAAGATTTTAAGTAAGATTTTAACTTTTTTGAGAAGAAAAGCTTGATCTCTTTTTAAGGATTATTACAATTAGTTGATGTGACTGATTTAGACATTTTTCCAACTTCTGTTTATTTCCTTTGTACCTGGTGTTAATCTGGACAACTATTTTTTCATAAGGAAAATTAGTTAATGATTATGAATAATTAAAAAGAAATCTTCAAAACAGTATTTAAAACAGTACATTCTGTTGAAAGATTAATATTAGAAGCTGTTGTTAATTTTCTGCTGATACCTAAATTTGAACTTTTTCCTCTGCTAGAATTTAGTGAGACTTGAGAGACCAAAAAATTAGCTTTGAGCTGGGATTATGGCTCAATGGTAGAGCGCTTGCCTAGCATTCGTAAAGCACTGGTTTCGATCCTCAACACCACATAAGATATACATACATATATATATAAAGTTATGTCCATCGACAACTAAAAATATTTTTTTTAAAAAGTTCTAAGCTCAGAATTCTTTAACAACTTTTTAATTTTATCTCTCTCTCTCTCTCTCTCTCTCTTTTCCTTGTGCAAGGTGCTGGAGGTTCAATCAGGGCCACCAGTATGCTAGGCAAGTGCTGTATCACTGAGCTACATCCCCACCCCTTTTTAAAATTTTGCTTTTGAGACAGGGTTTTGCAGATTTACCAAGGCTGGCCTTGAACTTGTGATCCTCCTGCCTCAGACTCCCTACTTGCTGGGATTATAGGCGTGTGCCACCATGTCCAGCTGTAGTTGTTTTTAGGTGATTAAATACTTTTTTAACCCTTGACACTAAATTAGGCAATGTACATTTATCTATATGTTAGGGAATTGTTACTTCATACTGACTTCCTATACTTTTACACTGTAGTAGTCAGATATTTTGGAGGCTTTACGTGAAAATGAACTGCTTCTTTGAGATCTTGTGAACATGGAATCCTAGATAGCAGAGTTTAGGAACATGATGGTTTGCATTTATTGCCTTTAATTATCAAAGCAGAATAACATTGCTTCGCATCCAAAACCCGTAAACCTCTTTTGATGTGAAATTTAATGCTGTTTGGTTTGTTTTAGACCCTTATTCATTCTGATTTTGCTCTTTTCCTGTTATCTAAGTTTTAGTAAGTAGCATGCACTTAAAACTCAGTTGATTATAAACCCTTCAGATTATACATTTATAATTGAAGTGTTAATACACCACTAACTATAGCAAGAGCACCACTGATAATACAATGATTTTTTTTGTGTCCTCTGCTTTTTGGTATTTAAGTTACTTTGAAAGTTTTTCCTTTTCCCCTTAAAATATTAATACCAAGTTTATAAGCACTGAAATTTTATTTTAGATACGTTTAAAATCATTAATTATTTTAAATGGAATGTTAATCATTACTTGACAGTATAAAAAATGTTTCAAAAAATAGCTGTGGCCAACATGATCACTATGTTAGCATGTCATTAATCTCTATGTGAAGTGATAAATCAACCTGTACATTATTGGAGTAGATCTGAAATGAATGAAAGACCCACAGGACACTTCCTTTTGTTTTGTTTTTTAATTGGCTGGTTTTAAACAAAATCCTTTCAGTTTTCTTTTTTCTTCCTGTATGTTCCAAATGAATAAATGAACTTTTGAAATTTTCCCTTGCAAATTAGACATGGCTAAAGGAGAAAGGAGTTTGAAATCACCTAATGTTGCAAGGACAGTGATTTGTAAATAAAATGTATATTCAATTAAATATCTGGAAAAGAGTTCTTATAGTCAGGTTATATTGGCTTTGCAAACTGCTCTGTGCATACTAGCATATTTATGCCAATGTGGAGCACCTGACTTTAGGGACAGAGGTAGATGGACATAACAATTGGCATTATAAGCCAGGTAAAATACTTATTGCCATTTACTTAATATATTTATGTTTGAATATACTCAGAATGCATGATTCCTCAGAACAGTAAACTGTTTCTTTAGTATTCTATATAAAATATTTATGAAGAAAGTATAGACTGTAAATGAGGATTAGAAAAAGGTAAGAATAGAATTGAGACTGTGAAGGGTATTTATACAAAAAGAGAAACTGATGTTTAAAATTTGTTCCTAACATTAAATTTCTTGGGAAAATTAAGAGGCCATAGTATAGTAGAGAAAGGTTTTGTGTTTTTTAAAATTCTGTGTCACAAGGGTTTGAACCCAGGGTTTCTCTACCACTATGCTCTCTGTAGCCCTGTTTTGAGGTAGTCTAACTTGACCAGATCAAACCTGTCAGTCCTCCTGCCTCAGCCTCCAGAATTGCTGGGATTAATAGGTGTATACCACCATGCCCAGCAAAAGATGCTTTTGTTTTTCAGTGTAGAATTGTATTTTTCATTCTGTGTATACTTAATTTTGGAGGGGGGATAATGTGGGTTGATGAGGGGATGCTCTGACACTGAACTACAGCCCCAGCTTTTTTTGTTTTGTTTTTTTAATTTTGAGACAGGATCTTGATAAATTGCTGGGGCTGCTCTTAAACTTGGAATCCTCTTGCCTCCGCCTTCTGAGTCTGTGGGATTACTGACATGTGCCCTGCCTTAATTTTTTTAATTTATTTTTTTATGTGGTGCTGAGGATCGAACCCAGTGCCTTGTACGTGCTTAGGTGAGCTCTCTTCCGCTGAATCATAACTGCAGCCCCCTGCCTTAATTTTTGATGCATGTTATACATTTGCATTTCTTTCTGGTGATTTAAGTTGAAACAATTTGGTATGATAAACATGGTCTCTGGAGAACTGTCATAGAGGACTTTCATAAATTGTTTCTTTATTCTTGTTAGTTGGAACCACCAAGTCATCTATTTAGCCTTGATAAGGAAACAGACCTGAGAGATTAAATGATTTGCTCACCGATCATATTTAAAAGAGTTAGGAGTCAGCCTTTTTGTCTTTCTTTGGTTCCATTTTCTGTTGTCTAGCTGGTCTTTACTCTTAAGTCATGAAGACCATAATGATCTATGGCCATTTTTTTTTTTTCTCCTATAAATAATAGTAAGCAAGATGTTATGACAAGATTACATGCTGGTGGGCAGGATAGCAGAATGATGGGTGGGTATTGATTTTGAATTTTCCCACATTTGCTCTATGATAGTTTGATTTTCATACCTACCATTTATTTTGTGATTTGAGACAAAGCTTTCAGATTCTGTTAGCATAAATTATAATACTGTATGGTTTTTCTTACCTGTAAAATTGAGTTGGTCATTATAATATTCAAATTGAGGAGAGTGATTATTAAAAATATATAATAATAAAAAATTATTATAAAAATTTTTAACCGCTAAAACCATTGTCACCTCTTTTTTTTTTTTTCTTTGGTACTGGGAATTGAACTCAGGGGTGCTCTATGACTAAGCTATATCCCCAGCCCTTTTTAGTTTGGGGGCGGTTACCAGGGATTGAACTCAGAGGTACTCAACCACTGAGCCACATCTCCAGCCCTCTTCTGTATTTTATTTGGATGCAGGGTCTCACTGAGTTGCTAAGCACCTTGCCATTGTTGAGGCTGGCTTGAACTCTTGGTCCTTCTGTCTCAGCCTCCCAACCTGTTGGGATTCCAGGTGTGTGGCACCACGCCCAGCCCCCTTTTTATTTTTTGAGACAGGGTCTTACTACCTTGCTGGCATGACCTTGAACTTGTGATCCTCCTGCCTCAGCCTCCCATATAGCTGGGTTATAGAAGATGTCACTATAGAAGATGTCGCCTCTTAAGTAATATTGAATAGGGAAAAGGTGTGATAAAGTAGAATGTTAGTGACCCAGAGTGCCTTGTTTGCTTTCTGTATTTTATAACCATTTTTTTTCATTATTTTCCATACTTTCCCATTTTACCTTTCAACTTGTTTTTAGTCTTAATGTTTTTCTCTTTGTTTTTTTCAGTCGTACTCCTGGAAGTCGTCAAGCCTCTCCAACTGAAGTAGTTGAGCGCCTTGGCCCCAATACTAATCCCCCAGAAGGATTGGGTCCTCTTCCTAATCCTACAGCTAATAAGCCACTTGTTGAAGAATTTTCAAATCCTGAAACTCAGAATCTGGATGCCATGGAACAAGTTGGTCTGGATTCCTTACAGTTCGACTATCCTGGTAACCAGGTACCCATGGACTCTTCAGGAGCTACTGTAGGCCTCTTTGAGTACAATTCCCAACAGCAGGTAAAGCTTGCATCTTCTTTAAGAAAGTCCTCTTGACTCTATACTGGTATATCCCAATATAGTATGTGGCATTGATGTGAATGGTGGGGATTCTTGAACATTTAATGTTTTATTGATTAAAATGTCCTTGTGTTTGAGTGCTTCTAATAAGTGTTTAAAATATTTATTCACAGCATTCCAATTACAAGTGAAATGTTTTGACACTAATCTTTGTATTTAATATTTTTCTTGATAGCTCTTTCAGAGGACTAATGCACTAACAGTTCAGCAGTTAACTGCAGCTCAACAGCAGCAATATGCATTAGCAGCAGCTCAGCAGCCACATATAGGTAAGTCTGTAAATTGTCATTTTTGACTAGAGTGTTAGAAAAATCTTGTTAAAAGTGGTTGGAATCTATTTGTTTTGCATTTAACAATTGGTGCTATTTTGTTAACTTGTTGAAACATCCTGACATCCCATTGAGATCAACAGCAATAGAGTATATGGCAAGGGTATTGATTAGAGGAAGAATTATTTCTGGTTGGTTTTTTTTGTTGTTTTTTTTGACAGTACCAGGAATTGAACCCAGGGTGCTCTACCACTGAGTATATTCCCAGCCCTTTTTATTTTTATTTTGAAACAAGGTCTCACTAAGTTGCCTAGGGCCTCACTAAGTTGCTAGGACTGGCTTTGAACTTGTGATCCTCCTGCCTTACCCTCTGGAGCTGCTGGGATTACAGGTGCATACAATTATATCCAGCTTATCTTTAGTTTTGAAACAGAGTCTCACTAAGTTGCCCATGCTGCCCTCAAACTTGTGATCTTCCTGCCTCAGACTCCCAACACCTGGAATTACTGGTGTGCACCCCCAGGCCCTGTTCCAATTATAATTTGCATCATTGGTTAAATAAAGATCTTATGGGGGCTGGGGTTGTGGCTCAGTGGTTAAAGCACTTGTCTAGCATGCATGAGGCACCAGGTTCAATTCTCAGCACCACATATAAATAAAAGAATAAAATAAAGGTCTATCAACATCTAAAAAATATTTTTTAAAAGATAAAATAAATAAAGATCTCAAAGTTGTCAGTGCACAAGTACCACCCCACCCCCCCCCCAACCAATGTGAAAGCTAGAGAGTTAAATGCCTGGAAATTCAAGTGTGGTTATTAGTGTCCACTTACTAGTCAAAATGATGTTTGACCTTTAGACTTTTGAATTATTTCTTTGTTATTGCTAGAGTTTAAGCTTGGTACATGTTATTTTGTCTACATTGGGATTTTTGTTGTTGTTGTTGTTCTCTCCACCCTCCACCAAGTACAAATCTTTACTAATTATTAATACATGTAAATCTTGATAATACATATAAATCTTGCTAGCAGTTGTTTTATTAGTTCTTTTCCCCCACCCAACTCTGTGATTCTGACCCTTTCTGTAGTAAAGTATGGGGTAAAATAAGCTGAGTGCCCTTTTTTCTTTTATTTATTTTTTTTTTAACTTTTTTTGTGGGGATTGGGTACTGGGGATTGAACTGGGGCACTCAACCACTGAACCACATCCAGAGTCCTATTTTTGTTTTTTTTTATTTAGAGGCAGGGTCTCACCAAGTTGTTTAGCATCTTGCTTTTGCTGAGGCTGGCTTTGACCTCAGTATCCTCCCGTCTCAGCTTCCCAAGCCACTGGGATTACAGGTGTGCACCACCACACCTGGCTTAACTTTTTATTTTTAAATAGTTAAAAGATTCACATGGAAGTTGCAAAGAGAGTGCAGAGGTTCCTATACCCCTTGGTTCAGTTTTCCTTAATAGCTGCATCTTATGGTATAGTATCAAAACCAGTAATGTGTCATTGATACAGTATATAATTTTGTCATTTTATTACGTGTAGATTTGTGGAAATATTTTATCTGACTTTGACTAAACTTCGTTTATTTTCTAGTCAGAAAAGTTGTTGAATACTCTGACATTAGAATTTATGAAAGGAAAGATAGTGCTAAGTTTGTTCTCTTAACTTTGTATTGTTCTGTATCAGTGCAGTAAGGTTTCTTAGGTCCCAGATTTCACTTTGGGTTTTAATCAAAGATGTCCACATTTGTAGTTAACCTTTAATAGCAACATCCACCTTGGCCCTGTTTTTCTTTTGTCTTTTTTTCCCCTAATTCCTTTTTATCTATGTACTTAATCCTTTCTTCTCTCGTTGTTAAAAATGTACTGATTACTGTATGTTCCTGCAGCACACAGTTTATATTCCTTGAGGCTTGTTTTATACATTCCTTGATGTGTTTTATTGTTGCTTTTTGGATTTTAAAAATGTTTTTTTCCTTATTTGTCATTGTAGGGTTTTTGGTTTTGTTTTTCTTTCTTTTATATGAACTAAAGAGTCAGCTTATCTACTTACAGAAGATCAGGTTCAGGTTAAGTTTTTTAATTTACTTATGGAACATTGGTACCCTTATGACCTTAAATATTCTTATCCAGGGTATGTATATTTTTACTTTTATTCAAGCCTGCTTCAGTGTTCATGAGTGCTTTAAGGTTCAAATATTTATTGATAAATTTATTCTTAATATTTTGTTTTGCTATCAAATGACCTGTTATTATTAAACATCATTATGCATGAAAGATCTTGAGTACCATATATTAGATTTAATGGATGATATTTTCTAAAATTGAACCATCCTTCCATTAACATACTCTTTCAATTTCTAATATTTTATTTAGGATTTTTGCATCAATTTTGAAGTGACTTTAGTCTCTGTATTTTTTCAGTTTTTCAAGTTTTTGTATCAGTATACTGCTTCATAAAAAGAATTTAGAGATATTCTATTTTTAATATCATGGAGTATATTAAGTAATATTAGACCAACATGATCTTCAAAGAACTCTGGCAAAAGAACTCTGAAACCACATAGATAATTCAAATAAATTTGATAACCCGAATGAGATAAAATTATTCTAAGAAAGCGTAACTTATCTAAACTGACCCCACATTTTAATCTTAGTTTCACGGTTAGATGTATTAATTTTTGACCATTAGTCCTTTTTATCAGTTTGCTCAGTCATCTCTTGGCTGACCCATGGCTCATTTAGCATTATCCAATAGAAATATAATATATACCATATGTAGTTTAAAATTTTTTTAGTAGTCACATTTTAAAATATAAAAATACAGGAAATTAATTTGAGTTATTTGGTATTAATGGATTATTTTAACCCATTTTATCTAAAATATCATTTCAAAAGATAATCAGTAGAAAACTTAATGAGAAATTTTATGTTCTTCATATTAAGTATTTGAGATCAGGTATGCATTTTCCTACTTATAGAGCTAATCTCAGGTTACACTAGTCACGCTTCAAATGCCCAGGGGTTCTATGGGCTTGTAACTAGCACATTTCCCAGTGCAACTCTGAAGATTATATCTAGGATGATGGGGGTTAACAAAATTTTTTCTATAAAGGGCCAAATAGTAACTGTATTCAGCTTTGTAGACAATATGGTTTCAGTCTATTCCACTGTGCTATTGCAGCATGAAAGTGGTCATAAGTGATTCATGAATGTCGTTTATTGGCACTGAAATTAGAATTTCATATACTTTCCTTGTTAGGAATTTTTTTCTCAACCATTTAAATATGTTCAAACTTAAGTAATTTATTAAAGACGGGAAAAAAAAAGGTTAACAGGCTAAGCTTAGCCAATGCAGTGGGCCAAAAGGGAGATAATAGATGCAATATATTTTTAAAAGTAGACATTGACACTCAGCTCGTGTGCTTGTGAGCTCGAAGAAAAAGACAAGGTTTTGTAGATAGTTGGAAATTTCTACAACATAGGAAATGGAAGGAAAACTGATACCAATAATTGGCAATAAAGTCTGTGAGGGCCTACAAGAGAAATAACTACCAGGATTGAAGTTTGAGTTATGCTAATTATATAAATTAAGAATCTCAAACTATTAATGGAAGACCTGATTTGAAGGTTGACCTCCATAGAATGTAGTTGACGCACGCTATCATGATACCAAATTGTATAGTGAATGCAGGAAAATTTCACAGAAGATAGTGTTTCAAACAAAACGATAGTACAAATAAGGAAGATCAACTAAAACAGTCATGCAACAGAGTTTACAGTCAAGATGTAGAAATAAAGAGACTTGTAAGTTTTAAAAAGAACTTTGAAACCATTCAGAACATTAAGAGCTAAAAGCCTTAAGCGGTCAAACATCCTTAGAAGTCTTCAAATCAGAAAATGATGCAAAAATGAACCATTTCTGGATCTTGGAAATAAAAATCATTGAAAAAATAGTTCAATGTGGACAACATAACTGCCTGGCTATTATTTTTTAGGACAAAATGAACTAGGAAATAAAACTTAGAAAATCTTCCAGAACACTGAAACAATGGATAGTACTAAGGACGTGAGAAATAAAAATATATAGAGACAAATAGGGAGTAACTAAAGATACATAAGGCATTTGTAAAGAAAACTATAAACTTTCCTTGAACTCTTGAACAAATGGAGACTCATGCTTTTGGGGGAAAACTCAACATCAACATTGTAAAAAGTGATAATTCTCCTGAAATCGATGTGTGGATTTAATGTACTCTTGATCAGAATTCCAACAGGGTTTTGTTTGTTTGAAATTTAAAAATCAGATTTGATGTTTGTGTCAGAAAATTAATGGAAAACTAAAATTGAGGAGGGGGACTTGCTCATTGTTATTTACAGTGATTAAACAGTATGGTATTGGCCTGGGAATATACAAGTAGATCAGTGAACAAAAGCAATCTTAATTTTGTGGGTATGTATTTGTGTGGGTGTGGGGGTTTGTGTATTTAGGATAGCGTGATGGCATGAATTTTAATCTGAATTCACATTTCAAATCAATTTTAAGAAGAATGATTATTTGGAAAATAGCTTGGTAGGATAATTGGGACTTACTCCTTTTGCATTGAAATTTAAATGAGAAAAAGGTATAAAAAGATTGATAATTTTGCCTTATTGAGAGCCAAAGAACCATAAATTAAGACAAAATAGTTGCTTGTGTTTGTTTTAATTTTACTTTGCCTATTAGGTTGGAAATTATTTTAAAAGTTTGATATGGTCTTACTTTGGCAAGAGTGTGAGTGGCATCCTCCAATACTCTTGATAGAAATGTAAATTGGTACAATTTGCTGGAGGACAATCTGGAAATGAAGATCAAGAATTTACACACTTTTGCCCATTTAAATGAATTTTCATAAGGCTGTGATAGTATAGATACCTGTGTAGTTTTAAAAAAAAACATTATTTATAGTAAGAGATTATGAACCATTGAAATGTGATTTTAGGAGTAGACTGATTAAATTATGTTCCTTCTGTACAATAGAATGAGTATTATGTGGCCATTAAAAAAGAATGAGCTATATGTCTGTGACTTAAAGATTTATGATTAATTGGTGAGAAAAGTGTACTAAAATGTTATAGAGTATCAAATGCATGAGTATATATGCATTTAAAAATTGAGAAGAGTATAAGCCAATTATTTCGTACTTGATAGATTCCAGTAGTAATTTGAAAGTTTTAAAACTGTTTTTCATGACAAACCATAAAATACATTTTTCAAATAAGTATGGCCAAGCTTTTTGATTTTTTTTTTTTTTTAGTGGCATAAGAATGTGAATACTAATACAGAATTTTCTATTCTTAAATTCTTGATAGATGAGAAACTTGAAACTTTTGATCTAAGGCATAGTTAAGAATATGACTGAGCAAATGATAAGTAGAAGAGAATTTTACTTAGCCCACACTGTAATTTTTAATCTTTATAAAACACGTTTTGAAAATGGCTATTTGTGCTTGTGCATGAAATCACTATTGTGGGTTGTGGCCTGTATTTTTTAAAATCAAATAAATGATGTGCCACACAATTTAGAGTTCTTTGGAATTTCAAAGGATAATTTTTGTGGGTTCTGGGAATTGAATCTTGGGCTTTGCATGTGTTACACAAGCAAGCACTTCGCCACTGAGTCACATCTTCAGTCCCAGTAAATTTTTTTCTGTTGGACCTGTTTGTGTCATTATTCTGTAATGTATAAGTTGATCTGAAATGTATTTCATGTTGTGAATCATAGTCAAACACTGAAAGCTGATGTAATACAGTTTTAAAGTAGTTTCAGAATCTTGATTTTTAAGGCCTAGATAAGATATATGTCACATTTTCCTTTGTGTAAAATCAGTGTGCTTTCATTTACTTACCACCTATTTCCCCCTCTTCCATCATGAACTTGAACATTGCCAATCTCCTTTAGCTTTAAATTCAGTAGTAGTTTCTTATTCAGTCTTTTGTAAGTGATAGTATGACCTAGGAATTTAACACAAGGAAAGAGGATTAGATCTTTCCTGACAGTGCACTCTATCCATCAGTATGAGTCAGTTAGCAATTAGAAAACAGTATAGTAAGTGCTATGGATGTAGAGAAAAAGGATATCAAATTTAGGATGAGATTGATGGGATGAATGAGCTGTAGAGTAAAATGAAATAAAACTGGTGTTATAACCAGAATGAAGTCTCAGAAACTTCCTGGTTCATACTTGGTGGTTTGGACTGCCCTCAAGTTAATAGGGAGATAAGGAAGAGTTTAAAGAAAAGTGACTTTAAGTTCATTTCTACATTTAATGAAGTCAATGAAAAAATTTTGAATGTATACTTGTTGTACTACTTATTCCAAGGAGTGGAATTAATTCTCAACAAAATCATACGGAATAACGGGTGGTATACTTGTTTCTTAAATGAAAAACTTTAGAATCAGTTACTGTTAAATGCTCAGGGTCACATAGTAAAAAATTAAACCACTATAATGCTTTGCTTCCCCTTCTCAGATTCAAAATACTAATGTTTTTACTTAATGAAGAAAATGTATTTTGCATTTTTATTCATTATTTCTCCTCCTTTTAAATGTAGCTGGTGTATTCTCAGCAGGCCTTGCTCCGGCTGCATTTGTGCCAAATCCATATATTATTAGTGCTGCTCCTCCGGGGACTGATCCGTACACTGCAGCAGGATTGGCTGCAGCAGCAACATTAGCAGGTAATTTATTGTTCATCTTTGTTGTTTGTTATGGATTTATTTTAATTTTGGTTTAAGCCTTTTTTTTTCTAATCTACTTGTGCAATTTGAAATTCTTAAAACAACTGAAACATCCAGAAGAATTGAAGTTTCCAGGGAGTTAGTTTATTTTTATTCATTTATAGTGTCATAGAAGGTCCTAAGCATTAACTTTTTTTTCTTTTCTATATGGAGTTGTTTTGCATTTTCATTTTATAATTTTAGAAATCTTCCATTGTCAAATTGTGCATCTCCATTTTAATACCTACGGAGACAATGGAAAGTATCGTTACTTTTCAGAAAATAACTGGAGGTAGATAGTGTGAATATCTGGGTCAGGGATAGTATAAGATCTTAAGCGGTCTCGAGAGAATACATATCTCAAAGTTTCTTGGGTAATGTTAAAATGTGCAAGCAAACTGGGACAAAAAGGGTAGAGCTGGGCTCTGTGGCACACACCTGTAATTCTAGCAACTTAGCAAGACCCTGTCTTAAGAGTTAAAAAAAAAAAAAAAAATTTAAAGGTGGGAGTGTTGCTCAATGGTAAAGCGCCTCTGGGTTCAGTTCCCAGCACCAGAAGGGGGGAAAAAAGGTAGGGTGGAGTTGAAAAAGAACTTCAAAATTATCAAAGCCAACGATTACCCCTCAGTCTGACGTAAAAACCACTGTATTTGTTGCTTATTTGAGTGAGGAAGAGTTGTGGGGTGGTCAGACACAGTATTAGTGAGCACTACTGTTTGCTGATTTTTGGTAAGGTTGTTGGAAAAAGTTTGTTTTAGGTTGAATTGACTACAGAGACAGAAATGAGTTAGGCATGGTTTATGTTGTTTATAGAGACAAGAATGGGTTTCTGTTGGCTTTAGAAATGTTTACTGCAGTGAGTCTGCTGACAGACTGAATTCCAGAACATGAGGCTGTGACTAACTTTTTTTTGGCTTTCAAAGACCATCTCTGAAGTGATAATCACTTATCAATTAGATGTTTTTAATACACTACTGGTAATTATTTATTCATTATCATGACTGTTGAACAGTCTACCCTTCCTGAGAAGTGAGAGAAAAATATTAGTTTCAAAATCTTTCTTGATACCTTAACTAGTAGACTAAAACTAACATCTCATAGTGACTTTTGGTGTAGAAATGTACACCATGTAACTCAGCGATGTGAGCTTTTCTGGTGCTGTTTAACTGGACGTTGGTACATAAGGTGCTGGCATAATACACAGAGAACCATTTACCCATGCAACCAAAAGCAACAACTTTAAGACATCATTTAGTTTGGAAATAGGCATACTATACATTCTGCACCCTAGCACCAGTGCTGTACAATAGAAATGCAGTGTGCACCAGAAAGTGAACTTAAGAATTTTTAGTAGTCACAATATAAAAGTAAAGAGCAGATGAAATTTATCTCAATAATACATTTGATTTAGTCCAACATATCCAAAATATATTTTAGCATATAATGAATATTTTTTAATAATAGGGTTTTTTTTCCCCATGCTTTCTTCAAAATCCTGTGTAAGTTATACTCTTTGTTTTGTTTTGTTTTTGGAACCAGGGAATGATCTCAGGGACACTCAGCCACTGAGCCACATCCCCAGCCCTATTTTGTATTTTATTTAGAGACAGGGTCTCACTGAGTTGCTTAAGGCCTCGACGAGGGCTAAGTTGCTGAGGCTGGCTTTGAACTCGCGATCCTCCTGCCTCAGCCTCCCAAGTCGCTGGGATTACAGGCGTGCGCCACTGCGCCCGACTTGAGTTATACTCTTAAAGCACATTTGATTTTGGTCTTTTCTGCCTTTATATTGCTCATTAGCAACATATGGCTTCTGTGCATGTTGGAGAGAGGTTTCCAGGTAAATGTTTGACTCTACTGTTTTTACCAGGTATACTTTCTTTTCTTAGAAGTTTGGGGACTTTTCAAACTTGAGATCTTTTTAATGTTTTAATACTCCTCACTATAGGTTGTGCTTACCTTATTCTCTCTCTCTCTCTCTCTCTCTCTTTTTTTTTTTTTTTAAGCCAAAAGAAGCCTTTATTTTACCTGGCTAGTGATGAACACCCATACACCTAAAAGCGGTGTGCCAGGGGAACATGCCGCCAGTTCTTTTTTGCCAGGATTTATAGGGAGGGGAAAGGCTTAGGGTGGGGCTGACTCTCCTGATGGCACTCAAGAATCTTTTTGGGGAGTATAACATTCCCCACTGGTCTTATCCACACTAACAAATCCTTGTTTAGGAAACTAGTGTTCTTTCATTCTCCAACTTCCCAGACTGATGGCTTCCATTCCTCAATTTGACCAGATTCCTTATTCTACACTAACTGCCTGTCCTCAATTAGGAACTTTTCACTGCTGTAAGGAGAGGAGGTGATGACTGCTCTGGCTGCTTCCAGATGGAAGGGGGCAGAGTGGGGGAAGCAGTTTGAAGTTCCTTTTAGAAATCTGGTCAATGAGGGGTTCAGGGTAGAAGTTTGCTTGGAAGAGCAGGTTGTAAAGTCATCTGGGGGTAGGTGCTTCAACACAGATAAGTTTTAATTTAGAGAACAGCAGCTTGACAAGTTCTCTGCTCTAAAGACTTGTGTACCTGAGTCTTGAAGGATGGTGGCAGCACTAGCTCCATTTAGGTGCAACGTCTACTAGTTCCTGAACTAGAGGATGCAGAATCTGAAAGGCAATGCTTAAATCATTTTGGCTTATCCGTTAGCATGTTAATCCAAATTTCAATGTAAGGCACCTGGTCAGGATGATTTGGCCACCCAAAGACGATCTTTTGGACCCTGAGGGCTGTAGGGAGGTCAGTTGTTCCCTGAGGGGGCCGGGAGCCAGTCAACCTCGAATGTGGGCCATTCTGATTCTCAAAACTTTCTTAAGTTAAAAACGGTAACAGAAGCTCCCGTAGTTGGCAGCTCGTTCTTAGAAGTCCAGAAAATGATCTAAAAACAAGTTAGAACAGTGGGGCATGTGGTTGACTGACTCTGTCCCATAGTAGACTGTCCTGGAGAGACATGCGACATAAAAAGCAAAGCAAAAACACAGAAAATACAAAAGGCCATGAAGCAGACTAACAAGACAAATACAAACAGACACACAATGACCAGATTACACCCCACAGGGAGGCCTACCAGATTAGGCCCCACGAGGAGGCCTACTAGGGGACAGGAGCGATGTCTTGCCCTGACCTGGGACTGGTGTGAGTGACTATGTCCAGTCTGACCATGTCCCCCAGAGATAGCCGACTCACCGAAACAGACAGGATACCAGGTGACTTTGTCCAGAAGAGCGTCCTAAAGATGGGCTGGAGTCCCCCCAAGAGTGAGGCTGAAGCACGTCTCTCAGGAGCTCCCCTCTACTCAGGGTAGGGCTTCCAGGCAACCATCACAGGAGGTCAGTTTAGGTATGGGGGCTTGGAGAAATCAAATCTCGCTGGGGCCTCCAAATGTTACACCTGACGAAAATAAGATCATCCAAGCCGTTCACGTAAAGCCAAAAGAAGCCTTTATTTTACCTGGCCAGCGACGAACACCCATACACCTAAAAGTGGTGTGCCGGGGGAACGTTTACCTTGTTCTCTTTAGAAATATTTTTTGCATTTAATTACAGAATTTTTTCATTTTAGTTATTTGGTCAGTAATACGTGGCTTTATTCTATAACAAAGGGAAACTGAGAGTTTGACTTTTTAAAATGTACAAAGCAAATGTTCTAAATTTTGACTGAAAATTTTAGAACATTTCTTACAAATTAGAAATCATGACATTTTATTCATTACTTTCATGGTGGCCCTTATTATGCACATAATTAATTCTATTTACTCTTCAGGAATCAAATATCTTGAACAAAGTTAAATAGAACAGGAACAGTTCCTTTTGTATTTTCTAATTTGCTTTTTTACCTCTGTTTTTCTCTGAGCTTGTATCTGGTACTTTCTTGTCTTGACTAATTAATCTCATTTTTCTAACCACATAAATAGGGATACCTTGCTTGTTTCCACGTAATTTTCTATTGCTTTGTAAGAATTGTGACTAATTCTGTTTCAAATATGAAGGATATTTTTAAATTGAATGTTTGCAATTCAGACACTTTTGTAGCAAGCTTGGTATCCAAATATTTCCTAGTTTGATGTTATAATTATAAAAGCAAAAGAAGGGGGAAATGTAATTAATTCATTTCACTTGTCAGAAGGTTTTTTTTTTTTAATAGAGAAATGGTGAATTGACCTTAAGAAATCCTAACAATTTTTGTTGTCTAATATTCACTCAATAAATTATCTGTATTCATCTGTTATCAGGCCATAAATTGGCAGTCAATACATGTTGAATATAAAACTTAAGTGTCCTGTCAGTTTATTGGTAGTATTTAGCTTTGCTTCACATCTCTCTATTAAAACCATAGCTGTCATTCTTGAACACTTTTCTAATAATCTGAACCTGAATAATATTTGCTTTTTAATAGAATTAGAAAAAGTAGAAAGGGTATAGCTGGTGTAAGTGGGTAGAGGAGTCTAAGGACATGCTCTGCTCTTAAGTCTTATGCCTTATAATCCAATGGTAATATAAAATATAGTTGTTGGGTTTTTTTGGTGTTTTGTTTTGTTGGATGGGGTTTAGGTCCAGCCGTGGTTCCACCTCAGTATTATGGTGTTCCATGGGGGGTGTATCCAGCCAACTTATTTCAGCAACAAGCTGCAGCTGCAGCAAACAATACAGCCAATCAGCAAGCAGCTTCACAAGCTCAGCCTGGACAGCAACAGGTAGGCCTTCCTTCATTAAATAATATCTGAGAATTTTTTGATGTTAAAAGATGTTTTCTCTCTTTTTTTACTCTGTGAAACAGAGTAGCTTGCATATAGTTGGTATAGAACTATTTATTGCATATTTTTCCTGATTATTATATGAATTCAAAGAGTTAATTGTATTCCATTTCTGTTTTTCTTGGAATCTCTAGCAATTTTTAATTTCTTTTCATCACTTAAAAGTGTGGTAGTAATGTTCTTATTGAACTAATTACCCTTTTATTTTTCTCTAGACATTTAAATTACGAGTTTAAATATTAGTATTTTTCCAATGTAAAATTAGATTATTAGTTACATTATTATTTTTCCCCACCATCCTGGGGATTGAACCCGTGGGTGCTCTCCCACTATATCCCTAGCCCTTTTTATTGTGAGACAGTTTTGCTAATAAGTATCACTGTCTGGCCTCAAATTGCTATCTTTCTGCCTCATCCTCCCAAGTAAGGATACAAGAAGAGATGAACAAGAAAAGATGAAATAATTTTATTTACATTTACCTTTAATTTCTTAAAACAGAAAGAAAATGTTTGTCATAAGATTATTTTTTATTTCAGCCCCTTTCTCGGAGCCATCCTGATAAATGCAGACATACTGTTTGATAAATACTAAAATTCTGGCTGTCAACATCCATCATATTTATACCAACAAAGTAACCTAATACAATGGTGTTGCTTACTTGGCTGTTAAATTTTATTCTGAATTATCTTTACTATATTTTAATACTGTATTGATGCTCTGTTGGGATAGTCCTTGTATATCATATCAAAGCATTGTTTAATACATTATTTTTTAACCTGTCATTATTAAACACACCAGTGTGTATTGCTGACTTATGTGGGTGAATTTACAGTGAATTCACTCTGTCCCGAAGTGTTTGTGAACTTCATGATTAAGGTTATCATGCTTGTGTATCAGCACTACAACAGCTTTATGCAGTGCAAATTAGTAAACCTTAACCAGCCTTAAGAATTTTCATCTTGTTTTGATATTATCTTGGTGGCAGGTTTTTTGTTTTGTTTTTTACTTAGGTTTTGTGTTAAAAAGCAGCTGTTAAATCACTTTTTTTGGTTTCTGAATTCTGAAAACTTGGTTTGATTTGAATTTTTATTCTGTATCATAATCCCATAACAGATGAAAATCAGAATTACTTCCTTTAAGCTTCCTGTGTTTCAGTTTCAACTTTAGAAGACAATTTTAACATTTTTTAGTCTTCCTCAGATTCATTTTCATTTCTCCCCACTCAAATCTATCTCTGTGTGTGTCTGTCTCTCTCTCTCTCTCTCTCTCTCTCTCTCTCTCTCTCTCTCTCTAATATCACCTTGGTAAAAGCATAGATATTAGAAACAATTTTTACTCTAAGCCCTTATAGAACTTCCTTGTTGCTTTATTGAGTTATAGTTGTCAAGAGCCAGTGACGTTTTTGATGTGAAGTATTTTGTAATTTTTCATGCTAAATCTATATTTCATTGTATGAAATGTGTTCAATGACTATCCAAAGTCTACTTGTAGCATATACATAATTGTCTATGGTAAATTGTAATTATATAATAGTGCATTTAAGAAATCCATCTGTCATTTGTAGGTTCTTCGTGCTGGAGCAGGCCAGCGTCCTCTTACTCCCAATCAGGGTCAACAAGGGCAGCAAGCAGAATCACTTGCAGCAGCAGCAAATCCAACTTTGGCATTTGGTCAGGGTCTTGCTACAGGCATGCCAGGTATATAATTGGTTAATTGTTTTTTGTTTTTGTTTCTGCAGGGGGGTACTGGGAATTTGTAGAAATTTGAATAGATTTAAAATGTTACTTGTAGTCAGTCTCTCCATACTTAAAAGAGTGAGTAAATCAGAAATGTCTTTGAAGTCTTACCTACCTTCTGATAAATTATTTAGAACTCACATGTTAATAGTTGAAATCAATACTGAGTTTGTGAGACTTGGTGACTGGGCTAGCAGATATATATCAGAATTCTTCTCAATACAGCCATTTTCTTTTTCTTTTTAACATGAACCACAGCATCTTTCCAGCTGAACCTAGCCCAGATTTTTCAATATAATGCTTAGAAATTAAAACCAGTTGGTTGGAGTTGTCATATAAGACAAAAACCTATTTACCATTCCTTCCTCCTAAGAATAGTCATTTAGTCAGTCAATATTGAGAACTATTGTTATTTATAATCTAATAGCAACATTGTCTCTGTCTATGAAAACCTAATATATAGAAAATTACAGTATAAAATTTCTGTTGCCACTGTACAACTTTTAGAAAAGGGCAACAAGTGTTTTTTTTGTTTTGTGTTGTTTTGTTTTTGGTGAAACTAGATAGCAAATTGCTGTAATGGAGGAAGGAAAATGTTTCCTTAAGACTGAAAAGCATAATCAGGATTTCCTTTGTTTTGACTGTGGTTAATTTAGCGGGGGGTGGGGGGTATGTTAGGAATTGCATCCATTGTTTTATTTGGGGGGGGTTTTATTTTTTGTTTTTTGTTTTTTGTTTTGAGTAGCTACAGGTCAGGGACTCATTCACTACCATTAAGGTATAACCCCAACCCATTTTTTAGTTGTAAAAGTGAAATTTAAAGGCTATATTTGAATATCAGTAAGTATGCTAATTTTCACTTTTGACATGAGTGGTTACTTCTGTATTATATGGATTACTTATTAATGAAATTCAAATTCCAATTTCCAGTAATTGTAAGGTAGTGATGTTTTCTATCAGATCATTTGGAAAATGTGTTCAACATATTGGAAAAGATCTTTTCTAACATGTCCAAGGTTTCTTTTATGTATTGCAGATGCATACTTCTATATGTTATTTTAAGTATTTATATATTAATTTTCATTCATTCTGTTATCTCTGTAATTCTAAGGTCTGAGTTTATCATCTCATCCACTTCTCTAGATAAAAGATAGTTTCATACTTCTGTCCCTGAGGTACCAATGATAGTAAACTAGGGGGTATTCTCGTTGTTCTTCTACCATACTGTGCTTCCTTCCTGGGAAGCTACCGTTCTAGAGCTGTGGAACTTTAGAAACCTTGACAAAAGCAACCTCTTGAGAAATGAACTGTGAAGCTGAAATTATTATAGGTATCTGGAGTCAGGGCTTAAAAAAAGTGAGTCAGGAGTTTTTGAAAGCTACTAAGACTACTGTGGTTCTTCTTAGGTTTTAGCTGTAGGTAGACAGGGGAAAGGAGTCGTGGAGAACAATAGTGCTTGCTGCCTAACTAGGTTCTCATTGGATACTGGAATTCAGAACATGTTTCTGTCTGTATATTTGCTTCTGCCTGTAACTATTACTGATCGGTCCAGGTTCTTGATGCTGGTTCTGTTCCGCCTGCCTGCCTCATACCATGCTAGGCAAGCACTGTACCACTGAGCTACAACCCCAGCCTTATTCATTCCTTATGCATAAATGTCTTTGTTCTTTTTCTTTATATTCAGCTGATAGTTTTATTTCTTACTAAAAATATCAAAGCATTTTTCTACTAAATTTTATCAACTTTGGTCTTAGAATTTTTATATTCATTTTTATTCTTTCTATTCTATGAGAAACCTCTTTATGGTTACTTTTCTATTGGTGATGTGGAGATCACACCCAGAGCCTCATTCATGCTGGGCAAAAACTCTACCACTATGCTATATTCTCAGCCTCTGCTTTCTTTTTTTGTTGTTGTTCTGTTTTGTTTTGTTTCACAGTGAACTCTGTTGATAATTCTGGGAAGAAAGCGGTGCTTTATACTGTTTAAAAATAATTGTATCTTTTTGGAGTGGTAAAACTTATAGGATATGTCTTTACAGTAAATTATTTTACTTAATCTTTTGGGCTACCACGTTTAACCCTTTTAGAAATAAGAATGTAAAAATCATCTCATAAGGAACCTTACTAGAATTAGTATTTGTATGTTTCAGTGACTTGTGTGCTGTTCACATGATTCCCTCACTCAAAACCTTTCTTTAATGGCTTCTGTATTTTCATTCTGTATGAAATAACTCCAACTTCCCATATTCAAGTAGTTACTCAGTTATAAAGTTAATGTGCTATATTAAAAAGAGCTCCCTTGAGAAAATTGATATTCCTTCAACTCTTACTCTTAACTGGTCTGCCTTCTATCTTTTAAATTTATCTTTCACATTCCTAATCATTGTTTTCTATTTAATCTTTCTGCTTGATTCTTTTTGCCATCTGTACTATCCCTCTTTACCTTAATCTCTCCTTCCCTTTCCCTACCACGCATACACTCACTCAACCACCCACAAACTTTCTTAGTAACAAAGGGATAATACAATGGAAATTAGAAACTTTTGCGTTGAATTATAATAAATTATAGTAAGAATTAAACTTACAGAGTGCAAGTAAAACAACATAGAAGGGAAATATGTAGACTTAAAGCATATGTCAGGCTAGGAATCAATGAGCTGTGTATCCATTAGAAAAGTAAAAAGAATAAAGCCAAAGAAGATAAAAAAGCACATAATAAAAATAAATGCTGATGTGAATGACATAGACAGTACACATAAAGTCAAAAGGATCAGTTATCTCAAAAGTTTTTCTTTGAAAAGACAGAGTTGTAAGCCTCTGAGTGGCACATCGAAAAGAAGGGCTGGGGGCTGGGGTTGCAGTTCAGTGGTAGAGAGCTTGCTCGCGTGTGTGAGGAACTGCGGTTCTATTCTCAGCACCACATATAAATAAATAAATAAAATGAAAATCCATTGACAACTAAAAAATATTAAAAAAAAGAAGAAGAAGGGCTGGGGAGTTAGTTCAGTTGTGGAGTATTTGCCTAGCATGTACAGGGCTCTGGGTTCAATCCTCATCATGGGGTGGATGAGAGGTAGGCAGAAGCCATAACTAGTATCAGGAAAATTAAAGAATCATAAGAAGCTATTAGGCAGAATCTCATGTAATAAATTACAAAATGTAGACTGGATAAATCTCTATGGCATAATAAATAGCTCCATTCTTTTAAAACTTAGGCCCAAAATAGGAAGAACCCTTCAGTCCTTTTTTCTTAACACTGCATATCTCGTCTCAACAAATAACTTACTGCTAGGTCTCACAGTCCAACTCTTCCCCTTGTTCTTCTCTAACCTGGTCACCATTATATCTCTCACCTGGATTAGCTTTCTGTTCAGGTTCCCATATTTCATCTTGTCTCCTGATTAGTCATTTTGATTATTCCCCTTCTGTCACTCTGTTTCAGCCATACTGGTTTATTTTCTGTCTCCTCCATTTGGAGAGCTCTTTGTATAGCCATCTGCTTGGATTTTTCCTCATAAATCATTCTGTTATAGAGGATCTTCTTTATTCCCAGTTTAAAATTATCAACATTTCTATCACTACTCAGTACTTCCTTTCCACTCTCCCTATCTGATTTCTCTAATACTTAACATATTCAGACTTATTTTTTGTTCTTTTGTCTATTTGCAGTAGAAAATAATTTAAGAGTAAAGATATTTCTTTTTGTTGTTCCTTGTTATATCCCAATACTCAGAAGACTGCCTGGCATTTAGTAGCTACTTGATACATGTTTTTCAAGTGGATGGATATAAACAATAAATTAAGCTAAGTTAGGAGTGGAGAGGGAAAGAAAACATCTTAAGTGAGGAAACAATACACCGAAGCCCTGTGGTGAGAGGAAACAAGGTGCCTTTGAGGAGTTTGAAACCTCCTTATTCACAGAGTGTAAAAAGGTATGGAAATACCAGGTGAAACTAGAAAATGGCCAAGGTACCAGCACATCATATTGTGGGTTGGATTCAGAATTTTAGTTTTCATTTTAAACCCATTGAAAGGTTTTGGACAGGGGTATGATATTAAAAGATCACTCTAGAGGTTCCTCAAAAGATTAGGCATGAAACTACCATATGAACTACCGTATGAACCAGGTATACCACTCCTCGGTATTGATCCTAAAACTTAAAGGCATCAAGCTACAGCGATATATGTATACCATGTTCATAGCAGCACAGTTCACAATAGCCAAACTGTGGAGTCAGCCTAGGTGTCCATCAACAGATGAATGGATAAAGAAAATGTGGTGTGTATATATACATAATGGAGTTTTATTAGGCCATAAAGAAAAATGAAGTTTTCACTTGCTGGAAAATGGATCGAACTGGAGAACATTATGTTAAACAAAATAAGCCAAACTCAGAAGGTCAAGAGTATTATGTTTTCAATCATGTGGAAAGTGGATAGGAAAAAGGAAAGGAAAGGTGGGGGCAGAGTGTCATGAAAATCGAAGGGATATCAGTAGAAGAAAGGAACCAGGGAAAGGGAGGAGAGGAGGGAAAATACTGGGGAATGAGATTGGCCAAATTATATTATGATGTGAATGAACAAGTATATAGCAACCAATCCCACCATTATTTTCAACTCTGATGCACCTATTAAAAACATGGGGAAGGGGAGATCACTGGAGAATAGGGTATAGAATTGAGGCAAAAAAGCATGAGTAGACCATATAGATCTAGTAGTACAGGTAGTGGCAATCAGGAGAATGATGGATTTAAGAAAGATTTAGGAGGTCAGATAAACTTGTCTTGGAGGAATTGACTACAGGCAGATTTCCCTATATAAATTTAGAAATTTATATATACTAGCTTGGTAAGTATCATTTATATGCTGTTTAATTTTTCAGTAATTTGCAGCCAAGTGGCTGTATGGATTATCTTTTATTTTTTAATTAGGATTAAATAAACAATGATACTTTTGAACAAAAGTTATTTTCTGTATGTCTTGAATTTAGAACTAGGACATGTGTACCAATTAAAACTATTGACTAGCCATCTACCTTGTGAGGTTTACTAGTAATGTGGATATTTTATTAGCATTGTACTAATATCTATACTTGGTTAGAATTGTTATATGTACTTAAAATGCATGTGAAAGTGTCAACCTTAGTGCTGTGTTTATCCCAGCACAGTTTATAAAACGTGAACTGAATTTATCCCACTGTTTATATATGACTATAGTAAAGTTTTCATACTGCCTTAATGACTAATTTTACAGTGACTTTCACTTCTGCATAGTGTTCACAAAATAAAACTCAAGAATTGCCGTTGGATGGCGCACGCCTGTAGCCTCAGCAACTTAGCGAGGCCCTAAGTAACTCAGTGAGACCCTGTCTCTAAATAAAATACTAAATAGGGCTGGGGATGTGGCTCAGTGGTGGAGTGCCCCTGGGTTCAATCCCCAGTCCCCCCCCCAAAAAAAAAAAAAAAGAATTGCCGTTGGAGTATATTTTGTTTTTGAAAAACTTATATTAGAAGCTGCCAATATATTTTCAGATAGTTGTCAGACAAGTGTGAATTCTTGTTACTGTATAAGGCAACCTTTCTCAACCTGAATTCCAGGAGAGAAATGAGCCTTATTTCCCCTAAAGTAGCCATCATTATTTATAATTATCTCCTCTCTGTGCCTCTAGAGCTCTACTTGTAATGTACTTACAAAATAGTCACTTGAATAATCTTGGGTTCAGAGGAGGAATTTCTGTGAGAAAGGCTGCTAAGAGGTAAATTTGACTCTCCTGTAGTTCTGAATAATTCGAATTGTTACCTGCTTTGTCCTCAAGCCTATAGTAAAACTAATGCCTGCATGATTTTATTCAAACATTAGGTTGAGAACCTTTACAAATAGACTCTTAGGATTTTTAAGGTATCTTGTCAGTTCCTATTTTAAGTTTTTGAAGAAATGCTTACAATTGAAAATCTAATGGAATGTTGGCATTGAGGCACTTAGTTTAGAACTTTTCTGAAATGCATAATAAGCATTTTTATAGGGTTCCTCTATTCTACCTGTCCTATCACAAGTGACTAAATGGTGATATTTTTCTCCTGTCAACCCTTGATACCTGTAGTTTCTGTATTAATGAAAATAATTCTTTTTGTGGTCTATAAGTAAAAGGCATTTTTGCTCAGGGTATCCCTTAAAATTTAGAGAAAAAAGACAACTACATTCCAATAATTATTCTTAAGTAATACCTTTTTAAATATGTTGTTTTTCATATGGTAGGTATTTAAGGGTTTTATTCTAATACCACAAAATAGCTGTTTGTGGTTGACAGAAAACAACTGCAAGGGAAAAATAAACATTTATGTTTTCTGTGATAAGTGTTTTCATTTGTAAACATTTACTTTATGTTACGTAGGTTATCAAGTACTAGCTCCAACTGCCTATTATGACCAGACCGGTGCCTTAGTGGTTGGCCCTGGAGCAAGAACTGGCCTTGGAGCTCCAGTTCGATTAATGGCTCCTACACCTGTTTTAATTAGCTCTGCAGCAGCACAGGCTGGTAAGTGTAACTGACATCTTGAAGGATAATCGCTTTCTGGTTGTTTGAGATGCCATTTTTAAAATAAGAATTTTCTAAGTGGTTTTTCGGAAATTTGTTTTGCAGCAGCAGCAGCAGCAGCAGCTGGAGGAACTGCAAATAGTCTTACAGGCAGTACAAATGGTCTATTTCGGCCAATTGGCACTCAGCCACCTCAGCAGCAGCAGCAACAGCAGCCAAGCACTAATCTGCAGTCTAATTCATTTTATGGGAGCAGTTCTTTGAGTAATAGCTCCCAGAGCAGTTCTTTATTTTCTCATGGACCTGGTCAACCTGGAAGTACATCTCTTGGATTTGGAAGTGGTAGTTCTTTGGGTGCTGCTATAGGCTCAGCCCTCAGTGGATTTGGTTCATCAGGTAAGTTTGTTTTTAAGATGAGTATATTCTGCTAAGTGGACATGAGGTATTTGTGTTTTTAATATTAAGATAAACAATAGTAGTGCATAGTACAGGAAGGACACAAAGTATTTGATTATTGGTTTGATTTTGTTAAAAGAAAAATATCTGCTGCACATCTTTTAAACACCATGAATGATTAACTCATTTCTAGCAGTCCATCCTTCACTCAAAATATAATACATTTCCTTTTCCCCAGCTTTAAGAATTTATTACTGTATGTTTCATTTTAGTAAGGTTTGAAATAGTGTTACATGCTAATTACTACTCTTCCTTATTCTCTATGTTAATGTTTGAGGAAATAAATACCATCTTCAAATAATTGTGTGTTTATGAAATGATTCCTTCTGAATGCTGGTGGTTCATTATGGTTTACTTTATTTGGCATAATACCAAAATATATTTCATATAGTGAAACATTCTAAATATGCCCTGATGAAACATTCTAAGTGAGCCCCTAGAAAGTGAGCAATGAGCTGGGTGTGGTGGTACATACCTATAATCCCAGCTACTTGGGAGGCTAAGGCAGAAGGATTACAAATGGAGTCCAGCCTCAGCAACTTTAGGAGGCCCTGTCTTAAGTTTTTAAAAATGGGATGGCGATATAGCTTAGTGCTATACTGCCCCAGCACTGCAAAGTAAAAAGAAAGCAAGCAAACTACTAGTGTACTTATCTTTATTTTAAATTAAAAGTTAGCATTTGTCACTAAAAATTTATTTAAAAGGGTATCTTTTAACCTTAAACAACACTCGGAAATTATAATTTTAAATGACTTCACATTAGGAAAAAACAGCTTACCCTAATTTTATTAATACAATTGGTAGCCTTCACGAATCAGAGAGATTAAATTTGGATCTTAAGAGATTTTCTGTTTCTTTAACATTAGTGCATAATGTCCTAGCATTTATTTTTTATTTTTTAAATTATTTTTGGACTGACTGTTGAACCCAGGGGCAGTTTACCACTGAGCTACATCCCCAGTGTGCCCCATCCCTGCACCTGTTTTTTAAATGCCTTTATTTTATTTATTTTTTTGTGGTGCTGAGGATCAAACCCAGTGCCTCACATATGCTAGGCAGGTACTCTACCACTGAGCTACAGCCACATGTCTTATCTTTAATATCTGTCATCTTTATTCCTACCACATCAAATTACATTCTTCTCTGGTGTGGACAATGACAAAGTTAATATAATGTCAGTCATCAAATGCTTGCCAGTTATCTGAGGAAGTGTCTTCTGAGCTTTTTTACCTTGCATATTTACAGGAGAAGTGGCCTAGAACAACTGTAAACTTGTAGGTACAGAACACTTACTTTCTTATAATGAAACATACTTGCCTAACACAAAATTTTCTAAAGAATGGGCATAAGAACTTCTGAGGGAAAATCCAGTAAATGTGGAGGCTCTTTATTCTTTTAATTTTTCTACTTTTTTCATTCCTTTTGGAGTTTAGCATTATTAAATGTCCAGCTTGAACATTCCTGTAAAACTCATTCGAACAGAATTAGAATTCTAAATATTGAGGATAACTGAAAGAACATAACGTTATATAAATGAACTTTGGGGAAATAATTATTTCCTAAACTTGAGATTATTGAACAAAATAGTCCACAGGGCGGGGAAATGCTGTTAAAAGCTCCAGATTCACATTTGTTAATTAAGACTTTTTCCCTGTATCTTTTAGAACTGTTTGGCATGAACATTTTGTCCCCTACAGATGCCTCTTTTCCAAAAAACTAACTTTCATGCCTCCCTTATTTATAAGCATTGCTTACTCAGTTCCAGTGTTCAGGTCAGGAAATGTTCATTTTATCTTGTTTGAAGAGGGTGTGAGCAGTTGCCGCTCCTGATAATCACTTAGCATGCTGTGTATCATCTCCCTCTTCTTGGATTTTTTTTTTTTCTGAGAGTACATTTAAGTGCTGTGCATAGCCCCCGTTAAAATAAGTCTGTCCACTGTAGCAATTGCATATTTATTAAAGATAAAATATAATAGGGTTGTATACATACGTATACGCACAATCATTTTTTTACCTATACCACAAAATATTGTTGAATAATAATAAATACCCCAGTTTATAATACAGCTAGCCAGGAAACTTAGCCATTCTAATATAGTACTTAAATCATCATTCCTATGACCTTTATTTTTAAAATACTGTTAGTTGAAAGTTTGTAATTAACATCTTATACGTAGTTGATGAATGGATTTCCATTGTCTGTCTAACCTCTTAGATACTTTAGGTAGATTTTGTTTCTTATGTCATGAAGTTACAGATAATTTTGACATAATAAAATTTAATGAACTAGTTTTTTTAATGTTTAAAGTAATTTCTGAATTATTTTTTGAATATTTGGCTTGACTTTTCCCTTCTGGAAGAAAGTAATGCTGCATTTGTCAAACCCAGTTTCTTTGGTTAGTTGCCAGAGGAATGGTAATGCTGCTGCTCTCATTAGAGAGCTAATGTCTTTTTTCCTCATCAGTTAAATTATTTTTTGAGATTAATAGGAATTTAAAATGTAATATGTAATGCAAATGTTTTCAAAAAATCACTTTGACAGTGTCCTTTTAAATTAGCATAATGTAGCATACATTGACAATTTTGCCAAAACCAACTCTAGAAAAGCTATTTTTTACATTAATGTTTATATTCATTTTACTGTTAAAATGCACATAACAACCTAGCAGTTTCCTTTATGTGATGTCTTAAAATGTGAACTTTTCAATGAAGCATGATCAGTTTTTCAGAGACTGCATTGACTGATAGAAAAGGTTCAATAGCATTATAATCTTGTGCCTAATCTGGTAGGTAGCACAAGCCTGGTTTTTTGTTGTTGTTGTTGTTTTGGGTTTTGTTTTTGTTTGTTTTTTTTTTTTCCTTTGTTCATTGTAGAATTTTAAATTTGGCAAAACTGTAATTTTGGTTCCTATCTATGTTATAAACTTAACTTGATTTACCCATCGTGAACTCTGGCTAATTGTTTTCTTTAATCCATACCCTGTGTGACATACTTATATCACTTGTGATTAGAAGTCAGAGATTTAATAGAAACTTTACAATTCCTTGAAAAGAATTGCCATATTGGTCCGAATATAGAGCTTGTCAGAACCTTATTTGGCAGATTACAAAGTGTAATATGATATTCTTTTAGATGTAAAAGACTTTGAGTTAAAAGAAGCTAGTGCATAGAAAGAGGAAGTATACCTAAATAATGGGCTCTAAAGGAGACTTGAGAATTAGAAATATGGGACAGGCCTTAAACATACCTGGTAAAGAATTTGATTATCCAAATATATGTTGATTAGCAACCAGATTTTGGGTTGATCTTCTTGAGTGTGCATAGCTCACCAAGGCCTATGTGGTAGGCTGATTCTATTTTTTTTTTTAATGGGAAAAGGAAGAAAATTTAGAAGGTTAATAGAAGGAAAAGAATTTGGCATGTAATGTGATGAGGAATATGAGATATAATATTGTGTCTCATCTCATGAAAAACAATAAAGCAATCTTCTACTTGAATAAGGGGCTCCAGAGGCCAGTACTAGGTAGAATCTTAGGAGTGAAGAGTCCTGGAAGTGAAAGCATGTCTTTGGTGTGGTGACAGTCATGAGAGCTGTTAATTTTCCAAGAGAATGTTTAGTAGTTTCATATATATTCTACAATTAGTTGTTGAAGAATATGGAGAATGTGCAGTTACGAAAGTACTCAGGGGTTAGCTCCCATCTGTATTTCACAACTAATATTCGGGCCAATATGGACTTAAAGAGCTATGTTTCGAACACAGCAGCCAAATCAAATGTGAATGGTGAAGGAAATGTATTAATATTCCATTTATTAGCATAATCTATTCTTGGCATTGGGTCGAATTGTAAGAACCAGGTTCCAGAGGTTAGGATAATACTAAAAGTTAACCTTGAGTTTATTCTTTAGCATGTCCTAAAGCAGACAACTTGCAATTTCAGGTTTTATAAATCATACCAGGGTATTAAAGCACAGTAATCATACATGTCAGTGCTAAATATGTGTGAAATAATGAAACATATGACTGCTCTATTTGGTTACTTTATTGGGGTGCATTTATACCCTTTTATGATTAATAAGTTAGCATATATCGTTATCACAGTAATTATCTTCTCCATAATGTTTCTAAAAATAATTATTGTGATCACATCTGTTATTGCCCAGCAAGAGTTGGGGATAGGTTTTTTTCAGTTAACACTGTATGTAATTAGGGTTTTTTTTATTTCTTCTTCAGTTGGCAGTTCTGCAAGTAGTAGTGCCACAAGGAGAGAGTCTCTATCTACTAGCTCTGACTTGTACAAAAGATCTAGTAGCAGCCTAGCACCCATAGGGCAACCATTTTACAATAGTCTGGGATTTTCCTCCTCTCCAAGTCCAATAGGCATGCCTCTGCCAAGCCAAACTCCAGGACATTCACTTACGCCACCGCCATCACTTTCATCACATGGATCCTCATCCAGTTTGCATTTAGGTAAAAAAAAAACCAAAACCCTTTTTATTTGTATGTATACATGTAAGTGTGTTTGTGTGTGTGTTTATAATATATGTAAAATATTTGATGTTGGATAAAACATGCCAAATTGCTTTTGCTTTTAGATATTAGCCTTTTGAAAAAGTTCTACCTTCCTGAAAATCCAAAGTGAGGGTCTAATGTACAGTAAGGTAAAGACCCCCTATTGTATCTTATGTTCCTTTTACAAAGTACAATGGTGTGTTTTTTCTTGTCTGTGCTTTTGATTTGTGTGTTCTGCTAGAGCATCTGAGGAGCTGTTTCTACGTGAGAGTGAAAGAGAAATTTCACTATCAAAAGTTTTCGCACACCATAAGAAAATAGTCGTCACACAGTAATTTGAACTCAAATAATTTAGTTTAGTGTAATGGTTTTTGCTTTGTCCCATAAATGCTCAACCATTTTTCGAAAGAGTTAAAGCATATGACTTTAGTATGTTTGTTCATTTGAGAAGCTGATAGACCTGGGCCATGTCCTTCTCTTTCCTTCCATATGTTTAAAAAAAAGTTGTAGGCTTGTTGTACCCCTGAAACTGTAGTATATAGAACTTTTTATTTTTAAATTGTTCCCACCCCCAGATTGTCAAGTTGATGGTTACCTTTTATCCCTATTTGGGAAGTATTTTTCTGTCTAGATAACAATGTATTTTGAAGGGTTTTGGGACATCAGAGGCTCTGTATGAATCCCTCATTGATAAAAGAAATTAGGTTTTGAATTTTTGTAACTCTAGTTACCTCAACTGAAACTGAAGGATTCTGTTGCTGAGTTTTATGTGCTTGGAAAGATTTAAATTAGCTTGTGGTTTAAAAAGTAATGTTGCTGTTTTAAGCAGATAGACTCTAAATTAGTCTAACTCTCAACCTACAATCATATGGGTATAACTTTTTTTCTTAAGCTCATTAAGACAGTAAATGTCCGTATAAAAAAAATTATCTGCTGCCACAATCATCATTTAGATTTAGTTATTGCACAGTGAGATAGGTTTCTTCTTTCCTTCCTTCCTTCTTTTTTTTTCTTTTTTTTTTTTTTTTTAAGACTGATTCTTCTTTGAAATTCTGGACCTTTGCTCTTTTGGAGATATTGAATATGTACGTTGAATTAATTTATTGAGATTGAGTTCTAAATCATCTTTGCAGTACTGTTCATACATACTTAACCAAATATGGCTGGGTTTTAGCCTAATATCTTTATTTATCATCTGTTCTTCTTAGTCACTGGTGCTGCTCAGTTTCTGTTATTACTCCTGAGACACCCCCACCCATTCCATAAACATGCCTTTAAAAGAACCAAAAATTTGGAACAGAGGAAATCTAAGAATAGATTGTCATAATAGTTTTGTGTTTTATTGTTAAGATTTTATTTGTCATGTCCTGTCATCTTTTCATAGGTAAGTTTCAGATCAGAATCCTGTTCCACTGTGAATGCTTGTGTTGTGCTTTAGAGCCTCTATGAATGTCATTGTTATATATAGGTTGCTTGGAAGTTGGATATAAATGACTTTTTAGATATCTCCTGTAATCAAACTGAATATAAATAATGCACTTCTCTGTGTTTCTTTAACCTGTGAAGAATCTAGCCTAATATTTGCCTTGGAAGGAATTCTAGTTAGTTTGGGGAAATGATCATCATTTGAGCCATTAGTTCTGTATTATACCAATTTTTTTTTTTTTTTTTTTTTTTTTTTTTTTTGCGGTGCTGGGGATTGAACCCAGGGCCTTAAGCTTGCGAGGCAAGCACTCTACCAACTGAGCTATATCCCCAGTCTTAGCATAGTACTTCTATACCCATAGTTAAATTCCTTAGTTTAGCTTCAGCTTGAAATCCAGTATTCACACAGTTCTGAGTGGAATTAATAATTATCTGTATTATTTATTTTCCTTTGTGATCCCCTGATTTTCCTTAGGTTTAGTTGTGATACAACTGGCAACATTGTTAACAAAGAGTAGACTGCTAGTTTGAAAATAATTCAGATTTCATAATTTGCTCCTTGCATACTGTTTATGATGGAAGGCTTCCATGCTCCCTAATCTAAAAATGCATATATATAAAATTTTATATCCTTGCAATGGATTTCTTTTTGAGTCAGGTCTTCAAGAATTCTGATACATAAAATTATACCAGAAAATATTCATTTTTATAAGTCATTTTACTCAGCCTACATATGTATGACATATATAAAGTCATACAGTATAGATAAGTTCTCTGTCTCATTAGAATTGGTTGGAATTCTAGAATTTTCTCTTATGAGATTTTAAGACATGAACATTATAATCATTATAGTTATCAGTAGGCCTTCATCTGTATTCCCAAAGTATGCATTGAAACATTTTTTTTAACGCCAGCCTTCCCCTTTGTGCCAGTGATTTGAAATTCACAGAAAATGCCTAATAGCAACATTCTGTCTGACTTTCCAAAATAGATTATTCATTTTTTTCAGAGTAGTTATTATTCAGCATATACATTATTAGCAGGATAACTAGTAGCCACTTTTCAATTTCAGCTTGTAAGTTTTGAGTGTTAATTTTTTATAATAACCTAGAACATTTCTGTTGAGATTTGTAACCCTGTTTTTTTAATGTATTCAAGTTAGAAGTATAAAAAAAAATTCTACTTTCTAATGTGTAATATCTAAGATTCCTTTTTGAAAAATTCTCATCATATCTTTTAAAAGTAATTTCTCATTAACTCTCTGATTTCCCTAATTGACCTAAATGTATATATATATATATATATTTTTACAGTTGTTTTGTTTGTATCAGGGTCCAAATAAGGTACATAACATTGCATTTATTTGATGTAAATGTTTCTCTTTCTTTTTTTCTTTCCATTTATTTGTTGTCAAAAACTTTGTCCTGTTGAGTTTCCCACATTCTTGATTTTGATGATTGCTTCCCACTGGTGGTATTTAACATGTTTGTGTCTCTCTCTTTCCTGTAAGTGGGATTTGATCTAGAGACTTGGTCAAATGGTTGGTTGGGGGTTTTTTTTGGCAAGATGTTCTATGTGCATTCTCTTGTATCAGGAGAGACAGATCTGGTTGTCTCCATTGTGAAATTGCCAACCAAATCTTTTGCTCTGATCATAAATATTTCTTTAGAGCCTGAAAAATGGTACACTCTTAATTTTGTCGTTCCTTGTGCACTTATTACCTGCAAATTTTTATACAGAAAAAAATTTCCTCATCAATTATGAGGTTAACCTGAAAGACAATTCATATAGGACTCAGGGTAATGTTTGATTCTTTTCCCTTATTTTCTAACTTTCAGAATAATAGTTTGATGTTCTAGCAATCTCTAAAGATGATTCATGGGTTTGTTTGTTTTTTATCTTTATTGTTTCCTACAAGTTAATAATTTGGGGGATAATTGTTTTAGTCCATTGCTTTGTGAGAAACATCCTAAAATTATACAATCTTTGGCCACTTTGAGCCCCTTCCGATTGACTCCCACATTGACTACTTTTTTAAAAACAGCACTTAAGTTACTGGAGATCAGAGAAAGAAGCAGAAAGAAACAAGGAAGAACTCTAATGGTTTCACCTAAGATGCAAAAGCAGTGTTAAATTCTGGTCTTCAAGTTTAGCATTCAGTTTTAATTGAAATTGTTTCTAATGTTATATTGAACACAAGAGATTGAGAAAAAAAATCTTCATCATTTTTTCCTTTGACATTAGTGGTACAAAAGTATGCCCACCCATACCCCATTGTTTTTTACTTTCAGTATAGTATTCAGCAAATTACACGAGATATTCATTACTTTATTATGAAGTCAGCTTTATGTTAGCTGATTTTGCCCAAATGCAGGCCAATGTAAGTATTCTGAGCACATTTAACACAGGCTAGGATGTTCAGTAGGTTAGGTGTGCTCTAGTGCATTATGGACTTAATATTTTCACCTTATGATCTGTTTGTTGAGATGTAGCCCCATCATAGTCAAGGAACATCTGAACTTTCTTATGAAGAATATTAAATATTTTCAGTTGGTTTTTTTTGTTGTTGTTGTTTTTAATTTTTCTACCTGGAGCCAGCTAGCTAGTTGCACCTATATCCTTTTTTTCTTCCTTGTGTAAATGGCGATTTCTGATTTGCCCTTTTTTTTTTGGTGATTTAACCCATGTGGTTCTGGTTGTGAGGCAAGCACTACCAACTGAGCTATATCCCCAGCCCTGCCCTGATTTTTGTATGTCATACATATAGTAAATAAGTGGGAATGTGTTAATTTGCTACAGATTGGAAAATTTCATAAACTTTCATCCTAATCGAAAACTTCATATTACAAATAGAGCGTTATTAACTCTTAGTATCACTTTTTCTGTTAAGTAGTTGTTATTTGCTAAAATTGTTGACCTTTAACAGATTTATTCAGCTGTTCATCTCAGATGGAATGTTTAAGAATTAAAGTGTAACCAACTTGGTTGTAAGGCCATGTGCCATTTTTCTATTCCATGTATGGTTGTTAATGAAAGCAAAAAAGAAATATAAATTATTTTGAAGCTTTCGCTGAAAATACTGTTATCCTTCAAGTCAGGTTCCCTGTAAGTCCAGAGCATACGGTAGTTTTCTGAAGCACCTTCATATTCATTTCATTTCATCCTAGTTGTGGACATAAACGGGCTCAGTGATAAGTTCGTTAAAGATCAGATCCTAAGGGACTTGCTCAAACCTTAAATGACAGAATTGAGGCTAGCACCCAGTTCTGGCTCCTGATATTATCCTCACTTTTTCCATTACTCTGTTCTATAAAGAATTGAACAGTTTTGCCCAGCATACAAGTAATATATTCATGTAGGCACCTTTAAAGTTCAAGTATTTGTTCATCTGAAACAGGCACCTCAGGGATTGGCTGTAGAATAGCACATCCAGATCTCAACAGAGATTCTCACAAATTAAAACACTACTGCAGTTGTTCGATATATCTAAAAGTCATTTATTTACTGATGAGTAGGAAATATGTTATGAAGAAATTGGATTATTACGTGAATAGTTTTTGGCCAGTGAATAGGAGTGATTACTTTTTGCCCTTGTGGTTTTTGTTGCCCTTCAATCACATTATCTGTGACTCTGGTTCTAATGTCTGAGAATGTTCTCACCAGTAATTTAGTTGAGGTAATCACAGATTTAAGACTAGAAAATACTTGGGCTAACCCTGTAGTCCGACATCAGAATCATGTTTTGAGCATTGAAGTGACCCTCAGAAATTTTCTAATTGGAGCATTTCATTCAAGTTTTCAGATTAGATATGCTCAAATGATAAATTCTATACAAATATTCCAAAATATTAAAACGATAGAAATCTGAAACATTTCTGGTCCTATGAAACATTTCTAGCCCTAGACATTTCGGGTGAGGGATACTATAGATGTTAAAAGGGAGTGAATAGTTTCTAATTATAGAGCAACAGCTTTTGCTTGTCACAGTGATTTTGTCCATTTTGTTGACATGAAATGCCCACGTAAAGCTACACATTTCATAATACAAAAAAAAAGATTGTCACGCTGAAATTTTCAGTAGCTCTCATGTAAAAAGATACCAAATGAGAAGAATCATAGTTTACGTGCAGGTTTACTCCAGTGTCTCTCTTGCCTTTTAGCCCAAAATTCCAGGATCGCATGTATTCTTATGACTCTTTGACTTTGTCCCCTAATGGTTTGTTGTTGTTTTTGTTTTTTAACTTCTTGCCTTCCATTAACCTGAACTCTGTGTACCACTGTATAGTTTAAATAGGGAGGGAGTGTAGCTTGTGTGATGAGAGGTAGAAGATACAAAGTGTGATTTCCTTTTATGTGTGTTTTGAAATGTTGCCTTCTATGTATATTTTGCAAATTGGAACTTTTTCTTTAATTTTGCTGACCTTAATTCTGTACATTATTTACTGTCATTTTATTGTTTATTTTATATTTGCATTTCATCCTCTCAACTTTTTATGCTTTTACTAAGCTGCCAAGTATATATATCTTACATGGAAAATTTTAACTTTGTGATTTACCATTTTTATCAATTTTGCAAGATTTTACATTTTATAACAGGTACATATGTGAATGTGATTTTATGTGATCTTTTCAAAAATGTGATACTTAAATATAGGTTTATGTTTTTAGAATTATGATTTACTGAAATAACTTATAGTTTTTACTGAGGACTGATTTTTTTTTTTAATTGAGCCTACCAACAGTTCACAGATGAGTTTATGTCATTGCTCTGTACTTATAATGTACACCAAGCAAATACAGGACCAAAAAGTAATTCTGTTAAAATGCAAGTGGATTTGCTTCATGAGAGATTTGTAGCCTTAGCAAGTAACTTTTTAAAATGAAAACAGCTTGTGTCATTCGATGACATTGAAAATACCTTATTTGTAGATAATGTATTCATATAAGATTATTTCCTTGTGATGTACCTAGGAATACATCCAGCTGAAGAAGGGCAAATTCTTTACACTGTAAACTTTAAGAGTACTTAAATGGAAGGACTTGCTGTGTGTATGGATTGAAAGACTAGTGTTATAAAGATAACAAATTTCTTCTAGATATATATTTAGTACTACCTCAGAATTTTTTCAGGTATTAAACTAACAAGCTTATTTTTAAAATGTAAGTGGAAGTTGGGCATGGTAACATGTAATCCCAGTTACTTTAGAGGTTGAGGCAAGTTCAAGGATAGACTTGACAAATTAGCCAAGACCCTGTCACAAAATAAAAAATTAGTGGGCTGGGGATTGTAGCTAAGTGGTTGAGTACCCCAGGGTTCATTCCCTAGTACCATTAACAGAAGTAATTAAAAGATGTAAATGGAAAAGCAGAACCAAGAATAGTCAAGAAAATTTTGAACAAACTTAGGGAAGTTAATACTGCCAAATACCAAAACATGTAAAACTGTGGTAACTACAATTATGTTATTGATATAAGGATAGATAAATAGACCATCGGAACAAAAAGAGGATCTAGGATAAATCTGCTAATTTAATTAACCTGTTTTGCGACCCAGGTCTCACTCCAGTGTATATGGAAAATGTCTGAAAAACTCACTGGACTAGACCAATTGGTGTCCAGATGAGAAGAAATGAACTTTGACTTCTGTTTCTCACTGTACTCCATCATGTGCATACACAAATTTCATCCTTAAAGAAAGGAAGTGACTTGCTTATAATTTTGAAATTATTAAGAGGCAAAACAAAAATTGTGAGCCCAGACCAATGTTCCTTATTCCAAATGCTATTTTGTTTCTTAAAGGATGATTTTGTTTCTGTGTAATATCTATCTGAATGAATTAAAGAGTATCTTATTTCCTCCTTTTAGAATCTTTGTGAACTTTTTATAACATTGTAGTAAAATATAATTTAACCTGTTGTGACCTGATGGAAACAGTGAATTTGTTGGTGTATTTGTCATGTTCATCGTTTTACTTCGCCGGGTTTACTTGCTAACAGTTAACCCTTAATCCAAAATAAATATTTTTTACCTTAAAAAGGTCTTAAAATACTAATTTTTAAATTATTTTGGATTTCAGATTTCTGATTTTTAAGAGTATGATTTTTATATGATTTTCTTTAAATAGAATCTTAGCAAATTTTATTCATAATTACTGAGACTAATTGTTGTTTAATGAATTCTTTTATGTAGTTTATTGGCTACCTTTTTAAAATTTTTATGTATGATCAAAGTTTTTACTTATTAATTCATTCAACCAGTATCCATTGCCTGCTTGACTGGAAAAGAAAACTATTCTTGTGTATTATTATCAAGTTTGTAGTTTGGTGGCATATACAAAAACAAGTCATGATACAGTACTTAAAGTATACTTATAATAATTCCATTCTATAGAAATTGTAATTCTCTCCATAAAATTGCTGTCTTTCCTTCATGGTTTTTGTAGCAAATTTACTGCCCACTGGATTAAGTTGGAATTGCTTTTAAATTTCTTTTTCCTTCCAGATTAGAAACCAGAAGTCCCAGACCTTTCTCTGCAATTTCAAGAGTAGTCAGATCTCAATTAGTAGTCAGGTAGTTGAATTCAAGTGGTTTTGACACTTTTTTTTTTTTTTTTGGTGCTGGGGATTGAACCCAGGGCCTTGTGCTTGGGAGGCAAGCACTCTACCAACTGAGCTATATCCCCAGCCCCATCTATTTTTAATAAGGACACTGGCTACGTTCATTTTTTAAAAAATATTTTATATCCTACATAGATTTTTACATTAATGGGTTATTGTACTTTTGTTCAGTGGTGTACATTTATCAGTGTACTTTCTGTTAAAGTGTGCCAGATAGTCTTCTGAATACAGTTTTGATTTTTCTTTTTCTTTTTTTTCTTGAGATTTTGGAATATTTACATAGACATAGTGAAAGATCCTAGGGATGGGACCCAGGTCTAAACACAAAATTGATTTATGTTTCATATGTACCATATACATGCATCGTGAGGGTACTTTTATGTTATTTTTAGTGTCTGCTTTTTAACTGAGACCCTTCATATGAGGTCCCATGTGGAAGTATGAAATTTTTCATCTGTGGCATGATTTTGGCACTGTTTTGGATTTCAGATTTCTGATTTTTAATTTAGGGATATTGAACTGTTTCACTGTGAAAATGGAATTTTATGACGGTCAGTTGTGGAGCTGTGTGTGTGTGTACTTCTTGGTGTTTAAGATTTTTCATAATACCTTCCCAGTTCAGCCCACTTAACCATCATAACAACCCGATCAAGAAATAAATGTGCATATGTTTGTCTAGGATCCAAATTATTCTTCCCAGTATTCCTGATTTATGAAGTGAGCTTTAATTAAGATGGCTTACATCCTTATTAATCATTATTTAAGAGAAAACTCTCAGCTTCTACAATTTTCCTACTCCCCAACCAGGAAAGGCAGTCTCAGCAGCAATATTTCAGAGAAAATACAGATAAAACTTGATGGTTTATTAGGTGTTACCCAATGTTTTAACCAAAGAAAAGTCAAGTGAAGTCTGAAAGACTGAAAAAACCTACACATGTGTACATATAGACAACTCGACGAGGCTTACTTACTACTTATTCTTTTGGCAGGTGGTGGGGTTAGGTTTTTAGTTCTCATGTTCATCAGTCACAAAGGTTTTGAAATCTAGGCAGTTTTTCAAACCATACAAAACTCTACCCCTTTTGACAGAATAATGGAAATTGGTAAGAAAAGTTGTTGATAGTAATGATATAGTACTAGACTGAAGACTGTAGTTTTTATATTAAAATATCAAATGTGCTCTTTAATGAACGAGGGACAATTACGTATCTTCTGTGATGATGATCACCCTGTACCTTATTTATGTGTTTAAGTTCAACTATTTGAGACTGTAAGATAAGGTTTCTTAGTTGTTTTTAGAAGAAAATCATAAGAATAGGAATAGAAGCAATAGATCTTTATTTTGTATTACATAACTGGTTTAGTTTATATCTTACGTTTGCTCACCTATTGTCATTAAATTTTATATTTAAGATAACACTTGACACAATATGCTTTTGTTAGTAGCCTATCAAAATGATGTTACAGATTATACTTTCAACTGTAATTGCTTCGTTTTTTAAAGTCATTGTATCCTTAGCCTTTTCCTGAATAAAATTTTGGTTTCTTGACAGGCACAGTGGTGCATGTCTATAATCCCTGCAGCTCTGGAGGCTGAGGCAGGAGGATCCCAAGTTCGAGGCCCTAAGCAATTTAGGAGACCCTTCTCAAAAAGTAAATTAAAAGGGATGAGGATATAGCTCAGTGGTAAAACACTTAAGTTCAATCTCCAGCACCAAAAACAAAATAAAATTTTGGTTTCTTTATATGGAAAATATATAGATAACAATAATATGATTTTTTTAATGTATTTAAAACATAATTCCAGTCATTCTCCAGGGGTGGCATATGACATTAAATTTTTTTCTTTATTTCTTTTAGTTGTCAGTGGACCTTTATTTTATTTATATGTGGTGCTGAGGCTCAAACCCAGTCCCTCACACATGCTAGGCAAGTGTTCTACCACTGCACTACAACCCCAGCCTGACATTAAATATTTTTCATGAAGTATAGCAGAGTTTAGCTGAAAACATCTAAGTGAATCATTCAGACATTTAAAACAATTTTAGTCTAGTTCAGATGTGATAATGCCTACCTGAAATCCCAGCTACTTGGGAGGCTGAGGTAGGAGGACCACAAGTTCAAGGCCATCCTGAATGACTTATTAAGAACTTCTCTCACGCCGGGCGTGGTGGCGCACGCCTGTAATCCAAGCGACTTGGGAGACTGAGTCAGGAGGATCGCGAGTTCAAAGCCAGCCTCAGCAACTTAGCGAGGCCCTAAGCAACTCAGTGAGACACTGTCTTTAAATAAAATAAAATAGGGCTGGGGGTGTGGCTCAGTGACCGAGTGCCCCTGAGTTCAATCCCTGGTTCCAAAAAAAAAAAGAACTTCTCTCAAAATGAAAGGGCTGGGATTATAGCTCAGTAATAGAGAACCCTTGGATTAAATCCCCAGTACTACAAAAAAGAAAGTAAATAAATTTCAGTCTCATTACTACTTTAATGCTTAAGTATGTTGTCAGGAGAAGTAAAATGGGATGCGTTTGTCTCAGGTTTATTGAGAATGACATTCTTGTATAGCAGTGTTACATTAAAGCATCATAAAATAATAGGACAAACACTTGCCAGTTTAGAGAAAAATAAAAATATTTTATACTTTAAATGCAATACATATATAAAAATTTGAGTCTTAAAAAATGGGGGGTAAAGAATCATACATTTGCCAGGCACGGTGGCGCACACCTGTGATCCCAGCACTGGGGAGGCTGAAGCAGGAGGATCGCGAGTTCAAAGCCAGTCTCAACAACTTAGGGAGGCCTTAAGCAACTCAGACCCTGTCTCTAAATAAAATACAAAATGGGGCTGGGGGTGTGGCTCAGTGGTGGAGTGCTCCTGGGTTCAATTCCCCGTACCATAAAAAAAAGAAGAGAGAGAATCATACATTTGAGTCATTTGTATGTTAGTCTGGAAGGAAATACTGTCTTGTTTTAACTTTAATCAATCATAGTGACTTCATTATCTTCATTTAAGCATGTGTGTATATTATAAACATTTTTAACATTAAGCATTCTAGCTAATGATTTTCTTTAATGATTTTCTTTAATTGAAAAAAGGACTGCATTTGTATTATTTTTATAGGGCTACTATAACAAATTACTGTAATTAGATGGCTTCAAACAGCCAAAATTTATTTCACTGTTTGGAAGGCTGGAAGTCTAAAATCAAAGTGTAGGCATGACCATGCCCTAAAAGGCTCTAGTGAATAAATCTTTTCTTTTCCCAGCTGCTGATAGTTACGGCAATTCTTTAACCTATGGTTTGTAGATATATCACTCCACCTCCATCAGCACGTAGTGTTCTCTATGTCTCTGTCTAAATCTTGTTATAAGGACACCAGTCGTTGGATAGAACCCATCCTCGTCCAGTATAACCTCATTTTAACTTGGCAACACCTGCAAAGACCCTATTTCCAAATAATACCATATTCAGAGATACTAGGGATTAGAACGTAAACGAACATATTGGGGGGAGAGACATAACACTATAGAGTTGCCCCTTGGGTTCACCAACTCAGAGTCCGAAGTCTTAGCCAACTTGGTAATGAATATAAGGTAGAACTTGGAGGTTTGCTGTAGAACAATTTGCCACAACTGAGTGGCCTAAAACATTTTTAATGACTTTGGAGGACACGGCATGGTATAGCGTTTTATTCCAAATTTACCTATCACATTCTTATACAGCATATTCAGTAAGTGGTAGCTGCCACTTTAAAACAATTATGCATAGAAGGATAACAAGGCCATAGTATAGTATCCAGAGAGTATATTGAATTATACTCACAATAGTTTTTTTCTGAACAAAGTAATAAATTTTTCTTTTTCAACAAAGTAATAAATTACTGTATACTTTGGACCCAAGGTCTACTTTGTACTACCAACTATGAGTATTTAAAAATATATTAGTGGGCTGGGGATATAGCTCAGTTGGTAGAGTAGCTTGCCTTACAAGGCCCTGGGTTCAAGCTCCAGCACCGCCACTAAAAAAAAATAAAAAAATAAAAAATATATACACATTCATTCACTCATTATCCCAAAGTTATTTGTGTGCATATTGAGAAGCTCAGCTGTAGAGTTTTTTTCCCCCCAAAGTGAATAAGTGGGAAACTAAGCAACATGCAGATAGATGTAGTAGGAAGTCAGATTATCCATGGTTTTTAAAGTCTACTTTGAGTGTTCCAAATACTTCTTTTGAAAATGGATTAGAGAAAAAAATACTGAACTAAAAGCACTAACTGGACCTCTGCAGGCTAGAGGTGAAGTTAATGCCATAGACTGTATTCATTTTAACTTTTTTCTTTTTTTTCAGCTACCAGTTCTGTTATTATTTATTGCAAGTAAACTATCTTGCATTATTATCTTTTTATTTTATGAAGATTTCCAGAGTCTTGCCTTCTGAAATACTCTCCTTTTGGCCTTTATGTAGCTATGCACTGTGCAGGACTCCAGATCTACTTGAATTGCCATTTTTATTTGAAATTAGTAGTTGACACCTATTTTAAAATTAAGGCTTTACATAAATTACTTTGATCTAATTTGTTCTCCAAACTCTATCAGAATAGCTATCAGGTAGATTTTTTAAAAGTAAAAATTAAAAGGTAATTCAGTATTCAAGGCTTAGAAATCTGCTTTCCTGTCTATCATGAATTGGTTGGTCGATTCTGGGGATTGAACTCAGGGGCACTTTACCACTGAGCTACATCCCTAGTCCTTTTATTTTTTATTTTGAGTCAGGGTTTTACTAAGTTCCCGAGGCTGGCGTCAAACTTGTGATCATTCTGTCATCCTACCTCAGCCTCAGTGGGAGTATAGGTTTGTGCTCCCATGTCTAGGTAGGCATCTCTGTTGTTAAAAGAATAAAATGGTCTGACAGACAGATTGAGGACCTGCCTTTGCAATCCCAAATGGTTAGAAAACAAAGGCTAATCAGATTTTTTTTCAGTTGTTGCACTGTTTTTCTCCCATGTTCCTCCTGTATTTTTAAATCTTTTTGACTTCTGGTATTTAATAGGGAAAGATTCTAAAACAATAGACCTCTCAAAGAAATTAATGAAAAACTTGTAAAGTCTTGTTATTTCTACTAGTAAAATTGTAAAGGGTTTACCATCAACAGGTTTTCACGTTTGGACTTGAAAGATACCCGTGATAAAAGGATCCGTTATCCCTCTAGCACATCTGGTACAGAACGTAACCTGCTTTTAGATGACAAACATCAGAAGTGTAAAATAGGTGACCTGTTTGTGTGTTTACTAATTTTGGAATAATTTTCAGGATTATGGGAAAGGCATACAGCTTGTGTTTTAAAATCCCAGGATATCCTTCATTCATATTCTCTAAATGTTATCATTTTACCACTTTCATTTTACCATCCTTTCCCTATCCCCTACCCAAAAAACACACTTTTCTTTTTCTGATTCTTTGAAAATGAAGTAGCAGGGATAAAGTTCTGTACTTACTAATTCACCAGTATGTATTTCCTGAAAATGGATAGTCTTTGATGTAAACCACAATTCTTAAAGTCAGGAGATTAATGTGAACAATTTTACTAAGAAATCAGCCAGCTTTATTGCAGTGCTGCTAGTTGCCTCACCAATGTTTGTTATAACAAAGAGAGGAAGGGAGATTGATTTGGAAGCCTATTATCCAGTCAATCAACATCCTTAAGTGATTATGTATTGCATTTATTTTTCATGGTTCCCCAATTTTGAACTGTTTTAGTTTTTTATTACTTTCTCTTTTTTGAAGAACATGAATGTAGGTCCATTGTTTTGTTAGAATGTTCCTCAGCCCCACAGGTTTTGGAAGACCTTTTTTCAATGTTTAAACTACCACATTTAAAATGTTTAATGAATGTTATAAATTGGGTTTTAAGTGCTGAGTAAAAGTGAATGTAAGGCAGGTATCCTATTAGATAAAATAATTTTTCTTATTTTGTGATTTAGACTAGTTTTTTAGAGTGCAGAGTCTAAAATTTTTAAAACTCAAGGCAGCTTAGTTTTATTAGACAATTGCCATGCAAAGAGTACATCAGGAGTTGGGTGTTAGGAACTGATAGAACAGAATTAAAGAAAATATAGATATGGGAGGCATTCCTGATAGATATTGATAGGACATTTGAAAGGTACCAAATAAAATAAAATTGGTTTGGTTATTTCCTGGGGTAAGTATGCATTTTTTAATTTGGTATTGAAAATCGTTACTGCATAAAGGATAAAATTTAACCCTATGTTTAAACACAAGCAGTGCTACTAAGATAGTAAAGAATAAGGTATGCTAGGCATAGTTGCATATGCTTGTAATCCGTGGCTTGGGAGGCTGAGGTAGGATCCCGAGTTCAAAGCCAGCCTCAGCAACTTAGCGAGGCCCTAAGCAACTTGGTGAGAGCTTGTCTCTAAAAAATTGAAGAAGGCCTGGGGATGTGGCTCAGATGGTTAAGCATCTGTGGTTCAATCCCCAGGACCAGTAAAAGAAAAAGAGAAAAAGAAAAGAAAAAGAAGGTGAACAATTAGTGTACTGCAAGGAAATTTGTATGAGAAATAGATTTGAAAACTTAAAGATGGAGGATATACTCAATAGAATGCCATAGGTTTTTACCGTATCATCAGAATAGCCTTTGAAAGGAGAAATAAAATTGATGTGTGTAAAAACATTAGAAAGTAAACTACCCTACATAAAACCCATACCCAGGATGCTGAAAAAAACCAGTGACACATGGGATATGATAAAGACCTGATTAAAGTAGCATTTTTAAATGTCATGCTAATTGCATTGTTAATCAGATGGGCTAGTTATTTATTGTTATGAACATTTTATGAAACTGTATAAACAAATAATAGGGACTGGAAGAGTTGGATGTAGTGATAAAATTGAGATAGTATTCAAACACTGAACTCTTAGTTTGCATATTTCATCTATGGTTACCTAGGATAATGTGTAGAACAAGAAACAAGAAGAATTTATTAGTGATTTTGTTGTATAAGCTGAACTGTTTACACATTTTAAATAAGATACGTTACAATGAAACCTTAGCAGTCCATGCTACAGAAAATGTTTGTTTTCTAATTGCCATTCAGTAAATATTGTGCACCCACTTGCTGTGTGTTAGACATTGTCTAGATGCCAGGTTGTCTAATGCCACTTAACATTGGAGGAGTTGATTCCAATAAATAAGTGCATAATATGTAGTAGAATGGAAAGTTCAGTGGAGAAAAATTAAAGCTAGGGCAGTAAGAACAGATTATCAAAGAAGAGTGCTCTAACTCTATTCATTGTTTCGGATTAAAACTCTTATTTGCTCCCTGTCTTCATAATTCCTTTTGGCCTGTATGGCTTTGCACTGACAGTGTGTCCTTGGGAGTATCTCTTCCCTGTGGTTCTGACTGACTATATAGCATACTACTCTGAACAGAGCTGGTATATAGTAACAGGTGATGGTAGATTTGAGTTTTCTGAACTACTGAAATCTGCATTTTACAATTGTTTTTGCGTTTTCATTTTTAAAAGGACACTGTCAAGTACTTATAGTTTATAGTAAAATCAATTTTCTTGTATTTTTATTTCTATTGATTGCCTTTTAATTTTCTTTCATTGAATGAGACATAAGTTTCAAGCTTTTTTACTCATCATAAGTTGTTAGGGTCTGAGAATAGCTTGTTTTTTACTACTGATTGCAAAATAATAGTATTTTATGGATAGTACTTTTAGCTAAAATTTTAAAATTGTGTATAATTTGAATCATTTTTTAAAAAACTTCAAACATTGAGTTAAAAAATGGTTTGTCTTTACTAGAAGTATATAAGATAATGTAGTTTTAATGTTTTCTCAGAAAGTACAGGTGTAACACTCAATGTTATTCCATTAATACTTCCAGTGAATTTTAATCAGTTTCAGTGGCTTAAAATCTGTTTGCTAGCTATTTAAAACTTGCTTGTTAATATTACTGAAAGATTTGTTGATGCTGTTAGGATTTTGGTATCTATATGAATATATATGACATTAGATCTTAAAATGCACTTTTAGCTGCCAAGAGCCGATACAGGTTTATTTTTCTGATGCTTTCTAGTCTCTTTTTTCAAATAACCACATACATTAAATTTGTGTGTGAGACTTTCCCCTCTAAGCTTAACTTCCTCTCATAACAACTAGGAATTAATGGGGGGAATATGTATTTGTTGACTGAATTTGTAATATAAGTAACTTTTATTTGAGAAATAACTTTGTCAAAAATATCTGCTGACCACAGCTGCTTTGTTGTAGGAGGACTGACAAATGGTAGTGGTCGATATATCTCTGCAGCACCTGGAGCAGAAGCAAAATATCGGAGTGCTTCAAGCACTTCCAGTCTATTCAGCTCCAGCAGCCAGCTCTTTCCTCCTTCTCGGCTTCGGTATAATAGGTCTGATATTATGCCTTCTGGCCGAAGTAGATTATTGGAAGATTTCAGAAACAACCGTTTCCCAAACCTTCAACTTAGAGATTTGATTGGACATATAGTTGAGTTTTCTCAAGACCAGCATGGTTCTAGGTAGGTGTTTATGATTCATGATGCTTTCTGCTTTATTTCTGCTTCGAAAATTGCTACCTTATAAAAGTAAATTTTTCTTGTCTTAGTTAGCCAGCATTAATATTGGAAGCTCTTAAAACTAGTATGGATTATGTTTTTCTTTTCATATTATGATAAATTATAAAAATACATGTGTAGTTAAATATTTTTGTGTTGCTTTATTGGTATTCAGTGTGACTTCATTCAAATTGAAATATGCTGCATTTCTTATATGAAAATATGGTGCATTTTTACATTAAATATGTTGATGTGATGCTTGAGTGGTATGTGTGAATTAGCATTCTGAAGGTAGATATTAGAAAAATGGAATTTATTTATTAAATTTGAGGGTTTTTTTATTTTATGATAAACCTGTAATTTTAAACAAGTAATTTTAGATTAGATAGTTGCATACAAATTTTATCTCCCTATAACTGAAAGTTAAGTACAAGGTTCACCTACAGTGGCTAACTTAGTAATTCGTTTGTGTTTGAATTTTATTTCTAAGGTTTTCTTTATATTCTAAAGAATAGATATTTAGTAGCATATGTATATATTGAAAAACAAATGACCTGCAATCTTTATAATTTCTTTTTTATCAATCTGATAGTTTTTTTTAACTTAAGATGTCATAAACAGATAATTTTTTTTTGTTATAAACTAGTTATATAAAGTGTTGATATTTCTGTAAGTTGTGTAAATCTGTGTACAAAATGCAGATTTTACTGAACTTATTTTCAACTCATTGTCATGGTATTTGAAAATTTTCCCCACATAGGTTCATACAGCAAAAGTTAGAGAGAGCTACTCCAGCTGAGCGACAGATGGTATTTAATGAAATTTTACAGGCGGCCTATCAATTAATGACAGATGTTTTTGGCAACTATGTCATACAGAAGTTTTTTGAGGTAAGTATGCATGCATGTTTGTATATTCGGTTATAATCCATATACTTAAAGCTGAGAAAAGCTCTGAACATTGGTAAGTCACTTTCATACAGAAATATTTGCAAATCATATATCTGATGATGATTTTATATCTGCGTATATAAAGAAGTCCTACAATTCAACAACAAATAAACAACCCATTTGAAAAACGAATAAAGGACTTTAATAGACATTTCTCCATAGAAAATACTAATAGCCATTAATCTATAAAAAGATGCCTAAACATCCTTAGTTATTAAGGATATGGCTATCCAATGTGATGCTACTTTATGCCTGCTAGGATGACTATAAGTTTAAAAAAATAAAAAAGAAAATATCAAGTACGGGTAACAATGTGGAGAAATAAGACTCATACATTGCTGATAGGAATATAAAATGGTGCAGCTGCTATAAAAAGGTTTGGTGGTTCCTCAAAACACTGAACAGAATTACTGAACAACCCAGCAGTTCTGTTCAAATACTCTGAAGAATTAAAAACAGGAACTTGAACACCAGTGTTCTTTGTACCATTATTTACAATAGCCAAAAGTTTGGAAAATGATCTAGTTTCAGTCAACAGATAAATGGATAAACAAAATGTTATATACAAAACAACAGAATAGTACTCGGCCATAAAAAGGAATGAAGTTCTGACACATGGTACAATGTGGAAGAATCTTGAAAACATTAAGCTAAGTCAAATAAACCAAATACAAAAGGACAAACATAGGGTTTCCACCTACATGAAATATCTACAGCAGCACATTCATAGGGACATAAAGTAGATGAGGGCTTACCAGGTGCTAGGAGGAAAGGGGAATATGGAAAGCTATTGTTGAATGGGTTTAACAGTTCTGTTTGAAGGTAACCAAAAGATGTGGACAGAATGATGATGGTTATGTAACAGAGTGAATGTAACAGAATTGAGTGAATTATAGACATTAAAATGGTATATTTTATGGAGTGGGTATGGGTATGTATGTGGATGTGTGTTACAGTTTTTAAAATTTTACACGTGGATCTACTTTAAAGTTTGTTAATTCTGTAAAATACAAAATCCTAAGAATAAGGTTTAAGTGAACCAGTTAATGAATACCACTGCAGTCTTTGAGTTTGTGTGTTCTGTTTGGTAATGTAGCTAATTCTTAGTTTATACCTAAAACATCTGTGTTGCATCATGGTTTAACAGTTGTCTCTTCAATTGTATTAGAATACATTTTGAAAATTACCTGGATAAGAGAGTTTTAGTCATCTGAATGTATGGCTCCCAAATTTCATGTTTTAAAGATGTTGGGGGTGTGTTAGAAATGAAGATGTATAACTTTAAAAGACCTAATATCACTTTAAACAGTAGCTAATGTGATAGTAACAAGAAAATTGTAGATAATACAATTTAATAAAAAACAGGGAGGTAGTTAATACTTTAAAACAGATTGAATAGATTTACAAAGCATCTTATTCAAGTTTAATGAAATAATATGGTCATTTTTTATTAATTAATGTTACTTTCTTTTCTGTCAGTTTGGCAGTTTGGATCAAAAATTAGCCTTGGCTACTCGTATTCGTGGTCATGTTCTGCCTTTAGCCTTACAGATGTATGGCTGCCGTGTTATTCAAAAAGCATTAGAGTCTATTTCTTCTGACCAGCAGGTAATTGTAAGTTAAGAAAAAATTTTTGTAATATTTTAATCGATTTTTAAATATTTCCACAACTAGACTAATTTTTTAGGTAAGTCTAAAATTGCTCCTATTTAAAAGTTAAAAGAGCAGATCTTTGATCTGTCCATCCATTCCCTTCTACATCTTTCCATCTCTCAATGAGAGTGTTTAAGTGCCTACTATGTGGCAAGCATAGTGTCAAATAATGCATGTTTTTTGGTTGTCGTGGTTGGTCCTTGCAATTGAACCCAGGGCCTGCATGTTCTAGGCAAACACTGTACCACTGAGCTCCAGCTCTAGCCCATGATTTGTGTTTTTTATATCAGTCACTAATTTGATTTTATGTAATATCAAAATGCATTTTACTAAATATTTTTATTTGAGTTGTATTTAATATCATTATAATAATAAAAATTTCAAAACCAATAGCATTCGTTTGTGTTGGCTTTATGTATGATGTATATATATGTTCATATATGTATGTATGTATTTCAAGTCCAGTCCAACAAAAAGTAACTTTATAATCCTCTTAATAAGATTTAAAGATAAACATATAAATTAAATGAGGAAATATACTTGAATGGAAAGCATAAGTTATTAAGAGGTTAATGCAATTCTAGTCATGTATTCCTGATACTTTTTAAAAAGTATTTGAAATAGACAAGAATATTGAGAGTAGAGAATAAGGATAAATGCTGATTTTCCCAAAGTTAAAATATATACTGTAAAGGGAGGAGGAAAGGGAAAGAGGAAGTACTGCGGGATAAAACTGACCAAATTATATTGTTCTGCTATGTGCATGTACTGGAATATGCAAGTGTGAATCCCACTATTATATAATTATAATGCACCAATAAGAAAATTTTAGGTGTGTAAATATATATGTATATGTACTGTGAAGTGACCCTAAGTGGGATTCTTATATGAGATTAAGCAAACTATGAGAAAGCCGGTGCAGTGGAGTACACCTGTAATCCCAGCTACTTGGGAGCCTGAGGCAAGGGGATGTAAAGTTCAAGACCAGCCTGGGCAACTTAGTGAGACCTTGTCTCAAAATCAAAAGTACTGGGCCAGGCGTGGTGGTGCATGCCTGTAATCCCAGCACCTAGGAGGCTGAGGCAGGAGGATCGCGAGTTCAAAGCCAGCCTCAGCAACTTAGCGAGGCCCTAAGCAACTCAGATCCTGTCTCTAAATAAAATACAAAATAGGGCTGGGGATGTGGCTCAGTGGTCGAGTGCCCCTGGGCTCAATCCCCAGTACCAAAAAAGAAAAAAAAAAAGTACTGGGAATGTAACTCCATGTAGAGTGCCTTCATCCCCAGTACCACCACAAATAATAATAATTCCTGTTTGGGGACTGCAGAGGGACTAATAAGTAAAGCAAAACTTTAAAATTGTAAAAATGTGTGTTAGGTACCAGCTGATTAGTGGAAGATGTATATAGTGAAGATAGTAGTTTAATCCACCATGCAAGTTCAGCATCATTAGGTTACATTTCAGCATGTGTCATTAACATTACAGTCCTGCAGTATGTTTTAATAATTCTTAGCTTCAATGGTTTCCTCTAACTATACCTCAGAGAAAAAAAATATAAATTTTCATGTATTAAAAAAATTACAGAAAATATTTTTTAAGTATACTGTTTTACTCACCTAAGTATTTTTAATCCTATTATGTTTAATTAGTTAATTTTAAATGCCATCTTCTTTGCAGAGTGAAATGGTAAAGGAGCTAGATGGTCATGTACTCAAATGTGTGAAAGATCAGAATGGAAACCACGTTGTACAAAAATGTATTGAATGTGTTCAGCCACAGTCACTGCAGTTCATCATTGATGCTTTCAAAGGACAAGTAAGATTGATTTTTGACTTCTAATTTGTTAGTGGGGCATTATTTTAACATTTTTCTTGAATCTCAAGGTAATACCAGCATGTGCATACAAAAATAAGAGACAAGACAGTAAATGTGCATTAATTTCTGCCTCTTTTATAGTCATTAGGTAGTGTTTCTCTCCCATCCCCAAGTTGAAAAACTTAGTAGTTTGGTCATATTTTAAGAAGTAAAGATAATCACTATTAAAATTATAAATCACATATTTTCCAAATTTCCAGGGGCAGAGGGACTAAGGAGAGAAGACTTAATAATATCAAAAGGAAGATTCAGTACTCTTTAATACGGCTGTAAAGTACCCTTCCTCCATTCTTTAACAGTATCACATACTCTCAATCTTCTGGATAGGTTCTTTTAAGTCAAAATCTTTTTTTAAGTTTAAAATTCAGATCTTTAGTAGCAGTCTTTAGAACACTCGATTTAAAAAGTAATAATTTGCCGGACGTGGTGGCGCATGCCTGTAATCCAAGCGACTTGGGAGGCTGAGTCAGGAGGATCGTGAGTTCAAAGCCAGCCTCAGCAACTTAGCGAGGCCCTAAGCAACTCAGTGAGACACTGTCTCTAAATAAAATACAAAATAGGGCTGGGGATGTGGCTCAGTGGCTGAGTGTCCCTGAGTTCAATCCCTGGTTCAAAAAAAAAATTTTTTTTTAAATTAAAAATAAAAAAAATAAAAAGTAATAATTTGTTATACAAAAGTGTAATAGTGTATAAAAATCACAGCTGACAAGTACATTGGGTAACATTCCAAACATGTATAACCAGTGAGCATGGCCTAAATGAAGTGTTGATTTTTTTATTCCATTCAATAAAGAACAAAACCAACCATAAGTTTATTACTTTCATCTGAAACATTCCACATTTTAATCTGATCCTTGCAGATTTTTCATTTGGAGTTTAAAGCTGTTTTGGTTGCGTTTTATTTTTAGAGAACTTCATATAAAATTGGCAATTCAAATGCAGGTGCAGTTTTTTGATGTCATGCTGTTGTTCAGGTAATAAGGAATACTATGTAATTGGGTTTAAATTTTGTAATTTTTTTCCTGAGTTCCTACTAGGTTTTGTATTCTAATAGTCAGATGTATTTTCAGTGAAATGTGAAAATATTCCCATTCTCTTTGACCAGTGTTAATTTCTTGAGATGTACTGCTTGTCACTTGAATCCTGTAGCTATCGTACATCTCTGGTATAAGCAATATTTGTGTAGACCATCTCTTCATATTTTCAAGATGTAATTGTTACATTTCTGCATTTTAAAAAGTTTGGCCATGATTCTAGACACATACTTCCAATTCATGTACCTGCACGTGACCTTTGTGAACAGAAATTTGCATGTATAATCTGTGTTTACTTGTAACTCTTTGTTTGTTTACTGCTTATATCTGTGGATTCAGTCAAAACATCTTTATAAATTCAGTACTCTGTCCCACAACCTTCCAGTCTTTGCTACCTTGGTAGGCATTTTATTAAACTGAATTTATCATCCTTCTTTATTAAACTAACTCACTGTTTCATCTGAAACCTGCCTACCTTGTAGAACTGTTAAAAATACCAGAAGTGTAAATTCTAATTATTTTGTTTTAAGGTATTTGTGCTTTCAACCCATCCTTATGGCTGCAGAGTAATTCAGCGTATTCTAGAACATTGTACTGCAGAACAAACCTTGCCCATCTTGGAAGAACTTCACCAACATACAGAGCAGTTGGTACAGGTATAAATTCCCTAATAATATGAAACTTGTGTGTGTTGAACTTTATTTTTAAGAAATGTAATTTATTATTATAGAAACAGTAAAATGAGTTTATCTGTCTGTAGGATCAGTATGGCAATTATGTTATTCAGCATGTATTGGAACATGGTCGGCCTGAAGACAAGAGCAAAATTGTTTCTGAAATCAGAGGAAAGGTGTTAGCTCTGAGTCAACACAAATTTGCCAGGTATTGCAATGTTTTCCATTTCCAGGGGTCAGTTTTTTTAAGGAATGCATAAAGTATCTATCATTGAAGGATAGTCTTTTTTGGTGATTTTAAAAAGAACATGAAGGCAGGCATGATGGCACTTACCTATAGTCAAAGTTACTTAAGAGGCTGGAACAGGAGAGTTGATTGAGCTCTTAAGCTTGAAACTAGCCTTGGCAACATAGTAAGATTCAGTCTCAAAAGAAAAAGTATATACAGAACTATCTCAGAACATTGTTTTTGTTTTTGTTGTTTTTAAACACACAACGAATTGGTTTTACCCACATTTATTCTACTTTTGAATCTGTTTTTAGACCAGTAAGGAAATGCAAATGTTTTCAGTACATGTTCTTGAAAGTCAGACTTTATTAATAATGTGGCTTTCTGTTTTGGATTATAATTTTAACACCCATAATTAAACTTGCAGATGTCAAAAGGTAGGTAGGTCCAATGGTATCAATTTCTGGATGGCACCAAGAAAAAGGTGTTTTGTTTTCCAGTGCCCAGGATCAAACCCAGGGCCTCATGCATGCCAGGCAGGTGCTCTACTCTGAGCTACATTCCAGCCCTTTTTAATTATTTTTTGCATTTTCTTTTATTTTAGGACAGGGTCTTGCTGAGTTGTCTAGGCTGGCCTGGAGCTTGCAGTCCTCTTGCTTCAGCCTCCCAAGTAGCTGGGATCATAATTGCGTACTACATGGCCCAGCCCAAATTCCTGTTAAAGTAATTGTAAAACAAGAGAATCCATCTTAATACCTCTTCTGTTTTCTAATACATTGTAGCAAATTCTTTGAAAAGTCATGCACATGGTGCTCTAAAGAAAAAAATAACAAAGTTTTTGTGTTTTTAGCAATGTGGTAGAAAAGTGTGTTACTCATGCCTCCCGTGCTGAGAGAGCTTTACTGATTGATGAAGTTTGCTGCCAGAATGATGGTCCTCACAGTGCCTTATACACCATGATGAAGGATCAGTATGCCAATTATGTGGTTCAGAAGATGATTGATATGGCTGAACCTGCTCAGAGAAAGATAATCATGCACAAGGTAATACATAGTTTGTGTGACTTGGGCTACACATTTAGCTTGCCTATAATTTCATTGTATGTGCTATAACTGTATGTGCTATAAAAAACCCATGGATAACTGTCCACAGATGGTCTTTTTATTTAATTCTTAAGGTAACCTGTTTGATAAAATCAACACTCATTTCTCATCTGTTTACCTATTTTTAGAATTACTCCTTTCATCCTCTGTCTTATTTAATAGTACATGAACTGAACATAGATTTTTAAAATGTAATTAGATTTTGCCACTAACCTGTTAAGTCTTTCTAAAGAGAATTTTGGGTTGATATCCCCCCCCCCCCAATGTAGTAGTAGTACCTCCTAATGCTTTCTGAGTTTGTTTTCCTCCTAGAATCTAATGACTGTTTAAGAAATCATTAATTGCCTTAGGAAAACTTTTCATTGACAGAAAAAATACTGGAAGAGATATTTTAATGCTCTGGAACGTTCTCATTTTATTTCTTTAAGAAACATGAAGCAAATTCTGTGACCTCTTTGGATTTCGTCATAATAGGAAATGATCTCTTAACCCATTTTGTTCCATTATCCTAATGTAGAGTACCTATAAAAACTTTAATTGAGCAACAATATACTGCTATGGTAACTTCAAAATAATTACTATATTCACAGAATTGGGACTTAAAGGTTTCAGATCCCTTCCTGCCATGAAAGTGTTTTGGGGCCAATTAGTAGCTATAATATAATAATTAATAACTCATAATTATAGTGCCAATTTTTGAAGACTATCCTTTAACTCGTACTAAAGTTCTTATTTTTTACTTAAGTGTTTCTGCTTAAAATTATACATACTAAAACGTTGATGTTGTTTTTAACAGCTCATAATTTATTGAGCCAACATCATATTTAAGAAACTTGGATTATTTATAAGTATTAATATAAAAAACTCACATAATTAAATGTTTGGGTAGTGTGGACTGACTGGGTGAAAGCATGTAAACATTTTACATTTTAATAGATCCTGCCAAGTTGCACTCAAAAAATCTCATGCAACCTTTAGGTCTGCCTATCTGGTATGTGAGAAGAGGGCCTATTTTTCCATACCTTCATTAATCCAGCAATTTTATTTATTTTAAACCTTACCAGTCTGGAAGGAAAGATAGGGTTTTTAAAGAACATTATAACTCCCTAGCAATACTTTCCTACTGTGTATTGTGTATTACTCTGCATGTGACATAGTTTAAAAGTAGTGGTTTGTTTATTCAATTCACAATTTTGAGAGCAGATATTTGTGGAGAAATTGAATGGACCAGAACTGCTTTGAATTTAAATTGTTAAATTGTGATTATTCCTCTGAATTATCCAAATTTTAAGGGTGCTTTTTTAAGAACCAAGAACCTAAAATAACTTAGATTTCCTAAGCAGATTTTTTTGTTTTTCAGATTCGACCTCACATTACTACTTTGCGCAAATACACATATGGAAAGCATATACTGGCCAAGTTGGAAAAATATTATTTGAAAAATAGCCCAGATCTGGGGCCTATTGGAGGACCACCAAATGGAATGCTGTAAAGGAAAAAAGAAGGATGATGATTTAACCATGTGAGAAGAATATTTCTTTTGTGAATTATCAAAACACAACTCAACTATGAATCTTCAATTTTTTTTAATGCAAAAGTATTTATTGACTTTATTCATCCATTTGTAAATTTTTTAAGGTTCTTGTGTATATTTGGGGGGTGGGGGTGGTGAATTATAAATTATATTCAGCCCTGAATGGAGACCTATCAGATTGGATTGCTGGCAAAGCACAGAATGCCTGTATATGATGTAACTGTATCAAAAAAAAAAAAAAAGTTGTCACATATTTTGTAAATTTTTATCTTGTAAAGTCACAAAAATAGTTTTTAAAGGAAAAAGTACAGTATTCTTTTAAAAAACTGGCTTACAGTCTGGTAGGTCTACAGCCCCATAGCACAACAGGTTTATAGAGATGTATATAGAATTATAGTCCTTATTTTTTTTTTTCCTTTGCGTGAAGCCTTTTATAACAGATTAACAATCAACTGCATAAATATTATTAATATTTTAAAAAGAGAAAGTTAAGTTGTATTTTGATAATTCACAAACTATCATGCAAATAAAAACTCAGCAAGTAAGACAAGAATAAAATGATTTGAGATAAAAGGAACTTAACATTATTTACGGTTGATGTGGTTTTTAATACAAATACTGCCCTATAATGTCTCTGGCAATGTACAGAAGTATTGTATATACTTAACATATGTAATTGTTGTAAGAGTTAGGAAAACAAAAAACAAAAAACAAAATCATGGTGACACTTCCATCCAGTTAAGTGCACTAAATGAGAAGTTTCATATTAACTTTTCAGTTTGATTTGCAATGAGAAAGAGTGGAAATTTGTATTTTGTTTTGCTTATAGAATTACAAAGACATGTTGAGGACGTGTTGAGCTTAATTTTGCTTTTTCCTAGTAGATGCAGAAAGTAGGAAACAGGTGAAAAGGGGCCACTGAAAAGTGAATTTGATAGCTCAACATTTAAGCATGATTACATATTCAGATAGCTTTTTTTGCTTCCTATAAATATATGCATTGTGTGTGTAGTAATAGATGTAAGTTTACACTTTAAAAGCAAATCTTGTTTCAATGTTTATTATAAAAGCCTTGCTAATTTAGTAGTGACACTTTCCTTGGTTGTACAGGTGTACATTTGTAAACCTTCATGCTGTAAATGGAATTTGTTTTATCTCTTTGGGAAACATTTGCATTTTAGTGTACATTTATGTCCCTGCCCTCTTTGACCTGGCAATATAGTGTTGTATAATGTAAATTTATTTCTCCAAATTGAGAGTGATTTTTTAAAAATTTTTTATCTTTATATGGTTTCAGAAGTATGAACCAGCTTTCTTTTTATTATTGTGAGAAACATTTTGTTTTATAACATAGTTGTTGACTCTGTTAATACGGACATGCTAGGATTTGGATCATTTTCAATTGAAGTCAGGGTATTGTGCATAATAGAAAGTATTGGACTGAGATATTTGCTTACCAAGGAGGCCAATGCTTTTTCCATCTTATTAAATGTGATGTGATTTTTTTCTTTGTACAGAAGAGTACTGTATTTTTGAATAGCCTACTCCCAAGTAAGAGCAAATCTGTATGATAACTTTTTTTCTCTGGACATAAGACATTATAACAGTAACATGATGTACATTTACAAGCGGCCTTATGTACATTTCCCAACAATCTTTTTAAGGCAAAATTGTGACCATATGTGTATAATTAAAATCGTTTTTAATCCTTTGCCTATGAAAATATTTTGGAAAAAAAAACTTGCTTTGTATATTCAGTTTCTGAAAGATAAAGAAAGTGCTTTGTATTTTGTTGAAGTCAGTATTTTGTATAAACATTTATGTTGACCCATTTATGTTTAATGCTGAAAACTAACATGAACATGCTGTCAGTTGAACATGGAAAGGATTTTTTACTAGAGATCTGCAGAAGAAAAGCAATCTTCTGAGCACAATATTATTGAATATAAAGGTTTTATCACTTAGCTGTTCATATCTTGAACCTTAAAATAATAACATGAAGATTGGGGTGCCAGGAATACCTTTTATGTTTGATGTTGTTACTCTAGTTTTCTAACCCAACATTCCTTGGTGAGGCCATTAAATCCAGTCACACTGGTTCATCAGCATGCCCTTTTCACAGTGTCAGTACTCCACATCCCTTATAAAGCTGCTTTCTTCCATCCTTTCCTAATTTTGATTTGCCAGCCTCAGTGTCTCAACCCCATGTCAAACCTTCTCTTTCCACTGTCATCCCGTGGTCTCAAGATCAAAGCTGTCCTTGTTGGAGATTGGTAATGACTTTCCTGTATTAATACAGTTATTCCTAGTTTGCTTTCATCCTTACTGTTGTACTCTGTTGGCACAGGCAGTTGTCACTGCAATTTTAAAAAATTCCAAGTCCTGGAGAGTGTTACCTTGGGAAACAACCCTCCGCTAGGAGTCCTGTTGTTAACATATTTCCCAGTGCCAATAACCCAGCCCTCTCAATACTTAGGTGTATTCTAGAAAAATTCTTGTTCTTGTGGAAATTTTATGATCTGCCATTTTTGCTGCCCACCCCAATTCCCTATTCTACCTTTTAGTATGTTGGCATGGAATTTTAGTAAAGTCTGACATTTCAGAATAAAGAAATTTAACTGGGCAGAACCACTTAGGCTCGACTCTTGAGTGTCTCCTTTTGATATGGGTTGTTTCTGGACCAGTTTGTCTAAGTCCTGGCTCTTATTGGTTCATATGAAATGTTCTCTTCACTTCTTTGTATATTATGTATAAATTAGAAAATGAAAAATGTGTGAATAACATTGTATGAAATAAACCTGGTCTTGTGTTTTTCTCTAGATAAAATAACCTTCTGTACCTCCATTATAATTAAGATTACCCATTCAAGTTTATTCTGGCTTAAGGCAAACAGTATTTTTGTCCAGTGGATGCTCTTCTAAGGTCAGTCATTTATCCTTCTGATGGTGTTAACCCCATCTTTTGATTAATATATAAGACCTACTTATAAGTAGATAGAATAATTTGTTAGATTCTTCATAGGATGAAACAAAGCCTGTTTCCTAATTAGATGATATATCTTCAAACCTGTTTTGAACATTAAATTTCATACCTTTACACAGAGGTTTCCACATGAACCTGAGGCAGTGATTAAAGAAAGCACAAGTTGGCTTCTTCCCTGGATTTGAAGTTGACTCATTTTGAGACCTTATGAACAAGGTGTGGTGACTTAGCCTCTGTACCCTCATTTGTTCCATGGGGTAGCACTACATTTTTAAGAACCCACTAGGCAAGTGCTCTACCACTGAGCCACAACCCTACAGCCCTGGTTTTGTCTTGATTTGGGTTTATTCTGAGCTAGTTCTCTTTGATCTTAGAAAAAATTTCATCTTTCCATTCTAGCTCACCAACCTAAGAAGGATGCTGTCCACTTTGCTAGTGTCCTAGGTAATTATGTGAGGACATTTTCTCAGGAAGTCTTTTAAAATGGTGGGGTAAGGGGCAAACTCCTAAGAGCAGTGTTCACTGTGTTCCTCATTTTCTTGGAAGGACCCAAATTTGATGTGTGTGATGAGGTTTAGGTGCTCTGACATCTGAATAGGGAGGTGAGAAGGGCTAGAGCGGGAGCAGCCATACCCCCTACTCGGGCAGAGTTGTGCTGGGGAAAAACCTGCGCCACATGGGAAAGGAGGCCTGGGTCTAGCTGCTGCACACACAGACTTGGGACTGGGGAGGACTTGACTTGACCCTGGAAAACCCAGTGTTGAGTGTGCGTTTTAGTGAACTTGAGTACCTCCATACCCTGTAGGCAATTTCTCTGATTTCTTGGTTAACGTTGCAGTATAAAATGTTCTGCTCACCAAGGAAGCCCTTCGCTCAAATCAGTGTTTTCACTGAGTGTGAAGAGCCATTTCTGGTCATTCACAAATGTGTTTCCAGAGTTGAGCCACAGGCTTATAGCTAAGTGAAGACCAATTCTCAGTATGTTCATCTACCTGAAATAAACCACAGTAACACTGCTCTGGAAAGTTATGCTAATTTGACTTCTAGGCAGGAAAGCACTGAATTGAGAAAAATCTGCCTGTTGGCCTAAACCATTTCTTCTCAGCATCTTCTTGAACACCAAAGTGAATATGTACTAACAGATCACAAGCCAGCAGAGGTGTCACCCAACGCCATCTTCAGAGTTAGAAGAATGTTGCCCAGTAGCAACTTATGGGCCTGGCAATCTATGACTTCTATGGCAAGCTAAGGGCTCCATGAGGTGATTTGCCTTGGCACCTATTTTGGAAGCAGGCCTGGTTCCCCAGCAGTGAGTAGAAAGCTCAGGGCCTTTGTCTTCACCGTACACAGCACCTAGCTCATGGTGGATGCTAGGCAGAACTACACCTGTGGTGAAGGGGTAGTAATTTCTGTCTCAAAAGCTTTATTTAAAAAAAATATATATCAGATGTTGATCTGAATTTTATTCATTTATTTTATATGTGATGCTGAGAATTGAACCCAGCGCTTCACACATGCTAGGCAAGTGCTGTACCACTGAGCCACAGCCCCAGCCCTCAAAAGCTTTAAATTTAGACAGGAATCAAGATTTCAAGAATGGGTTCTAGTGAAGAATACTCGGAGCAGTGCCTTGGACTTAGAAGAGAGAAGTGCACAGAAATCAGCTAGGGTGGGGAGACAACTGGGAGGTTGGGATAAGGTAGTCGCAGGGGCCACCCTAGTCCATTAGGTTTATTGAGCACCTACTTTGTGTTGTATTCTAGGTGCTTGTGATACATCTCCAGGGCATTCAGCATACAACTGAACAGAATGAGGTTCTGGAATATAAGCACATCTGTAGTTGGCAATCAGGAGGCATCACAGGTTCTTAGCTGGGGAGTGAAGGGTACAGTACTGCAAAGGACCCACCAACAGGGTGGGCAAAGGCAAATTCAGGGAGAAGGGGCCACCAGCATAGTTGGCACTGCAAATCACCCATGCCAGGCCTCTTAGGGGAAGAAGCCTTGAAAAGCCAGAGCTCTCATAACCCGCTAGGCCTGTCCTACACCAGGGGCTAGGAGGGATGTTTGTGAGAGCTCTTCTGTCCCACTCTTCAAAACAGGTTCTGGTCTGGACTTGGAAGTGGGATGTGGAGGGTATTTGAGGTCTGAGGATGGAGAGGGTTACTACCGGGAATGGGAGGGTGACAATTTCATATCCATATTCCCCTCCTGTGTAGGGTGTGCAACAGGGAAGGGACCTGGAGGTCCAAGCTGTCAGGAAAGGGCTGTCTCCAGGTGACCCAGCCAAGCGCACGTGTCCAGGGGCCAAGGGTCACCCTTAGACGCCTTCAACCCTTGGAGTTTCAGCCTGCAGCCTGACTGGGCAGGGCTGCCAGAGCAGAGGCGCCCCCTGCCGGCCCTGCGTTGCACCAGTCCCACCACCTGGCCTTGGGACCCCTTCCCAAAGTCAAGCTGCCTTGCACCATGAGGAGTCTCAAGCTCCAGGAAAGTGTTCCTTTAATTACTCGTAGCTGATCTCTCCAGGGCATTACACACGCCCTACCTCCCCTGATCAAGGAAAGAATCCCCACCCACCACCACAGTGGCTTCAACAGCCATTGCATGACTGCCCCTGACTACATCCTATATCCTAACAGTCATATCTTAGCCAACCCTAATCTCTCTCCTAGGACCCAGACCCTGAAATCTTAAAAATCCAATATCTCCAACTGCAGATTCCCCAAATATGACCAAAATAATCCATCTTCTCTCAACTCTTCTTTTCCTCATCCTCTTCCCTTCCTGGATTGATTGGCACCGAATGCCATAGGTGGGCATCAAATTTTATTATTATAAGTATATCCCAAATATTGCATGGGATATACTAACACTAAACATATCTGAAATTCAAATTAATTATGTCCTGTGGTTTCATTTGCAAATCTGGAACCCTACTGCCTCTGATGAGCCAATTTGTCCCACTATTCTGCACCATCCCTGGAAGTCCCTGGAGGCTTCTTTAGGCAGATACAGGGGATCGTGACTCCAGGTACAATGTCATGATCCTCTGATGGCTAAATACTGCAACTGCTTGTTTTCCTGAGTTTCTCCAGCCAGACTGAACCTTTGGAAGTCCAGACCGGATGCTTCTCCCTCTGTCTGAAACCTGACGTTAGGTACTTAGAAAATGTCTTGAAAGAAAGAGCTAAAGCCAAGAATGCCAAGTTTCAGTGGTCTGTCTCTTTCAAGGGCCATTTTAGGGTTGGTCAGCTGCTCTACCCAATGGTCTACACTGGGTGGGGATGTGACTCAGTGATAGAGCATTTGCCTAGCATGCCTGAGGCCCTAGACTTGATCCCCAGCACTGAAAAAAAAAAAAAAAATATATATATATATATATATATATACACACACACACACACACACACATACACACATACATATATATATAAATTGTGTGTGTGTATGTATGTGTAATGCTTGAATGAATTCTTAAGGTTACAAATATTCAGTCAAAATGATACAAAATACAAACAAAAAACCTCCCCTCACCTCCACACTTCAGTTTCATTCCCCACTCAAGAGTTAATCACTGCTAACAGCTGGTATGTAACTTCCAAATCTTTTTCTGTTTATTAGACCATAATGAAAAGCCTAATTCCAAAAAGCTGAAATCATACAGAACACATTCACTGTGTAGAATACAGTAGAATTAGGGGGATCAAATATACATCCTAGACAGCAAATTATGTCTATTAGAAGAGTCTATGTTATAGAATGAATTAGACCTCGTAAGCACAAGGCCCTGGGTTCAATCCCTAACAACGCCAAAAAAAAAAAAAAAAAAGAATGAATTAGAAAAATAACAAAATAACTTAGGGCTGAGAGTGTGGCTCTGTGGTAGAGCACTTGCCTTGCATGTGTGAAGCACTGGGTTCAATTCTCAGCACCACATAAATAAAGGCATTGTCTCCATCTGTAACTAAAAATAAAAAGTAGGATTGGCAAGAAGTTTTTAAAAATTAAAAAAAAATAACTTAGAATTTTTTTAAATAGTCTTCTTAACTCCTAAGTTAAAGAGCTCATCTAATCTGAAATAAATAATTATAATTGCAGAATTAAAGACTCATATATAAAAATCTGAAAGATTCAGGTCAAAAACTATTCAGAGAAAAACATTTAGCCAAGGAAATCTGAAGACACATGAACTCAAGAAACTAGCAGAGCCAGTGAGGTGGCACATGCCTGTAATCCCAGCAACTCAAGAAGCTAAGGCAGGAGGATCACAAGTTCAAGGCCAGCCTGGCCAACATACTCAGACCCTGTCTCAAAAGAAAAAGAGCTAGGGATAGCTCAATGGTAGAGTGCCCCTGGATTCAATCCCCAGTACCATCAGAAATGAACAAACAAAATACATATACATACACAAAACAAAAACAAAACAAAAAACAGTGGCTAGAATCATCTGACAATCATATGTCCAGCATTTGATGTTGACTCTCAGGTGGGACTTCAGTGGGAGCTGTCAGTCAAAATGGCCTCTCTCTGTAATCTGGGTTTTCCCAATTCATGGTGATTGGATTCTAAAGGGAGAGAGAATGAGATGGTTGGTGGGGGCAAAGACACTGAATTGCCCATTTTGGCTTAGTCTCCAAAGTCACACAGCCATCACTGGAGAGAGTTATTAAGGTGCACTAAAGGGAAAGGAAATATGGACTCCACCTCTGAAGGGGAGGGTAGGCAATTCCATGTTGTAAGAAAAGTAATTGGAGTGGGATATATTGGCTCATCCATCTTTGGAAAATGAACTATTAATAACTATGGGGAGTCATGTCAAAAGGTCTCAGAAACTGAAGAAGTCACCACTGACCAAAACTAGGAAATTTTGTCCATTTTGTTAAGACTAATAATCACTGCAAATGGATTGAAACACACCAAATGTTTAAGTCCATGAATTCAAGACTTTTGTTTCAATGGATCACTTTTGGAGCATGCTGGAGAACCAATTAATTATTTGTAAAATAGTTAAATAAGGAAAAGAGTAAACATTTAGACCACACTTTCTTGTCCGGACTGTAACTCAAGGAAATCAATGAGTTGATATGTTCCTCTTTTTAAAAATAATCCAACTAATGAGTGAAGGAGGAATGGTAGTATTAGAATTTCAACATTCTGTGTCCTCTCATAAAATAGTGAATGTGATTCACAGTGTATTAGGTTGAATTTTGGGGACCTTTGCCCTGCAATTTATGAACCTGTGAATTTCATCTTATTTGGAAGTAGGATTTTTGTAGTGAGATCATACTGTATCAGGGTGGTCCCTAAATTCAATACAATTTATATTCTTGTAAGAAGAAATTTGAACACATAGACAAATACACACAGAAAGCCATGTGAAGACAGGGGCAGGGACTGGAATTATTCTGCAAACCAAGAATTACCAGGAGCCTCTAAAAGCTGGGAGACACTAGATCCTTCAGGGGAACCACAGCCCTGCCGACACCTTGATTTCAGACTTCCATCCTTCTTAACTGTGAGAAATTCTGTTGTTCTCAACCACAAAGAACAACTGTGTTCCTGTAGCTCAAGAAATGACTACTAACATCACAGAAAGAGAAAGGCAGACTCTGTGCCTCCTGGTTGTAGAGTGCATCCTTAAAGTATTCTTTAAAACAAATCTATCCAGAAACTAATCAAACTTCAAGATCTGATCCCCAGTTTGCAGGAAATGCAGGGGACAGAAGAACAAGTTAAACACCACCACAAGACTGCAGTGTGCAGCAGCCAGGTATGGGGATAATCTAGCTTCTACAACAAATAGATACATTGCACAGAGAGAAATAAACACATCTCTGCTCAACCTCCTTGCAGTATCCCCTAGTACCCATGACCATAGCCGAAGTCCTTCCAGGACCTGTCCTTTCCCTCTCCTTCCCACCTTCCCCTTCCTGAGCTGCTCTTGGGGCTCCTGTGCTGCAGCTCCCTCTGCTTCAATGCTCTTTTCCAGACAGCCCCCGGCTCTCTCCCCAAACCCCTCAAATCTTTGCCCAAATGCCACCTTCTACCTCCACCCCTGCCCTCTTGGTCACCATCCCTACTTTTCTCTAAAACATTTTTCACATTCTGACACATTGTGGATTTAGCTTATTTGTTCAGTTACTGTCTGTCTTGCCTGTGCAGTGGAGCGCACCTGTAATCCCAGTGACCCCCGAGGCTGAGGCAGGAGGCTCACAAGTTCCAGGTCACCCTAGGTAATTTAGCAAGACCCTGCCTCCAAAAAAAAAAAAAAAAAAAAAAAAAAAAAAAAAAAAAAAAGTAAA
>JAJEJO010000353.1:1545174-1613832 GCA_020662805.1 Glaucomys volans | reverse complement strand
GAGAGTTCTTTGGCTCATAATGTTCAGCATATTATAGGCATTTAATGAATATTTGTTGAGTGAGCGAATGAATGAATGAGAGGTCTAGATGAGATCAATTTTGTCCTAATCTTCCAGTTATTGGTCAAATGACAAGTGTAAATGATCACCTAATGAGTGATGGACCCTCCTTAGTCCATTCCTTCATTCTCTCCTCTCCAATCGTCATTCCCTCCCTGCATGGTCTGGGGACCCAGGGTCAGGCCTTGGTTCTGGCCTAGACAGTTTGGGGAGTGAGGGAAAACCTTCTCACCCACCTTTCCGGCTGGTACTTTCCCCCAAGGTCTCTTAGGGTCTTCTGGGGGGTCAGCATCCCTGGCTTGGGTTGGAGACATATCAGACTCAAAGCCATTCTTCTCAGCCACGGGAGACAGCGGACAGGCTCCTAACTCGTCCTCACAAGAGGGACAAGTTAAAAAGGAGGTTCCTCAGACTCTCTCCATCTCCCCAACTCTGACCACTGACCCCAGTTCTAACTGGATTTTAAACCGACTGGCCTGGCTGCCATAGGCTTCCTTTAAATAGGTCATTCCACTGTGGTTTTAACAATCTTTTATCAACTTATTGCCTTTGAGCATGTGGGAAGTACACACTGACCAGGGCCTGGGCTGCTGTGTGAAATGATCACGCCCAGGTGGGATGTTTCTTCAGGCCAGGGCTGGCTCTCCTGAACCCTCTGCCCTTAGCCTCTCCCTGTACCCCCAACACACTCAGCTCTATGCTCTATGTCCGGCACACCTTTGAGCTGTGTCTTCCTCCATCTCCTCTATCTGGGGATTCCACTTCTGAGGCCACCAGGCCAGGTCCCTTCAAACCTGCGGTTTTCTCTGTCAAAATCCAAACTGTTTCTACAGTAGCCTTCTAGAAACCTCTTCTGGGCCAAACAAAGGTGCCTCTGGCTTCCCACTCCCAAACCGAGCACACCATGAGTCTCTCCAACTCCTCCATCCCAGTTCTGCACACCTCCTGGGTTCTGCTCCATTCCCTCAATCAGCCACTAATGCCCAGAACCTAGAGGCCACCCCCACCTGAACCCATGCCTCACCTCACCATGTCTCAGAGTGAGGTGCTGCTTCCAGAAGGCCATGCAACCTGAGATTCCCCTGTCTGTGGACTTCCTCTTTCTCACCTGGTCCCCCTCACACCTGTGGTCAGGTAAGCATTAATGAATCTCCCTTCCAAGGACTTGGAAGATGGGTAGTTGTGCCCACACCTTCCTGGTGTGGAGCTGAAGGAACTTACATTTTCAGATCACACAGCCCTTGTAAAATATGGCCAGCATGAGGTTGGGGGTGGGGCCAAGGCAGATCCTTGCTGTTATGTGTAGCATTGTTGGACTTTTTACATGCAAATGTACTCATGTATTGTGAAATTAAAAGAGGATCTTACCATATGACCCCGTAATTCTGCTTCTTGGTATTTATCCAAATAAATTGAAAAATTTTGTCCCCGTGAAAACTGCATGTAATGTTTATAGCAGCTGCAATAGTTGGACCAATACTCGAACAGCCCAGGCAACACAGCAAGATCCCGTCTCCCCAAAAAGGAGAAACTGTGTTGGGACAGTGGTGAGGGGAAATTCACTGTACTTTCAGTTCAATATTTCTGTAAACCTAAAACTGCTCTTAAAAAATAGCCTATTAATTAAGGAAGGAAGAAAGGAAGAGAGAGACAGAGGGAGGGGCACCCCTCATCACACAGGTATGAGTTCCTGACACCACTCACCGGCACCTGCCCTCTCTGCACCCCACTCCTGGTTCAGACTTCCTCAGCTGGGTGTAATCAGCCATCATCTAGCAGCCTGCCTGGGGTGACATTCATAGTCCTTAGCTTGGCATTCAAGACCCTTTACCATCCAGTGCCAGCTTCCCATCAGCCTTACCCTCTGCTGTGTCACTCACCTGACCCTAAGCATTAGGGGGACACTATAACTCAGCAGTGCATGGATGGTTCTGCCCTTGCAGGCCCTGGACAGCTGACCCTCCTCTGTCTGGCACATCCTGTCCCACTCGCTCCTCTGCCTGGTCAGTCGCTACTCTGCAGCTGGGTTTCTACCTGGATATCAGTTCCTCCTGGAAGCCTTCCCTGAGCTCCCTCCTCCCCCAGTGTCAGGCCCCAGCTCCTGAATCCCCCAAGCTTAGGACTCTGAGCCTACATCACTTGCTGACCTCTTGCAGGGCCTGCCTGAGTCATGGTGCATCCCCAGGACCTGGCTCAGAACAGGCACTTGGAACAATTTAAGAGCACAGCCTTTGAGATAGGAACTAGCAGAGTTCTCAGAATCTCCTCCAATGCAACCTATTTTGCCCTAAAAAGTTTTGTACACCATATGCAGGAGTTATGAGAATATTTTGCAGCATTGTTTGTGATAGCAAAGCATTTAAAAATAACAGGGTAGGATGGGAAAATGGCAGCAGTGCTGGGAGAGTTGGGTTCATTTTGGATACAATGAGGAGGTGGGGAAGCTGGTCCTGGGTGTCATTAACAACTGGATTCCCTTTGTGGGAGTAAGTAAGCAGACACAAGTGTAAGAAGAAAGGAGGTTCAAAATCCTCCAAGTACGAGATCTTCCCCTAGAAGAGGTCCAGAATCAAAGACCCCACTAGGAGCAACTATCGCCTCTAGTACCCAGATTATGAACTTGATAAACAATATCTTATTTAAAAGATATTCTGGGAAAAATGACTGATTGCAGATCTTGAGTACAAAACATACAAGATGGGCAATGAACATCTGGTCATACCAGAATAAGCAAGGAAGCTATCAGAGGACCAGGGTCATGTCAAAACCACACTGTGGATGTCCCCAGAGGCTCAAGATGGAACAATCCCAGCATTCACAAGGATAATAACTGCAGAGGGTGAAAACACATCAAATATGTTTAAAGTCATGAGATCAGAATGAAACTTAGGGGGGGAAAAATCCCCACAGCAATTAGTTACCATTAGAAGATGCAAGAGAGACAATTGGTTATTTTGTAAATGAGTGAATGAAGATAAAGAATCAAGTGTTTATCCTCTTTTCTGTGCAAACTGTATCACTAAGCAGCCAAGGAATAAGTGAAGGGAAGTTTGATTTCTATTGAGTTGGTAATGAAAACATAATTATAAAAGCAATGTAATTTGTAATCCTTAATACATTAATGGATAATGGAGGCATGGGGTTCCTGCTAGAAAAACACACCAGGAATCATCCAGGAAACAGTCTTTCTCACAAAAAAATGAGGCAGCATTGATCACACGCCTAGATTTAATACAGGAAATGCAGAGAAAAAGGAACATGCTAAATCATATGGTAGGCATGCACTCAGCAAGATCCAAGGCGAGGAAAACACTACAGGACAGACAACCCATTGTCTCCAGCAAATAAATTACAAGGGGGAAAAAAAAAGAGACTCAAACAGACTACAGATTAAGAGACAAGAGAAATGTCAACTGGTTTCCATGTGTGGACTGTTATAATTATAAAAATATGACAGTATGAAGCCACTGGAAATTTAAACATCAACTTGATATTTTATTCTTTTAATGAGATATTTAGTGGCCTGTTTATGGAATAAAATCAGGGGGATTCATTCCAAAATATGATGGGGGAGAGTACAAGCTATGTAGAGAGAAGGTTGACAGTGAGTAATTGTTGGCACTGGGTGTTGGGTACATGGAGATTCATCATATTATCTACTTTTGTATATGTCTGGGCACATCCAAATAAAAAGTTCAACACATGTGCACACACACACACACACACACACGTGCACAGTGACACCCATCAGAAGGGGAAAGGTTAAATAAATCAAGAAGTAGCCAAACTCAGAATCCCAAGCAGCCATTAACACATTTAGCTCTGGCCTTTCGTGACAGACATCCCTAAGACATAATACTGAGTTGAAAACACAAATTGCAGAAGATGTTAAAACACACACACACACACACACACACACACACACACACACACTACTGTATTTGCATTGGTACTACTGATATGTATAAATGCATAGAAAAAAGTCTAAATAAATCCCCACCAACAGGACACAGTGGCGCTTGCCTGTAATTCCAGTGACTCAGGAAGCTGAGGCAGGAGGATAGAAAGTTCAAAGCTAGCCTCAGAAACTTAGGCCCTAAGCAACTTAGTGAGACCCTGTCTCTAAAAATATATATATAAAAGGATTGGGGTGTGGCCCAGTGGTTAAGAACCTCTGGGATCAATCCCAGTACCAAAAAAAAAAAAAAAGAGGAGGAGAGGGAGGGCTAGAAGAAGGAGGAGGAGGAGGAGAAACAGGAGGAAGAGGAGGAGGAGGAGAAAGCAGTTTGGAAGGCCTCATAAAGAGCTACAGAAGTGGTTACCCTGAAGAGTGAACTTGGGGGAAAGGAGCTTTCAAGTTTTATTTTATATGCTTTGGTACTATTCCGATTTATGATAAGCAAATATTAATCTTGTTCTTAAAACAACAGGAATATTTTCTTTTTTCTTTTTTTTTTTTTTTTTGGTACTGGGGATTGAACCCAGGGGCACTCCACCACTGAGCCACATCCCCAGCCCTATTTTGCATTTTATTTAGAGACAGGGTCTCACTGAGTTGCTTAGGGCCTTGCTTTTGCTGAGGCTGGCTTTGAACTCGCGATCCTCCTGCCTCAGCCTCCCAGGTGCTGGGATTACAGGTGTGCGCCACCACACCCGGCTCAGGCATATTTTCTAAGGGAAGTTTTGACAATTGAGGGAATGAGTGGTCGGATGAATAAGATGGAGATGAAGAGGCCTCTCTACAGGGGCTCAGGCTCTTCCCCTGGCCTGTCTCCTCAGCCAGGAGGGCGCATCTGGAGGAGTGGAAGGTGCCCAGGCCACCCCAGTGGGGTCAAGAGACCTTCACTACCCTGCTCCCTACAGCCTGTGGGAAGGATCACCCCCAAGTTGGCCCTCACAGCCCTGTGTGACCCCAGCTCACACCACCTTCCCAACAGAGGTCCAGCAACAGGGGTCCAGTGAAACATGCCCCCTGCCAGCCTCCCCTGTGCTGCCCGTGCTGTGCCCTCTGCGCCCTTCCCTCTGCTCTGCTGGACAAGCACTATTGCCATCAGCGTCTCCCACTTCTTGAGGCTCCCTCTGCACTCACACGGCCTGACTGCTGGCTCCAGCTGGCCCGAGTATTGCATGAGGCTCTGGCTGCCCAAGCAGCCTGTCTCACACAGAAGGTGAGACCCCAGAGGGCAAAGACTCTCTCCTGTCCAGCATCCCTGCCACCAAGTCATGCCACCCAAAGCAATTCCTGTCCAGTTGTACCAACACTCCATGCCATGGGATTTCCAAAGGAAAATGTGAAGATGACCAAGTATGGTACCCATAAGAGCTCACGGGGCTCCGTGTCAGAGGCAGCATTGCTCCCTGTCAGGCCTGGGCAGCAGGGGTGCACTGGGTGGTCAGCACCAGGCAAGGGGAGACATCGGGACCTGGGAGAGGGTCCAGCGTCCAGTGTGGTCTTCAGGGAGTATCAGCCAGCAGAGGAAGACCTGAGGAGGACAAGCTGGGCCAACTGAGGAAGGCTCCTTCCAACCTCCAACATAACAGCATAAACATAAATATAAAAAATAACAAACCTAAATATCATAAAAACATAGACTACATATAAGAGCAGTGAGGCTCCTATACGATCTGGTTCACTCTGGCTGTGCACTGAATGTGTCCCCCACAGTTCTTGTGCTGGAGACTTGATCCATGACGTGGAGGTGTTGGGAGGTGGGACCTTCAGTAGGTGCTAAGGTCATGGGGCACCGCACTCATGCATGGGTTAAAGCCTTCTATCTTTTTATAAAGGGACGAGCTGGGTCCTCTCTTCTCTCTCTCCCCTCTTGCCTTCTACTGTGGAGGACACAACAAGAAGACGCTTACCAGATGTAGCCCCTCCATCTTGGACGTCCCAGCTTCCAGAACCATGAGTTAAATAGATTTCTGTTCTCTATAAATGATTCAGTCTGAGGTGTTCTATCACAGTAGCTCAGAATGGACTCAGACAACTCCTATTACAACTCTGTGAGGAATGTGACAATATTATGCCCATTTTACAGAATGGACATACTGAGCTTTAACAAGGTTGTATGAGTCGTACAGTACGGCAGGGAAGTTTGGATCCAGTCTTGCTGCCAGAGCCAGCACATTTAACTCTGGTTCCGGGTTCTGGGACTTAGGTCCCTGAGGACCCAGGAAGTAGTGATGAGCTAATGACTCGTGACTTCAGCTTGTCATTGCCACATCAAGATGGGGTCCAGTGTGCTAGTTCCCTGATTCTGCTAGACGAAAGTTAGCAGTCTGGATTCTTTCATTCTTTGGGGGCACTAGGGGATTAAACCCAGGGCCTCATGCATGCTGGGCAAGCACTCTACCACTGAGCTACTTCCCCAGCCCTTTGTAAATTTTATTTTGAGACATGGTCTCTTTCAATTGCCCCACAAACCTCTGTCTTGTGATGTCCTGCCTCCACTTCCTGAGTAACTGGGATTACAGGCCTGCACTGCCACGACTAGCAGAAGTCGGTCGCAATTCCTGCATGGAACGCCCTCCTCTGCCCTCTGCCTTTTAACATGGGAGGGCGAAACACTTCTACAGCTCAAATGTAGCTTTGAGAGCTGTAACTTTGAAACCTCTGCCCCATGTGGTCTCCTCAATGGAACACACAGTCACCTTAGGTTGGAGGGTCTCAGTCACTTACCTACCTGTTCTGTGAGTTTGCATGTGTATCTTGGGGCTGCAGGTGAGGCACCCCTGCTATGTATGTAAAGGTGTGCACACGCACCCGAAGAGCATAGAACTCATACAACCGGGCTGGTGAGCCCAGGAATCCTTTTGGAGCCCACCTCAGATCCCCCACCCCCAGCAGGGTACAATGCCGTGTTTTCTACACATTCTGCAGAATGCATTCGGGATGCTGAAGGAATTTGCCCAAGGTCACAGGGAGAAAGGGCTGTGTGGCCAAGACCACACCCCCAGCTCCCACTGTGGGCAGACTCTGCATCCTTAGCGGGCAGGGAACATGCACAGGTGTGCCAAGCCCATACTCAGCACGGCTTGCCTCACCCGCTCAACTCTCTGAGGGAAGAATGTTCTCTTCTCCTATTTGGAGAGCTGGTGATGCTTGCCTCAAGCCACCCAGCTACAGTGAAGTGTAGAAGGAAATTACATGCATGTGGGGGCTTCGTAAAGCTCACCCCTAGCTCTGAGGGTGGGTGAGACAGATGCCCCTGCTTCCCTTCTCTCCTCTGCCTGGGCATCTTCCCACCAGGGGACTGAGTCAGAGGGAGCCCTGGGCCTCTCACACACCGGTCATTGATGACACCTCAGCCTTGTGGGAAGGTCTGGTGGGGGGTAGGGGGTGAGCAGCCTCACCTCAGGAAGTGGCTCAGGGTGACAGGGCCTGGCACACCTGGGAGGGTGTGGCTGCGCTGGCACACCTGCCTTTCTGGGAGTTTCCTGTCCGAGCCTCCAACAAAGGCAGCTCCTTGAGGCGGCCTAGACTGAGTCACAAGCTCTGGGTGGTGTCCACCGCCTGACTTCAGTACCCAGCACTGCCCCAGCCTGGAGGCCTCTTCACATGCTCATTAGGCCCCTCGGAAGCCGGCCAGTTACACAACCGGGAGGGAAAGACACACCCCCTCTTCCCCAGCACCTCCAAGCTTCATGGTGTCCGGCTGCCTCCTAGGATTCTGCCTGACTCTCCTGCTCCGCTCCATTGCCACCGTCTGTGTCTCTCTGGTCTTTCCCTGTTCCCTCCTCCAGTCTCCCACCCTGCAGCCCGAGGCTCTTTCCAAAATGCAACCCAAGCCTGCCTCTCCATCACTGGCGAGGTCAGTGGCTCTTCTTGCTGGGCATGGCCTGTTAGTGGACCATTACTGTTAGCAGCACAGCTCTCGCCAGGGGGCCTGTGCCCTGGGTCCAGGCCACTGCAGTCTCCTTCCAGGTCCTGAACATCTTGCTTTCCTGCCTGCTCTTTGCTAGACTACCTGCAGGAATGGCCTCTGCCTGCTCTATGTAAGGTAGGCTGCATCACAGCCCTGAAAAGCTAACTCCATCCTAATCCTTGGAACCTGTGTGTGTGACTGATTAGGACAAAAAGAAAAGAGAAAAAGTAAATAGAGTGGGGGGAGGGGTGTTTTTACAAATGGTCAGATGTAATTAAACATGTGTGTTTTACTGGAAACTGATCCCAGGGCACTTCCACTGAGCTACATCTCCCAGTCTTTTTCATTTTATTTTTAATTCTTTATTTTGAGACAGGATCTTGCTAAGTTGCCCAGACTGGCCTCAAATTTGGGATCCTCCTGCCTCAGCTTCCCAAATAGATAGGATTACAGGCATGCCACTGTGTCCGGTTTAAGTTAAGCATTTTGAGATGGGACAATTATCCTGGATTATTTGGGGTGTGATCTAAATGTCGTCACCTGGGTTTGTTTGTTTTTTGTTTGTTTGTTTGTTTTTGTTTTTGTTTTTGCCTACCAGTACTGCTCCTGGGGATTGAACTTAAGGGTCCTGTACCATTGAGCCACATCCCCAGCCCTTTTTATTTTGAGACACGGTCCTGCTAAATTGCTGGAGTTGATCTTGGACTTGTGACCCTTTCTCCTCAACCTTCCCATTCGCTGGGACTATAAGGCTGCTCCACTGAGCCCAGAAGCATGTCTGCATGTAAGAGAAGGCACACAGAAGAGAAGGCAATGTGGGGACAGAGCCGAGGGAACCAAGATGTGGCCACTAGTTGAACAGGCTGAAGAGGCAAGGAACGGAGTCACCCCTAGGGCTGAGGGTGGAGCATCAGCCTACTGACATCCTAACTGCAGCCCAGTGAAACCAATTTTGGACTTCTGGCTTCCAGAACTGTAAGGGAATAACTGTGAGCTATTTTAAACCACCAAATCTGTAGTAATTTGCTACAGCAGCCACAGGAAGTTAATATACTACCCAAAGCTCTTCCTTCATCCAAGATCAGGGTCTAATGGCTTCCACCCACCCCTGCCCCTGCCCTCTTCTGTGAAACCTTTTGGAAACTTGTCCCTGCATTTGGAATCCATTGTTTCCTCCAGCTGCCGGTAAACAAGCTAGTATTATACACACTTCTTTGTTTTATAAGGATTGTTTATATATTTTTCTCCCCAAAGACTGTGAACTTCCAGAAAATGAGAACCTGATGTTTTCACTTTGGTATCTCCAGCAACCAGCCCTGGATCAGCCTCCCATTGGTTCTCTGAACTGTGGTCCTGCGGAATGGTCCACCTCCACAGCACCATTCCTGCCAGACGCCAGGGCACGTGGCTTCCTAGAGCACAGGTCCAAGAGATGCCATTTACATGGGAGGCACTGTGAGCCTTGCTTCTCGTGGGTGGGAAATGATGCGACCCTGGACATACTTGTCAAATGAATAGAATGCATGCCACCTCTTCCTCAGGGGGAAAAAAAAAATCTATCCCTATAGACAAAGACAAAGGATTCTTAGGTCTCCCCAGGAGGATGAGCAGCATCAGGTAATAAGTGTGGCCTCGTGAGGGGACCCCCAGGAAGAAGTTGATCTTCTGATTGGGATGTGTAAATTCCGATGATATTTACCAAAGGCACATGGTTCTCTTTATCTTACTGAAATTCTATCAAATATTAGAGGCAATTTAGCAAGTGAGGGAAACTACACATTAGAAATGGTCAGAGCCCCGAGAGAGAAGGTTTCAGGATGGAAGCAGAGTTGCAGGCCCAAGTCCAGGACGCCTGCTGCACACGGAAGCCCTCGCTGTTTCCAAGCACAAAAGCAAAACTGAAACACTCCTGGTTGCACAGTTCTCAGGACTGAGAGCAATTCTCTTAGTTCCTTGGGAGAAACAAAAGCTTCCCAGTGCCTTTAGGTCTTTGTGTCTCCCAGTGGGCCCCCAGACAGCCCTGTAGCAGCCTGGATGAGGGGCTTCCTCTGGGGCCCCAATAGGAGGGGCAAGTACCCCTGCACTTGGACCATGCGGGAGCAATTCTGTGGTGCCTCCGGAGCACAGGACCTGGGTGTTTCCTCTGAGCTCCTTCTGTGTCCTCCTCTTTTGGGAACAGGAGTTGTCAGGTGACTTGAGGCACATCCAAAGCTGAACATGTGGTCCAGGCCTGGGGAAGTGTCTAGGTCCTTCTTCCTTCTCTTCCCAGGTGTCCTCTCCCTACACTCCCCTGGGATTATCCACTTAGTCATGTGTGCAAGGCTGAATTTATATGTGTATTAGGCTTAGATTTACTGGCAAGTGACAGAAAATCTAGAATAACGTATCTTAAAGAAAAAAGTTTCCCCCCAACATGTACAAATCTAAGTGGGATTAAGCGGGCAGTCCAGGATGCGTGCTGGGCCTCCTGGGCGGGGGAGGTCATGGTCCAAGATGGGTGCTCGAGCTGCAGCCTTTATATCTGCATTCCAGTCAGGAAGAATGATAAAGGGAAGGAAAATGTCACGCCTCCTTTTCTGGATGCATCTCTGAAGGTGCATGTTCCACTTCTGTTCCCGTACCATTGGCAAAACCCTGATCACATAGCTACACATGGCTATACGGGATGCTGGGAAAAGTGGTATTTGCCTATGGACCCGGCTGAAATCTAAGGGATCTCTACTGAGAAAGAAGAGAACAGATGTGAGAAGCAACCAGAAATGGCTGCCCAACCAGTCAGGAGCAAAAGGCTTCAGCAAAACGTTTCAGGATGGGAGGGCATTCAAAATCAAACAGCAATGAGATACCACTTTAATCTGCAGCAGGTAGACAAAATATAAAAGGTCCAGCAATACCAAGGCCTAGAGAGGATGTAGAAGAATGGCAACTCTCCTAACTGCTGTTGACAGCATACTTTAGTACGAGCCTTTTGGAGACTGATTTGTTAGAGACATTGCTCAGAATAGTTCCTAACAAAGTTGAAGATGTTTGCAATTAAAAGGCATGACCTTATTTCTAGAGAAAGTCTCACACATGCATGAAAGAGACAGGTTTAAGAATTGACTATAGGGCTCAGTGGTAAAGCATCTTCCTAGCATGGGTGAGGCCTTGGGTTTGATCCCCAAAACACAAAGAACTGGCTGTAGGATTGTGTTAGTATCTTAGGAAAAAACAAACAAACAAACAAAGCAAAACTGGAAACAAAATGTTCATGGCTAAGTTGTGACATTTTTATATGCAATAATGCCATGAATTATTACACAGCAATTACAATAAATGAATCAGAGCTACATGTATTAACATGGATAAATCTCAAATATAACCTAAATTGAAAAAATCCAATTGTATTTGTTTATTAGTCAGGGTTCTCCAGAGAAACAGACCTAAATATATGAATAAATTTATTATGAGAATTGGCTCACAAGATTTCGGAGGTCAAAAAGTTCCCTAATTTGCAGTCTATGTGCTGGAGACCTAAGAAAGTTGGTGGTGTAATTTAGTTCAAGTTCAAAGGCCTGAGAACCAGGAGTTCCAGTGTCCAATGGCAGGAGGAGATGAATGTCTCAGCTCAAGGACAGAGTTTGCCCTTCCTCCACATAAACCTACTGGGGTCCTCAATATTTGGATCATGCTCACCCACATTGGTGAGGGTGGATCTTCTTTACTCAATTTCCTGGTTCAAACCTCTTCTTGGAGCACTTTCATGGACACACCCAGAAATAATATTTTACAGCTACATGGGCATCCTTTAGCCTGTCAAGTCAACATGTAAAATCAACCATCACAGTCGTAATGCTTCATTTCATTAAAAAAAAAAAGAAAGAAAAAATCACATTAAGATGATATAAACTGGGTGGTTGTTGGACAGGTGTTCATTATATTAGTCTTTATTATATGTTTGATATGGTTCACAATAAAACAACTAGCTGTCCTTTAAAATGTCTCACAACAGGAAGAAGTTAGTATGAAAGAAGCTGTGTTGTGTGTTATTTTGGAGTAAGAATCCCTTGAAGGCATCTGATGCTTTTTTAAGAAGTCTATTTTGTGGATGTGGTATTGGCTCTCCCAGATTCAAGCCTCAAGAGGATTAATCTAAATCCATACTGGTGAGCAAATTCTCCTTGCCAGTGATGGGTTCAGGAGAGCACAGGACCCTCTTTGGACCAGTGAGGTGGGGAAAAAAAAATACAGGAGGAGAGATTGTGTGAGATATTTCCTCACTCCCAGGAAAAACACTAGGAGGAAATGGTCTCATCTTTGACCATGGCTCTGTTAGCTATGAATGTGTGATACTGGAAGGAATACCGCCATTTTGCTGCCCTCCTGAGGATCAAGCCACACAAGGGATGATGGAGCTTCAGCATGGGAGGAGTTTAAGCTCTTAATGGTGCTGAGTTTTGGTTGTATGGTGGGTAATGTGGGTTGGGTATAAGCAACAAACATCCTATTATTTAATCTGCTTGAGGAAGGTTTATGGATTGAGGTTGAAAACATCTTAACTGAGTCAGTAAATAACTTCTAACTTAAAAAGTTAGACAAGGAACATATATTCTCATTACAAACACTTAAGAATACAGAATAAACATGAAAGTTCAATTATACTGTTCTCATCCCATCTTACACCTCTAGACTTTATTACATATATATATACATACACATATATTACTTATATATATACATATATATTTATCACATATGTTCAGGTTTTAAGAGAATTTGGACCATTAATAAATAAATATGTATCACTCTTTAGTTATTATATTATCATATACTATATATGTGAGATATCTATCTGCTATCTATCTATCTACCTATCTATCTATCTATCTTTTCACCTAAAAATAGATTTTGAGGAAACTGCTCAGGTCAGATCTTGACCCTATGGTATTGCAGTGTGGGAACACTCATTGTTATTTTGCTTTCCCATTTCCCATTTGGGGAGGGCATTTAGACATGACTCTTTGGACACTGGAAATTCTTGTGAGGAGTAAAATGCACTGAAGGAGAGTTCCTGGGTGAAAGGGTCAGTGTGTGTTTGGTTTGATAGATCTGTCTGCCTGCCCAGAGAATGCCCGTGCCAGGTCATGGCACAGATGGGGCAGCTCTGCAGTTGGATGCTGGACTTCTCCCTCTTCTCACCTGCTTGCCACCAGCAGCCACCCCAGTCAAGAGCATTTCTCCCAGAGTGAGACCCTGTGTGTCCACAGGAAAAACAGCAGAAAGGAGGGGAGGAGGCTGGCCTTGCCTTTCAGTAACTTTCTTTCTCTTACTGAGAAAGGAACACAGTGATTCACCAGGGATGGTATGGAAAATAACCCATGGTAAGACACAAATCAGGATGGATACCTTGCTCAGTGCCAGGGAGGGAAGCCAGAGGCTCCTACTGAGCTAGGCATTAACCCCTTAGTGGCTAGATCATGAGGGCTCAGGGTCTCTAGGCAGAGGGTGATGTGTGGATGTGGACACAGGACTCTGGGTACATGGTTCTCTGAGAGTGGTCTTGGAGAAAGACCAGTGTAGGCAGGGAGGAAATATAAGCTGGGTAGGGGTTAGCCAGGCCAAAGGCAAGCCCCAAACTGCCTTCATGGGGCCCTTCTGTGGTGCCCCTCCTCTCTTTAGTCTACCCACCAAAAAACTTTGATCTGGGCAAATTTATTCAGTTTGCAAAAACACCAAACTGGCAATTTTGGTGCAAAAACACCAAACTGGTGGAAGCCCCTTCTGCCCTTCTCCGGGGCAGCATCTCAATACCCTGGACCGGGGAGGTAGTTAGTGCTTCCTGGTCTGATCAACCCAGGATCAGCCCAGGCGCAACCCCCATCAAACCCTCTACCCTAATTTTTTCTATTTTGAGAAGTAGAGAAAGGTAAGATAATGAACTGACCCATTTTTCCTCCAAGTTGGGTTGAAAACTAAAGGCTGACTTCAGACTGGGAGGGCCATCCTTTGAGAGATGCACTCAGGGTCTGCTTCTAAAGGACATTTTTAACCCACCATGACTTCCTGAGCCTCAGGACAGGCCCTAGCTACGCAGGTCCTAGCCAGCAGCCAGATGATCCATCACCAAAGATTTTCAGATACCCAGTCCTAACCCCTAGAGTTCTGATGAGGAACTATCAGCACCCACAGATCTGGGGAAACTGAGACCCCAAAGGGAGAGTCTGAGACCAAATAGATATTTGGAACAGAAGCAGCCCAATTTGGAGGAAAATATGGGTCAGTTCTATATCTTACCTTTCTCTGCTTTTCAAAATAGGAAAAATTGGGGTAGCAGGTTTGATGGGGGTCTTTTCATATTTCAAAAACCATCAGTTTTTGTTTTTCAAACTGAATAAACCTGCCCAGATCAATGTTTTTGTTTTGTTTTATTTTCCGCAGTGAAAGGTGCTCTAAGGTGGTCACCATCTTTGAGGTCTGAGGGAGACCTGTGGCAGGAGGCTGCCTCACTCCAGGGAAACCTGCTCCACCGTGGAGGGAAATCAGGGTCCTGAGTCAGTTTCCCTTCCTGCATTACCTAGAACCCAGGAAGGTTTAGTCCTTTAAAAGGAAAACACAGGAGACTTTCTGAGAAGCCAAGGAGCCTTAGGAGAACCTACTGGTTCTCAGTTCAGGTGGACCGAGGCAGCCCTCCCCTCGGGCGGGGGAAGACTACTGAGGAACATGCCATCTTTAGTCTTCAGGTCCAGGTGCAAAGGTTACTTGGCACCTAGATTGTGGGCAGAGCCCGGTTGGTTCTTCCCCTGTGCTCTCACGGTCATTTGCCCCACACCTGCAGGCTCTCTGTGGCCTTTTTGGTCTGATGCGCCTGGTGCGTGATGGAAACATCGGTAAGGAACAGCAAAGGAGCAGGAACTCAACCGGTGCTTCTCAGATGGGCATGCCCAAAGTCATCTGGGAACAAAGCAGTTATTTATTTTTCCTTTTAGTTCGGAATACGAAGAGAGAGGGTAGTGTCTTCTATAGAAAGACGCTGAAAACTACTTAAAAAAAAAAAATCAGTCCTAGGAGTGTCCAACACTTCGCGGATGTTGGGATAACGTGAATGCCTGTGAGCATCTGTGACCAGGCACAGGGCGTCCATCGTCAGCCAGGGGAGAGGTGGTGTGTGTGTGTGTGTGTGTGTGTGTGTGTGTGTGTGTGTGTGTATCTCCACAGGTTTAAGGTCTCATCTCTTCGGGAACCCCGGATGGTCCCAGAAAGCGTTCTCACTGTCATCTGGGAGTCCTGCCTACCTGGAAGGCGCCACGCGTCCACGCCCAGAGGGCGCTGCAGACTCGCGCCCACATAGTACCAACTACCTCCCCTTCCGCCCTTCTCCCGGGCAGCACCTCTGTACTCTGGGCCGGGGCGGTAGTCGGTGCTTCCCGGTCTGATCAACCCAGGATCAGCCCAGCCGCAACGCCGTAAACCACAGATAGCCGGGACTGAGGCTCGGGAGGAAGGCGGGGCTCTGCCCGGCCGGGTGGGAGTAGGGCGGGCTCGGACCCTAGGGGGCGGGGACCGTGCGGGGGTGGGGCTCGCCAAGGGGCCGGGCAGAGTGGCTCGGGGGCGGGGTTCTAGGGGGTGGGGACTGGGGCTGGCCGGGAGACCTGGCGGAGCTGGGGGTGGGGGGCTAGTTTTTGCAACGGCTAAAGGCCTGTGGGTTTATTATAAGGCGGAGCCCGGCAGGAGAGGTGAAGGATAGAGCCGAGCCGAACGCAGAGGAATCGGCTATCTGGAGCGGGCTCCGGCCGGTGGACCCCGCAGTCTTCGCCTTGGACAGTAGTGCTCTGGGCGAGCGCCCAGGGGAGCGGAGCACCGTGCAACCAGCTGAGCCGGCCCGGAACTCCGCGCAGTCCGCAACCCCGACCCGCGCAGCCCGCCGAGCTCCCGCCGCCGGTCTGGACAGCATGAGGCGCGCGGCGCTCTGGCTCTGGCTCTGCGCGCTGGCGCTGCGCCTGCAGCCGGCACTCCCGGTGAGTGCGGCGCGGGGCCGAGCTGGGAGGCGGCGGGAAGCCGGAGCTCACCACCTAACGATGCCGGCGGCGGCACGTGGAGGGGGAGGGGAACAGGCTTATTTCCGCGCTAGCTCGGCCAGTCCTGGGACGGTGAACCCAGAAATCAGGGCTCGCGTCCCAATTCCCTCCGCCGTCCGGTGGCGCCTCTCGGATCGGCCGCTCTCGGCCGGGGACTGGGACGCCCCGCGGAACAGAGCCTGCGCCAGGGCCGGGCGTTCAATTATGTAAAACGTCTCCACATGTGTCGGAGCCCGACTGCCTGCGGCGGCGCCCGGGTCTCCCACTGCCACCCCCGTCGCTCTCGGCCCCGCGGCGGCCCGACCTCCGCCAGTGACCCGGAGGGATGTAGTGACCGCGGCCACCACGTCCCTTCCTTAGACCCTAATTCAAACCAGATCACAGCTTGCGACCCCTGTGTCGCCGAACCCAAGCTCAGGAGGTTTGCGCCGAGGCCAGTTTGTGGGCAGCGAAGCCGCAGCATTGGTATAGGGAGCTGGACCAGGGTTGCGCTGGGACACAGGCGGGCTGGCGGGTGGCCGTGGGGTCCTTGGGCTTTCCCCTGGCTGCCGGAGGTGAGCTGGACAGGGCTGGCAGCGGGAGGTTCCGGGAAGTTGGCCTCGGAACTGGAGATCCTGAGGAGCTCAACTTTTGAGCTGCTGAAGTTGTGCTGCCTACGGAGGCGCGTTCCTGTGCCCGGCACCGTCCTCCCACGCGAGTGGACCTCGGATCCGCTCTCCTCCGCCGGGACTCCGCTTTGTGCTGAAGCCGCGCGGAGCGAAGGCGGTTCCCTTGGCCCGCCCAGTAGAGTCGCGGGGAAAGAGGGACAAACGTGGAGCTCGCGGCCGGGGGAGGCCTTTGGGTGGGATGCAGCATCTACCTTTGGTGGGGGTCAGTCTCCTCTAAAGATTGACGTGGCCGATAAAGGGCATGCCGAGGGTCCCTAGAAAGTGACTCTCGGGCCCCAGCTAGCCCGCCTTCCCCAATGGGGGCGCTTTGTTCTCGGCCCCTGTAACCCTTTGCTGGGATCCGCCCCGCAGCGCCGGCTCCTGACGTGGGCTGGATCCTGGGCCGCCGCCAGGTGTCAGCGCTGGCCGCCGGGTGCCCACTCCCCCAGCTCTGGTACCGGGTGCGGGCGTCCCAGGGGTCTTTAGGGAGGGCTGCCTGGGCCATCCCCTGGGAGGCAGGGGGAGGGAGCTGCTCAGCCAGCAGCTCTTTCCCTTCCGGAAGTGGCGATCTCTCGGCACCACATCTGGACAGCTGGACTTCCCTAGCTCTGGCAAAGGGAGGCACGTGGGCAGGGAATGAGGCAGGGCACGGGGTGGGGACCTGGGCCCTGTACTTTCAGTGTGGCATGTGTTCGAGACCCTCTTCGAACATTTCCCTCTGTAATGTAAAGCCGCCAGTTCTTGAGCGCTTTGGGGTTTGGCTTCTGAAGTGAGGTAGGTCTGAGGCTAACACGAAAGCAAGCGTCTTTGTAGCTTCCCAGGTGTCTTGTGCTTCTGAGCTCTCTGAAGTCCAAGGGGGGTCCAGATGCTTAGCAAATTGCAGATGAGTTGGACTGTGTTGTGTGGGGTGCTGTGTGGGGGAACTAGGGAAGGATATGATTTCCAAGCTGAGTCTCCAGTGCACTGCTGGCTTTCAGGTCCAAGAAGTTGCTCTCGAGGGTTGTGGTTTCTGTGGGACTCAGAGTACGCCCGGAATCATAGTTACCACTCCAGAGAAGAGAGTGGAGGCACTTGGTGTACTTCCCTGACCCTTCTGGCATTACCTCCTGCTTCTCTCTCCAGGCCCAGGATGGGGCCTAAGTAGGGGCTGCAAAGGTGGGGTACTGTGCCAGAATTGTGAGGGGTGGTTCTCTCTGCCTGTCTTGGGTTGAGGCAGACAGTCTTTTGAGCGAGCTGGCATCTCAGGGCACCCGTTACTGCTGGGGAGGTAGCTGGACAGGGTGATTCCCTATGGACTGTGTGTCCTGGAGTTTTCTGCTTGTTGAGTAGGGGCCGATGCTGCAGTAGGAGACATTGTTTCTGACCCAGAAACTTCAACACTGTAGGGGGACACAAGGCCCAGGAGGCAGGAGTCTCCGGAAAGCAGGGAGGGAAAGTCCTTAGAACTGCAGTTCCGGGAAGGCCTCTTGGAGGAGGGGGTTGAGCTGAGCCCCAAAGCTGCCTGACTTTGGGGTCAGACTCTCCCTTTCACAGTGAATGTTTGGTTAAAAGTGGGTGCATAACTTGGCATACCTTCCTGTAGGCCCCCATTTCCCATAGCCCCTCCCTTTTTTTTTCCTAAAAGAAATAAGGGAGTTGAGATTTGCTTAAAAGGGATAAGTTGTCCACAAGTTGCAGAGATCTGGCCCTTTCCAAAGGAAGGCTCACTTTGGCTCCCGTGGGAAGCAGGTCAGAACTTCCCAGGGGACTAGTGAGGTGGGGAGTGACTGCTGGGTGTCTGATTTTGAATGGCCTGGTTGCCCACAGCCACTCCCCAGAGACCAAACAGGTTTGTTTTAAAAGTCTATGTGTGTGTGTTTCCCATGGTCTTTTCTTTCTGTCGTGTCAGAAAAATGACTTGTTCTGGAATAGTTATTTGCTGTTTTTCTCTTTCTCTCTTCTCCTTCTTGAAAGGCATAAAATCCCTTTTGCCTTAATTATGGGGACTAGTAGAGACATTTCCCCACAGCCTGGAAGGGGGCGGGGGAGGACTGGCTGCCTTGCCTGGGCTCAGCCTTCTAGAGGTGATGTCACCGCTGGCTGGCTTCAGCTCCCCCAAGAGGGTGGAGTCAGTTTAAGTCTCTACCTGTGGCTCTTGATGGGTTCCAGTAAAATCTTATTAACACACATTGGTGAGGTGGGGGTAAGGAAGGAGAGGGACCTGGAAAGAATGACTGAAAAGCCTGATTTTTGCAGTGTTTTGTACAAGGATCTTTTCAGATGCAGCAGAATTTTGGATTTCTGAAATCCCTTGAGAATGAGGCGTCCTGGATATCCAGGCTTTTTCAGTGAGTTAAGCCTCTGTATTACCCTGCAAAAGATTCTTACTTTGAGCAGGACTCTGAAATATTTATTTCCCGCCCTTTATCAACAGCAGCAACAAAATTCTATACATAATTTAATCTCCTCTGGATGCCAGGGCCCTCCTCCTCATCGCCGTGCCAGGTTGTACACAGTCTCATGGTCCTACTGGGCTCCAGAGGTCTCTGTGCCCTGGTGCCTGGCGGCCGGCCACCAGTTGCTCTGTCTTGAGTTCTGACGTGCTCTTTTTCTTTTTCAATCCCTGTGTGACAACCAGCAGTGACATCGTTGTGTCTGAGTACAGCAGCTTTTCTGCTAAATTCTCATTTGTTACTTTTTTCCAGCGGTGCTGGGACGTTCATCAGATTGGTTAGAGTTTTATCTAAGACAAGGGTTGGAGGCTCTTGAGTAAGGGTCTCACCTGTGAGTGACGTCCTTGATATGTGATTTAGTGTTCTTCCTGGAACTCAGCTGGGACCCCTGCAGAGCAGACAGAATGGCAGAAAAAGGCGTTACTTTCCTCCTATAGGGCCACCCCCCCCCCCATCTAGAGTAACAAAGAGATGCTGACTAGGCGAGGTACTTAGGGACCTTTCTCAGAGCCAAGATTTGAAAGGATGAATGGCCTCCTGGGGATGTGCCTCCTCTGGTTTGATCTGGTTTTTTTTTGTTGTTGTTGTTTATTTGTTTGTTTTTGTTTTTTATCCGGGGATTTGAATCCAGGGGCATTTTACCACTCAATGCATCTTCAGCCCTTTTAATTTTTCTTTCTTTCTTTCTTTTTTTTTTTTAGATTTTGAGGCAGGATCTTGCTAAGTTGCTTAGGGCCTCACTAAGTTGCTGAGGCTGGCTTTGAACTTGAACTTGCTGTCCTCCTGCTTTAGTCTCCTGAGTCACTGGGATTATAGGTGTGCGCCTGGCAGCCTAGTTTAATCCCTAAGTGACCTGTCAGCCCCGGGTAGCCTGTACTGGTGAGGCTTACTTTATGTCCTGATGAGCAAGGACCTTTGTTCTTTAACCTTGACTGTGACTCTTAGTTTTGGTCCTGTCTCCATCTCCTCACGTGTGTTTGAGTTTGAGTTTACGTTTCTGTGTAATTTGCACCATGCTGTTTGGCAAGGCCCAGAACAGATTGGGATGAGGTAGAGACCCAGGACTCAGTCTCCACTCTGACGCTAGTTCACTACGTAATCTTGGGTGAGTCACTTTCCAAGTCTTGTCCTCATCTCTGACATGGACATCATAATACCTGTTCTCCCTGCCCTCATTCTGTCATTTGTGTGCTCATTTCATAATGGATGTGTGAAAGTGCTTTGTAATGAAAGTGCCCGAGGAAAGCTAGCTGTCGATATAATTCAGGTTGCCTTCTACTGGGTGCCTGTTAGGGAATGCTTGATTCTTTTCCTATATTCTTATTTAATCTTTGTCTCAAACCTACCTTTATGATTTATGTCATTGCCCCATTTTTTTTGATGAGGAGGCAAAGCCCTGTGGTGATGAGCCCCTCCAAGGAGCAGAGGTGACAGGACCAGGATTTTTATATATGTGATCTAGAGCAGGGTGTTGGCCTGGGCTGAGCTGGCTGGCCAACCCTGAGCCTTGGGCAATGTCCTGATGGTTGCTCGGGGACAAGCAAGAGAAAAAGCACAGAAAAGCTGAGACAGCAGCAGGAGAGAAGGCTGGGAAATGGGTGCTGGAGCTGGGGCCTACATAGGTTTATGTCATTGGTACCAAGTAGCCTGTTCAGATGGTGCCCTCGTGCCCATCCCAGGCAGCAGAGCATCCTGGGTACTAGGGAAATAATTGCAGGACTAGTAGGTCTCCTTTTAAGGCTGTGAGTGGACACAGTGGCACAAGTGGGGTGACCAGAACCCGGGGTTGTTGGCCCCTATACTGCGTTCAACTTTGGTCCTTTTCAATGCCAGGTCCCACTAGAGCAGTAGCCACATGAGGAGCTGGTCATGATTTCCTAGTCCTGGAACTGAAGTTTTCTGACTGTCCACTTTTTATCAGCCAATTTTGGAACCTTGCGTGGAAAGTTCCCTGAGACCCTGCCTCAGTGTGCCCAGGGAGAAAAAGGAAGAGTAAGGGGTCTGTGGAAGAAGGGCTTTTGGCATCAGGATTGTGAACAAAGTCAGAACAGTGTCATTTCTCGCTCAGCTGTTCCAGTAGAGGTTGGGTTTTGGGTGGGAGTGTGCATTCTGGAACCTTCCACAGAGTGACGTGAATGCCCTGATAGGTGCCAAAGAAGGGCAGGCATGTGTATATTCCTCACCACTAGGAATCATGTTTGGGGTGCAGACCATAAAGATGAGGCCCCAGAAGTGAGACCCTGACTCAGGGTCACTTCAGTAGCCAAGCAGTCCAGCTGCAGGCAGACTTTGGAAGCCCTGCACAGCTGCCCTGGAAGGGCTGACTATCTGTGTGATGTGCTGCTTCTCCCTGCCCTCAGGAAGCTTGCATTCAGGTGAGGCAACCGTACAAGGAGGTCTCCAGCGTTCCTAGGCACACGACAGGCCTCCCAGTGGTCAGTGTGGGGGTGACCCAGAAGAGGGATGGGCACTGTCTTGCCCTACTCTTTGAGGGACTAGGAAGTCTGGCAGGACCTCTGAATGTGGACGCCAGCTGTCCCCAGGAGCTTGCAGTGGGAAATCTTGGGACACTCACTCAATTAAGAGAGGGGCAGGGTGGTGGGCCTGCTCCTCCATTCAGCTGTTTGCCCAGTGATCCTTCCTGTTGACTCGTGAACTCCAAGTCTCCTGGATGTGTCCCTCCTGCCCTGGTCCCTCTTCACAGTGGATGCCCCTTAGGGGTCTCCAAGCTCCTGGCATTTATGGCTCTGTGGGCTGCCTAATTATATGTAGAGGATGCGCCTCCAGCCCTGGGAAAACTCCTCTGCCTAGTGACTCACCTGAGGCTCGCGGCCCCACTGGGGGCCGTGTGTGCACATGTGTGTGTGGGGGCTGCAGCCACGCTGGCCTCTGCCTGACGCCCGCTCCCCACTGGGTTTTCCTGCGTGTTTGGCTCTGGTTGGAGCTTTGGGTGAATCTGGTTACCACCTGTCTGCGGCTTCCTCCCCCAAAACCAGGGTGCTTCCTTCTCTCTCCCTCCCTGCTGTCTTGCCTCTGTTTAACTGCAGCTCTCACACTCTGTCCCTGGCTTAGAAGTCTGTGGAAGTTATTCCAACAGAGAAGGTCAGCTGGGACCCCCTGTCCTTCCTAGTTCCAACTTTGCCTCTGACTGTGTGGCCCTAGCAGGTCAATGCCCTTCTAGGCCTCCTTCCTATTTGCCCAGCGGCTTCTTTCCTTCCCTCAGGTCTGAGAGCCACATGGTTGCAGAGACCTTGTCCTGGGAAGGGTGAAGGTGACACTGAAGAACTTCTTAGTTCTCTATCATTATTCCTTCTGGGGACTCAGGAGTGGAGCAGGGGCTGTGCAGATAGGCTGCTTGGAGGGGTGGACTTGGTGCTCAGCGTGGGAACCAGGATGGACGGCAGCCCCTGCGCAAGGTCAGGCGAGGGCGGGCGGGGATGTTCTCTGCACACGCCCAGGCATCCTGGCACCTGCCCTGCGGTCCGCTCATCAGCAGGAATGAAAGCAGTGCTGGGCAGGTTGGGGCAGCGGGGAGGCGGGCGTGTTTATCAGTGCACTCATCAGCTGAGTCATGGTGCCAGGCCCACGGGTCCTCCCTGGAGACTCACCCGGCCAGCCTTGACCCACTGGAGCCCACTGTGCTGGGCCCCAGGTGGGGCAATGCAGTGAGGCAGGTTGAGGGCCCCGGGGGCCTGTCTTCCAGCCTGGCCCTGCTTCTCCACTGTGAAGTGGCTTTGGACGTGGGCCTCTTTTGAGCCCTTGTGTGACATGAGGAAAGGAGGCTGAGAGGCAGAGGGAAGGTCACGATGTTTGGTGTTCGTGACCTCTCAGGTTATGGCATGTGACTGACGCTGCCCCAGGAGGATTCTGCTCCGTGATGGGGACGTTCATGAGCCCTGCCTGATTGAGCCAGATCCAGACTCTGTCCTGTGCTGGCCATGTCGCCCTGTGTAGGGCAGCTCCTCACCTGGCCCAGGGGATTTGCTGAGAGAGGGTGCCTATCATGGAACCTGGCGGGAGAGCTGGCCTCTGCAGACAGGCAGAAGGCAGGACGATGAAGGACACTGTCGCTACAGCCTCTTCCTGCGTGTCCCCTGCCAGAGGAAGGATTTTGTCCCAGAGCCCCACGAGATAACAGTTTCCACTCAGGAGCCTGGTCTGTAAAGCAGGATGTTTCTTGAACCTCAGACACAGGCTGCTTTCTGGCCATGGGAAGTGTTTGGGTGGGGTAACCGCAAGGTGGCCGGGCCTGCTCTGGGACTACTCCTGGCCACCACTGATCTCCACGATGGTGCGAACACCCTCCCAGCCAAGGTAACTAGAACTCAGTCTCTTCCACTTGGGGCTACTGGTGCCTCTGTGGCCACATGGGTCCTTTTTCGGGTCCCCCTTCTTCCCCATTAAGGTAGTTGCCTGGGCTTGTCTGCCTGGGTCTACCTTTGAAGGCCCAGTCTGGGGTCCCAGCCTCTCTGAGGCTGGGCAGATGAAAGGGACCTAGAACTGGCAGACTAAGGAGACAGAATTCTGGCTCTAGGCCCAGGTCACCCCTGCCCCCCAGGGTGGAATGTGAGAAGGAGTGAGGGAATTCCAGAAGCTGGGGTTCTTGTATGCATTTGTGGCATCTAGCATGTTCTGGTACCAGAGGTCTCAGAAAGAACGTTAGGCCCTGGGCTCTGGGGTTACTCTTTTCACGCCACCCATACCATTGGTGGCTGCAGGTGCTTCAGAGGCCTAACCTGGTTGAGGACTTGCTTGTGTCATCCCCATGGCAGGGTCACAGAGTGGTAGTGGCTCTACCCTCCTCTCTAGCAGCATCTCAGCCTTGCTGCCCAGGTAGCTCTTTGGGCCTTAGAGGTCCATCTGCTAGAAGTGTTCCAGAAGCATATGGTGGTGAGGTTCAGGCTTGAGTGGTCCTAGGCTGTCAGCTATCTCAGGAGCTTCTGAGACCACATGGAGGCTGGTGTCGTGCCAGCTTCCCTACTGCAAGCTGTGGGGTGTGTGCTGCTGTCGGATAACTAGTCTCTTCTAGCATGGGAGTGGGGAGGACCTGGGTTGCAGGCCTTCAGGTTGGCCAGGGCCTGCCAGCTATAGCTGGATGGCCGCCTTCTTGGGCTGCAGGAGTCCTCGGGCTATCTCCACCTCCCTGCCCTAATCTCTGCAGGCACTCTGTGGGGACCTGGGGCTGTGGGGTCAGCACAGGTGGTTTTCCCAGGGGCTGGGCCTGGGTGTTGTAGAGCCAAGGAAGCTGGCTTCCTAAGTCCCTGTGGGTGAATCTGAAGCAGGACTGGTGTCCTGGGCTCAGGGAATTGTGTGAAGAACAGAGAGTTCCTGGACTGGACACAGTGGTGGCTTGGGCTACCTGCTTTTCCTAAATATAGCAGCCACCTGGGCCTGGATCTGCCTTCCTTTGGGGGTCTCAGTCAGTCTAAGGCCCTGGAGCCTTGGGACTGGGCAGGTGAGGGGACCAGAACTACCTTGCTATTTTGCCTTGGTTAGTCCAAACCCAGGCTGGGTAGAGGGAGGTGTTGGGCAGAGTCTCATCATTACCTGTGTAGTCTTGGGTATAATTCTTTCCCCTGCTAAGCCCTCAGTTTCCTCATCTGTAAAATGGAGTTCATTTCTCCTATCCTGCCTGAGAGGGTTTTAGAAAAACTTTAAAGAAGTAATATGATAAGATGGGCGGTCCCTGTCCTGCTTGGAGCAAAGTCTCTGGGAGGCTGAGGCTGACCTGCTGTGGGGAGAGCCACTGTGGCTGGTGGCAGGGGTGCAGTCATTCCATGTGAATGGCCTGCTGGTCTTGCCCCAGTGATCCTGATGTAGCAAGTTCTGCAAACATGGCTTTTACCCCTTCTCGGAAAAACCGTGCCTGTGCCCAGGACTGGCTCCTGACCTGAGCCATTCAGGCCGGGCTGGCAGGTGGGGAGGTGGCCAGATAAACTCATACACTGGGATGCCTGGGTAGGGGCTCAGGTCAGCCCAGCAAGGCGCCAGCGCTGGGGCATGGTGGCCTATACCCATAACTTCAGAGTGAAGCCTGCCCTGCAGAGGAACTGGGAGCTCTGTGACGCCTTTGCAGCTGCCCGGCTGCTGGTGGGAGCCTGTCCTCCAGGCTGGTGAGAGAGTGACTTGCTCCAGCAGGCCTGCCTGGCCTCTCTCTACCTCTGTGGCAGTGTGCCCTTGAACACGTGACTATCCCCTTTGCCTTAGTTTCCTCATCTGTAAGATGGGCGTGGTACTTGAGTCGAAAGTGGTGGTGAAGGTAATGAATTAGTTCAGGAAAGGTGCTCAGACTACTCAATAGCCCAGGTTAGACCCTTAGGATCTTTTCCCACTTGCTGACTGACCCTGGGTCCTGAGCGGACTGTTAGTTCTGCTTCCCTTTCCTGAGGTCACCAAGCTGCTAAGACCAGGGCTGCCTCCCCAGCCCCCATTTCAGCCATCTCAGCACTGACTGCTGATGCCATGGGGACCTGGCAGCTCAGCCTGGCCATCTGAGTATGTGCAGACCCCTCAGCTGTTCAGGAGGGTGAGCTGCTGGCCAAAAGGCCCAGGATGCTTTGCTCCCCTCTGTGCTGTGCCCCCTGCCCCCCACCCCCACTGTCTAGCCACCACAGAAAATCCCATCCAGTCTGTGCTACTCAGGCAGAAGGTGCCAGCCCCACCCTGCTGTGAGGCCCCTTTGAAGATACTCTGCCTTTCTGTGTTTCTCCGCAGCCTCAGTCCCTCCACTCTCTGAAGTGGTCTTTATCTGAGGAGCAGAATCCCAGACCAGCCTAGTGTTCTTCTGTATGGGAGGAGAAGCCACGGATACGCAGCTCAAAGAGAGGGCAAAGGGAATGTAGTCTGTCACTCCTGGGCGCTGTCATCCACATTCTGATAAAGGTTAAATAATTTGTTCTTGGCATCTTCTAGCCTCCCTTTTGTAATCCTTTCTGATCTGTAGCTCCTACTCAGCCCCAGTGTCCCCATTCTCGAATTACCTCTCCCCCATGGGGAGCTGATTTATGCTATAGTGTGAATGACTAGCACTTCTTAGCCTTCCCAGAGGCATCTTTGTTTTCAAGGGGATATTGCACACTGAGAAGACAGACTTTGGTGATAAAGTTGAAACATCCCCCCACCCCAACACATGCACCTAGAATCCTGCCTGGCTGCAGGTGTGTTGCTAACTGCAGTTTCTGCCTCTGTGAAACTTGAGAATACTTTATTTAGCCAGTGCAGGGGAAGGATGTCACTCCAAGTGCATATGTCACAGGTGTCAAGCCCTGGGACTTGATAGCAGTTCTTGGGGCCTTCCTGGGGACTGATTGTTCTTAGTTGGTTCATTAGGACAGCCAGGGCTGGGGAGGGACATGCTCTCTGGAGGCCTTGGCAGCCCCCTCTGTCCCTGGAGGTTTCTAGTTGCCACCCCCAGAGTCACCTTTATTTGGGACATCTGCTGCGTCCTTCCTAGGCCACACTCTTCTGGGGCAGCTGAGAAGTATGGTATTGAGTTGGTGTCTGTCCCCTGCCCACTGTGGGTCTTCCCTCCGCTGAGCACTGAGTTTGTGTTTCTCCCCTGCTGTGGCTGTTGTGCTTGGCAGCCCCTGGAGCGGGAGTCTGGACCCCCACCCAGAGAGCTCTGGAAGATTAGAAGCCACAGGAGGCCTCTTGCCACCATTTGACCAACCCCCACTGTGTAGATGAGCAGCCTGAGGCAGCATTGTTTCAGGTCACCCCACCGGTTGAGACCCAGCCCAGACTACAGTCCCATTTTTCCTGTGCTGCTTCTGATTCCTTCCCCTGGCTGTCCCCTGGTGGTCAGTGCCAGGGGTCCCTGAGGAAGCATGGCTGGCCAGCTTGGGGGCTGCTGCCTCTCGGAGCAGCAGCAGGCGTACTGCTGGCTGGACCTGGGCCAGGCGGCCTTGCTCCACACCAAGGGAAACCTTGCTTGCCTGGCCTGGCTGCGTCCTGGCAAGTGGGGAGCAGCAGGGGAACTGGTCTTCCAGCTCCAGCTCCACACCCAGCTCCCAGCTGGGCCTGTTCTGAGACTAGTCCCGGCACGTGGGCTGCATGGCAGGCGCCAGCTCCAAGAGGGTGGGACTGGGGCTGGGGTGACACTGACCTGGCACAGGGTCCCCTACCTCCACACACAGCCCTGGCCCCTCCGAGCAGCTGCGTAGCGCAGGGGAGAGGGCCCAGGGTGGAGGGGCTTGACTCTGTGCCCTGGTCCTTAGGTTTCCTATCTGATGTCACGCTAAAGGGCAAGTGCTGCCAGCAAGGGGTCTTTAAAATCAAGCAGGGAGGCTGTCTCTCCCTGCTGGCCCTTCCCAGAAATCTTCTAGGATGGCCAGGTCTCTGTCTCAGAGTGGCAGGGTGGTAGGGAGCTGGGTGTGAGCCCAGGGAGTCCCCAGAAAGGTGATCCTCCTAGTGAAAGTGCCACTGGGACAGGTCTCATGGGTGCCGCAGAGTCCCACGTTCTTCAGCAAGACTGCCAACGCCTTCCTTTTATCTGCCTGCTTCTTCCCTGGCCCCCACCCTGGGCCGGCCCGTCCCTCCTGCCTGTCATCCCAGGCAGGCCCCAGCTTGACTCTTGGTGGAGAGACAGTGAGCTGATAAATCACCATGCCTGTCAGCCGGAAATGCTGGTGCTGCCTTGAGGCACCCATGGGTCCCTCCCTCCTGGGTGTGACTTGGGGGCAGATCTCAGGGTCTTGAGGCCCAGGTCAGGAGGCTGGCCTCAACAGACCTCCCTGGGAGGCCACAGTTTCCCAGCTTCCAAGTTAGGAGATAAGCTTCTCCATGTCTCTGGGGTCCTGGACTGTGGCCCTGCCCCAGGCAGGTCTGTGTCCTCCTTGTCACCATTCACTGCCTTGCTTGGGCTGTGAGAGCCATAAAGGAGTTTAGGATTATCCAACCACCCACACCACTTGTGTTCCTCACCTGGACGATGGGTCCAAAGACGACGCTGCGCAGGGCACCCAGCCTGGAGCTGGATCTGGCACTTTTCCCTGAGACCCTTGTTGAGATGCTTTGGAACCACTTGCTTCACCCAGGATCAGAGGAGAGGATGCAAGTGATTCCCCACAGAGGGACAGTGGTGACAAGCCCCATGCCTCAGGACACTATGGGTCTTGGAGGGCTGCAGTGGTGGGAGTGAAGTTTTGCAGTGTCTGTCCCCCCACCCCACCCTTGCCCCTGAAAGACCACCCCAGGGCCTCGCAGTACTGCTGCCCTTGGGGCACAGCCCTCGCCCTTGGGCCCACCTGGCCTCTTAGCTCAGCAGGGCTTTCTTCCTGGTTTCAGCTCAGCTGCTATGTTGGGGCAGCAGAGAAGGTGGGCTGGGAAGAAGCTGCCTGGGAGACCAAGGTTGTCCCCGTTCAGTCCCTGGCGGGAAGGAGTCAGCCCAGCTTCAGGATGAAGGTTCTTGCGCTTCTTTATGGGAGGTGGAGGCCTGTGGAAGTGGGTCCCCGCAGCTCTGTGGCGCGGGCGTCTGGGCTGGCGCCATGACTCTGCCAAGAGTAGGGGAGTGATCTGGAGCCTTCCCAGGTTGCTCTGTCTCTGGCTCTTGTTTCAGGGTCTCTGTTGCTATTTGTCGCCTTGCCTTTGAGGACTGGTCTTGGTCAACAGACCTCATGGAGATGGTGCCTCCTCTGGCCCCAGCCTCGGCCCTCTGGGTGCCCTTGTTCTCAAAGTGCAGCCCATGGAGCCCCTGTGGGACCTGGGAGCTTCTTCAAGTCAGCCGCTGGGGATGGAGCTCCAAAGACTTCACTTGGCACCATCTCCTAGTGACTCTTAGGGACCCTGGACACAGGTGGAGGTTCAGTGTCACCCTCAGCCATTGTTGCTCTTGTGCAGAAGATTGAGAAGGGGGGAACCAGCTCAGAGACCCCATAATTGTGAAGTCCGGGGGCGTCTGCTGTATCTCTCAGATTCACAGATCTGACCTAGAAACTGAGGAGGCTAAAATGACTTCTAAAACACTGAGTCTGTTCGAAGGCTCCGCAGGGTGTTTGCTGAGACGAGGAATCCCTGTGGGCTGGAAATGATGGCTGCTGATTCTGGGGTGACGCAGGGCCCACGTACCTTTTGACTCTGAGGCCTGGGTTCTTGGAACAAGCCTGGGGTCCTACCAGTTCCAGAGCCAGCGTCACATCCCAGGATTCAGGCTGTTGGGAATGACTGCGACCAGCTCCTTTGATAAGGGCAGCTCTTTGTCCCTGGTGTTGTGACTAATGGGACTTGTTGAGTCAGTGACTCGGCTTCCACCCACAGAAGCGGGGGGTTTCATTACCACGCTGGGGCAGTTCCAGCCAGCCCACGGTTCAGCCTCCCTCCCTTTCCACCCTGCAGTGCCTACGTACGTTCCCACTGCTGCATAAGTTAGTGCCTTGGGGTGACATTATCTTACCCTCTCCTGGGTCTGGTTGGGGGCTTCAAGGCCCAGCCCTAGCACCCTCCTTAAGGAATTTGTTTTATCCACTGCTTAAGTCAAGCTGCAGGGGACATGTTAGTGTTTGAGGATGCTGGCTGGAAACCACAGGTCCTTGGACCTGGTGGCTGCAGGGTGATAGAGTGGGGGACAGATGGGCAACCACATTTAGCACCTGGGTCCACCATAGTCACTTGAATGTCTTGGAGATACACACTTGATACGCTGGCTTGTGACACAGCTCCGGTGCCTTCGTGCCCAAGATGTCCTGGCAAGTGCTACGGCACAGACCGCCACTCTGCCCGGGGCACCAGGGCAAGGTGCTTCGAGTAGTTGGAGGTTGCCAAGGAGGGTGGTCCTCTTTCTGGCTAGTGTGGGGGTGGGAGCTAGCAGGAGATGGCTTCAGGCTGCCTTCTTGAAGCTTCCTTGCCAGCTCTCTACCCACAGACTCCGGATGTGCTCTTGGGCATGGCTGACAGCAGGGATGAAGACTCTCTGTGACCCTGATCTGCTCCACACCATTCCTTCTGCCCCTCTTGGGTATGGGCTGGCGCCTGGGTACCTTCAGCCACTGGGCTGGGGATTGGTACTGAGGACTGAACCCAGGAATGCAGGGTGCTCTACACTGAGCTACTTCCCCAGCCCTTATTTTTTTTTATTTTGAGATGGCATTCCTTAGTTGCCCAGGCTGGCCTTGAACTTGGAATCCTCTTGCCTTCGTCTCCTGAGTCTCTGGAATTATAGGTGTACACCATCCATGCCTGGCAAGAAATCTTAGCCAGATTTCCTTCAAACAGATTGGCTCTCCTGGGGAAGGGTGGCCTTTAGGGCCAGAGAGCTGGAAAGATGGCAGTGAGAAGAGCAGAAGCAACACCAAGTGTGTGGCCGCTCACTGGCTGGGTGGCCTTGGGTGGGTCCCTCGCCCTTTCTGAGGCTCTGCTCCATATCTGCGGAGATGCTAATCACAGTCCTGCCTTTGCAGCTGTAGGTGAGTCGTAGAAATCAAAGAGTAATGGGCAGGAAGTGTTTCCAGCCCTAGGCAAGGCCTCCTGCCTTCACGCCCTGTCACCTGCTGGACCAGAGCCCTGCCTGGGCCTCTTGCCAGGGTCCTTCCCACATAGCTCCAGGGTATGGCCAGAGCCTGCCTGGCTAAGACAGAGCTGGGCCCACCATTCCCTCTCACTCCCTGGGGCCCAGGTCCCCTGTGTCTGCCCTAGGATCCCCCAATTCCCAGGTGATCCAAACCTCTGGCTTTGGGTTGTCAAGCCAGTAGGCTTCAAGGAACTGTGCTGCGCTTCGAGAGACCAGAACCTGTGACCATCTAGACTTTCTTCACAGCAAAGTTTGTTCTAAGGACATCTGATTTCCTTGGACCCACAGAGGTGAAAGATTGGGCCAGCTCGTCCTTTGCCAAGGGGCAGGAGGTGGGTTCTAAGCTGAGCCCACCTATCCCTGGACAGCCCTGAGCACTGACCAAGCAGTCTCAGAAGAATCCAGGTCAGAGGGGGATGCTGAGCAGTCCCCGGTGAGGCCTTAGAGGTGGTCTGTTGCAGCCTGGGGATGAAACCTGAAGTCACACCTGAAACTCCAGAGTCAGCTGGCACCTTGGTGATCCATAGTCAAACTCAGCAGTTTGTAATTCCCCTTCCAGGGGGTGGAAGTTTTCCCTTGTTCTCATTTGAGATACTATGGAGAAGGTCCCAGCTGGAGGGAACATGGGTTGTCAGGGACGGGACCCCTTCCCTTAGTGAAAACTGGAGGCCCAGAGAGGAGATCAACTCCCTGGCCAAACCCAGGGAGCTGGTTTGCTGGCTTCACTGGAGAAAGCATTTGCCTAAGAACTTGTTGTGTAAACAAGATGGAAGGGGGATAAGCCAGTAGAGCCAGAGGAACAAATTGTTGGTAGGCTCTTCTGGGCAGACCCAGAGTCTTATCTAGCCTCAGCAGAAGCCCTGCTTTTGGGAAGCTGTTAACCTGCTGGGGCTTCTTTGTGTAGTTGAGGGGCTGGCCTCCCTGTGTTCACCTGGGCGCGGTGCCTCCAAAGTTGTACCTGGGCCCCAGGGTGTGTGTCTTCTTGGCCTGCACTACCTCGTCTGTTGAACAGGTCCCTGACCCCACGACTCTGGCTTCTGCTGGAAACTTCACCTCTCTTGACGGTCAGGCTCCTCTGGTTGGAGCCCTGAACCTCTCCCAAGTCTGGAGCTTTCTCTCTAAAGGATGGAATCAGTGCATTGGGAGAGGGTGGGGCAAAGGCTGTGAGAGAGGGTGAAGCTGTCATCTCCATTTCTGCATCTGCCTGCTGGACGGTATTCTCTCTGCAGAGGGAACAGGCTTAGGGGGTGGGGAAGGCTAGTGGCAGCCTCAGGTGTCCAGGGGCAGCACGTGTGTCTGAAACACCACCTGGGATGGCATAGACAGGAGGTAGCCCGATGTGGGGTAAGAGGGTTGGACTGTGACTGTTCCTCGTGTATGGGCCACCAAGGGCAGTGACTGTTCTGTGGATGGGCCATGACAGGGTGTGACTGTTCCTTGTGGGTGGGACACCATGGACCATGACTTCCTTGTGGATGGGCCACCATGGACTCTATTATTCCTTCTTGATGGAACATGAAAGGCCCTTCTAGGGTCAAAACCTTGCTCTTGTGGGGAGGAGGGTACAGTTTTGCTTTCGTACTTTCAAAGGAAGTTCAGCATTATTTTTAGCTTCACGGTTTCTGCATGTGACTGTGTCCCTTGGACCTGGGCTTCTGCATGTGGAGCTTCTGCCTGGTCCAGCTCTGCCCCAGGTCTTGTCTGTCCCTCTTTCCTCTGCTCCACTGAAGAGTGAGGATCATGGGCCTGTGACCAGGACTGGAGAGGCCTCATGGTCTGAGATGACCCTGTTCTCTTGGAGCCCAGCCTCTGGTAGGCCCTTGACAAGCCAGTGCAGAAGCTGTTGGTGAACTGCTCCCTCCAGTCCCCTTCTTCTCGTGAAACCTCATCTACTTCCATCCTGCCCTCCATCCAGACAGGCTCCTGGCTCTGGAGGCTGCCATGGGCTGCTGTGGGCCCCAGGATCCCTCCTCCTCACGTTGAATGACTCACTCCCTGGTTAGAGCTTGGCCACTGTGGGGCACTTACTATTAGAATCTTTACTTGCGCAACCTCACTGAATTTTTTGCAACTGTCCTGGAATATAGATGTTACTATTGACCCCAATTTACAGATGGGGAGACTGTGGCCATAAGAGGTTTCATGACATTTAATAAGTAGCAGAGGTTCAGGGGTCTCTAAAGTCCTATGCTGCTTCTACTTTATTCATTCTCTGTTCTGCTCCTTGAGAGGGTCCTTGTAAATTGGATTTAGTGATCTGAGTTGTTTGGGTTCGAGTCTTGATGTTGAACTGGACCCTCACAGCAACCCTCTCTGCCCCCTGGTTATTATCCTGGAGCCAGTGATGGAGGCAGACATAGTCCTGACTTTCTGCCTCCTCCAGATGCCCACTCCCCAGTCCTGCAGGTCAGCGCCTGCCTTAGGAGCTAGCTGTGTATGCACGCTGACCCCACAGTCTGTCCAAACTGGACTGGGGCAAGGCGGGCCACTTTGCTGGGGCTGCTGTTTGCAGAGAGGACTTATCCCAGGCTCATTGCCCATTGACTGGAGCCTCCTTACTGCAGAGCCCCTTCCAGATTAGTCTCAGCTTACCCCTGTCCTTCTTCCCCAAGAAGGACAATATCCTGACTTAGAAGTCCAAGCTCCAGTCCTTGCTGTGGATGAGAACAATGGGCCTCATGGCCAGGGCTGGGACTTCCTGTGGGGACAAAGCTCCTCTGTGAAACAGCTCCCTGCTGTACCCAGCCCTGCCCCTCACACCTGTGGGCCTCTGTCCATGAGCTGGTGTCCAGCACCCCTTGAGGCTGCTTTTCTGGGTCCAGATTGTCTTGGGATTGTTCCTGCGGCTCTTGAAAGCTGCTCAGCTCATGGCCCCAGAGACCTGATTCTCAGTGTGGGGTGGGCCCATGGGCTATGACTTCCTTGTGAGTGGGACACCGCGGACTGAATGGCCAGTCAGTCCAGATGAGGTCCCACAGGGATGCAGCTGTGTTCACAGCACAGCTTTCTGTTCTTCAGAGAGGCCCGGGGCTTCCTGACCAGGCGAAGGTACCCACCGACCTGGGCACCCAGGACCAGCTATGCTGTAGTGGAGGGTATGCGGGGAGAAGCCGATGGCTACTCAGGGGAGGGTCCTGGAGCCCCATGTGAGGGCTTCCTGCCTGCACAATCTGTGCTGTGTGGGGTGGCTCAGGCCACTCATGTCTAGGACAGGGACCCAGGGACAGCAGGGCTTCTGCCAAGCCTCCACTCACATGCTCTTCTGATCCTTTTCCAGCAAATTGTGGCCACAAACATGCCTCCAGAAGATCAGGATGGCTCTGGGGATGACTCTGACACCTTCTCTGGCTCAGGTGCAGGTGAGGCCCTCTCCCTGTTCCCTCCCCGTCCCCTCCCAGCTGGGTCAGAAGGGAGATACTGAGTGAAAGCAGGTCATTTGTGCAGCCCGGAGCTGCCTGGTTAAAGGGAGGACATCCAGGGAGGTGGTGAAGGCCCTGGGGCTGCCTACTGCAAATGGCAGGTGTCGACCTTTGGACCAATCTTTGGAAGGCTCTTGGACTCCTCCAAGTCTTTGTGTCTCCATCTGTGAAATGGGCACAATACCTTGATCCACAGGGTTGCTGGGAGCAATAAGGCAGCACGGGACCTGCTGGTAGATCCTTCTGTCTCTTCCCCTTCCTGTTTCTCTTCTTCTGGGGGAGAGAAGTCCTGAACTGAAGCAGGTCGTGAGGCCTTAGAGAAGAGTTGGCTCTTTGGGATCTCAGAAGAGGGCTGAAGGCCTAGAAAGGAGGCTGAGGAAGGGCACCAGGGTGGAGGCCTGAGAGGTGGAAGCAGGCATGTGTTCTTGAGCCTGGACTTTTCTGGGGAGAGGAAGGGGCAGGAGGGGTGTGTACACTGGGGTAAGGCACTTGTGCCCCTGAGCTTGCCCACTGCTATGGTCATAGGAGAGCTCCCCCCAGGTGACCTTGGGGTCTTTCTGGTGGCTTCTGGAGGCCAGGCTGCCCACAGGCAGGTGCAGTGGAAAGGGCTGCTTTTCTTTTTTGTTTTCCAAATTGAGTTTTTACCCTAGGGACACACACAGCCTCTTGAGAGGAGGGGCTGGCTGGGGAGACAGAGCCTGAGTCCTGGCCCAGGCCCCCACCTTCCTCTCAGCCTGAGTGTGGCTGGTCTGGCTGCTCTGGGCCTCTCCCTCTCTGACACGCTCTGCTTTGGGTCCTGCAGGTGCTTTGCAAGATACCACCTTGTCCTGGCAGACCTCGTCCACCTGGAAGGACATGTGGCTCCTGACAACCACGCCCAGGGCCCTAGAGCCCACTGCCAGGGATACCACAGCTGCCTCCACCTCCATCCTGCCAGTTGGAGAGAGGCCCAGGGAGAGAGAGATCATCCCAGAATCCCAGCCTGACCTCACTGCCCGGGAGAAGGAGACCAGCCCAGAACTCAGGGAGACCACACAGCTCCCAACCACTCAGCGGGCCTCCACAGCCAAAGCCAGCACTGCCCAGGCACCTACCAGCTCTCATCCCCACAGGGACATAGAGCCTGGCCACCCCGAGACTTCAGCTTCTGCAGTGCCTGAGCAGCCCAACCCTCACACTCCCAGTGTGGAGTCTGGAGGTCCTTCTGCCACTGAGAAGGCTGTTGACGATGGGGTCTCCAATCAGCTCCCAACAGGAGAGGGTTCTGGGGAGCAGGTGAGGGGCCTCTGTGTTTCCTGGGACATTGGGTGGCCTCCAGTTCCTGGTACCTGGCAAGCCTAACACCCTGTGTCCTGTGAGCACATGGGACTTTCCATTATGAAGACAAGGTCACAGGGTCCCACCTTCTTCCTGCCCCCAGGGCCCTGCCCAGAGGGCTAATTATAAGATCAGAGACAAAGAGTCCATGAAGGTCACTCCAGTTAGGGCCCCCAGACTGACACGGGCACGAGTTCTACTCAGTCTTGCTTTTTGTCTTACAGCGGCATGACAATTTTATATTTTACACTAACAATGAGCCTATTTATTTTCATGCAGAAATGTGTGCTTTGTGTCACTTGAGGTGACAGCTGTGCCACGGTCCAGCCAGGGGCCAGGGAGATGTGGTGAGGTGGGCTGGGCTTTGGAGTCCTGCAGGTCCGGGTTGGGGTGTGTCCGAGTGGATAGCAGTGGAGACCGGATAGGCAGGAGGGTTAGGGTTAGGGTTTGGAGGCTTCTGGGTTTGTGGCAGTGGCTCCAGCTCAGCCTGATGTCCCCTCCCATAGGACTTCATGTTTGAATCATCTGAGGAGAACACGGCAGCTGTGGAACCTGACCGCCGGAATCAGCCCCCAGAGGATCCAGGGGCCACTGGGGCCTCACAGGGCCTCCTGGACAGGAAGGAAGTGCTGGGAGGTGAGTCTTCTCTGGGTGAGAGGCAGGGGACAGGCCGCGGCTGGGGTGGAGCTGAGGCCCCTCCTGTGCTGCCCCTAGCGGGAGGGGTCGAAGCTGAACCCAAGGAGCTGCTGAGCTGAGCTAGCTTCTGTCCACCTGCCCTAGGGGTCATTGCCGGAGGCCTCGTGGGGCTCATCTTTGCTGTGTGCCTGGTGGGTTTCATGCTGTACCGGATGAAGAAGAAGGATGAGGGCAGCTACTCTTTGGAGGAGCCAAAACAAGCCAATGGCGGCGCCTACCAAAAGCCCACCAAACAGGAGGAATTCTACGCCTGAGGGGAGCGATTGTCCCTGCTACTCCCTGCCACTCACTAGGCCCCCACTTGCCTCTTCTGTGAAGAACTGCAGGCCCTGGCCTCCCCACCACCGTGCCACCGCCCCAGTGCTCTGCCCTCGGGCTGCTCCTGCCCATGCAGCCCTTGGGTGTCCTCGGGGGGCTCACTGTGCTTCTTCGTCTTCTGCCTGGAGGTTTGGGCGCAAAGGGTTTCTCGCATCTGACCTTTCCACCACAGCCACACCTGGTGTCTCGCCATTCTGACTCGGCTTCTCCAAACCGGAGCAGCCCCTCCCAGATCCAGCTCTGGAGTGAAAGGGGCCCCACTGCTTTGGACCTCGGTGGCCAGCTGTGGCTGGAAAATTCTGGGGATGGGGCTTCGGCTGACACACTATAGCACTTAGTAGAGACAGCAGGCTGGGGCGTGGCCACCTGGGCAGGGGCAGAGTTCAGGGCTCCATGGGGATTCACTTTGCATTGTGGGGAGGTCTGATTTAGATATCAACTTGTTTTTGCACACGTTTCTTCTAGTTTCTCTGTTCATAGCCCCAGTAGACTTCGGTGCTTCCGAGGTAAGTTAAGTCAGTTGATTTGGTATTCCCCATCTTCCTTCTTTAATCTACGTTCAGGAGAGAGCATCAGGGTTAAGAAGACTTTGTTTTTGTTTGTTTGTTGTTGTTGTTTTTTTTTTAAACTAGGAGAACCAAATCTGGAAGCCAGAATATAGGTTTAGTTTGTGAGTTGTCTCTGAGTTTGTTACTCGTTGTGTGCGACAGGGTCTGGACTACCTGTTTGGTGGCCCCATTTTTGGTGGTCTATTGCTGGGCTGGCCAGTCCAGGCTGCGGTGGGGCAACCACCTCTTTTGAGCAGTCATGCCTCTGTCCATGAACTCAGGGCCACACCTATGGCCTGGGCCACTGTGATTGGAAGAGCCTGCAGGAGAGTTTAATCCTGGAGCTCAGGCTGGGGACAGAGGAGAAAGGACTGTGGGGTGCGTGAAAGGGTGACAGGGGGCCCAGAGACCCTCCTGCCTTTGGCACCATCGCTGGAAGATGCTTTCTCCTGGAAGTTGACAAGAGGCATCTGTGCAGAGCTGGCCCGGGCTCCCTGTCAAGAACCAAGTTCACCTGCAGCCCCTGCAGCCCTGCCCTGGGTGGAGTCAGGAGTCTTTTCCAAAGAATGATAGTCTTTTGCTTTTGGCAAAACTCTACTTAATCCAATGGGTTTTTCCCTGTACAGTAGATTTTCCAAATGTAATAAACTTTAATATAAAGGAGTCATGTGAACTCTATGGCCTCTGCTTCTTCTCTGGGATGGTTGTGTGGATGTGTCCAGCCTTTTCTCTGAATGGGAAGTAGTTTTGGGAAGCTGGGCGGGAGGCCTTGTGCCTTTGTGTCTCCTCAGGGAGGGATCCTGGTCCAGAGCCTCTTTGGTTTATTTGTTTTTTGTTTTGGCTAAAATCTTCTAGAGGTCGGTAGGTTCAGCCAAGGGTCTGCAAGGCCTGATGTAAGTCCTTCTGAAGGGCTAACGTAGCCAGAGGATACACACAGCTGGACCTCTGAGGACACTGGCCTTGGCAGAGGTGTGGATCTAGGCCTGCCTTGAGGACCACAGGCAGCCCTCCTCCCACACTCTGCTGGGACCAGAGGCCTGGCCTGGGGCTCCAGAAACTCCTGTCCTTGCTTATTTAACTTGATGACTTTCCACTTGCCCTGTTGGCCACTCCCAGAGTTGGGCTGGTCTGTGGCTCAGAAAGATGCACCACCAAATGAAGGGAACTGGTGGCCTGTGCTCCAGCCTGGGACTTTCTGCTGGAGCGAATGGACCCAAGAGGGGTTGGGGACAGGGGTTTGGGACTGTGCACAGTTGCTGGTCTGTGGGACGGTACCCAAGCCTGTGGCTGGGCCCTTCTGTGTAACTTCAATAAATGGTGCTTGTCATTTCTGGACAGCAGACACTGGTGGTAGGAGAGTCTCTTCTTGGCCTGTCAGTGCCATACCCTGTCCCCTTCTGTTGTGGGAGCCTGGCTTTGGACTGTGCTGTTGGCTTGGTACAGAAAGGTGGCCTTCGTGTTGGTCCCTCCACTGTGAGGGGAGATGGTGCCCATCTCTGCCCTCCTGACCCTGTGACACTCCTGTGCTGCTCCCCCCCCCCCAGGGCTCCTGGCCTTGCACCTACCCAGCCCTCCCTCATCCTTAGCCCTGACTAGGTTGTTCCCTTCCTTAAGCACATGAGAGCCTCCAACTTTTTCCGAGTTGGCTGTCTAGATTCTGTGTGATTCCTGAAAACTCGCCAGCAAACCATCTCAAGTGCCAGAGGCCTGTGAGTGTTGTCTGCACACTGGGGAAGACAGTGAGAGAGCTGGGATTCGAAGGAGCACAGTGCACCAAAGGGGCCTCATCTTCTGGGGCATCCAGCTGCCTGCCCTCTGAGTCCAGCCCTGCAGGCAGGCCAGCCCTTACCCAGCCTATTTTCTGCCATTCCTGGGCTGAACAGTGAGGACACGGCTGTAGAACTGATGCCCAGATAGTTATGAGTTTATTAATAAGGTCCCACATAGGACCTGCCAGGTTTCAAGACCCCAGTCCCCTCTCCGCACTCCCACCCCAGCTCATGTCCACAAAGATGAAACCACTTCCCCCCCACACACCTCTGTCACGCTCATCGTCCCTCTGGCCTCTTGCTCTGTGCTCCCACTCTGGGTCACCCCACCCCAGGGCACTCTGAAGACAGCATTGTGCCCTAAAACAGACTTCACTTATTGAGAAACAGAAAGAAGCTCAAGTGTGGTGGTGGTCAGCATCAAGTTGCGGGGACAGCCTCTCTTGGGGGATTTCTCTCCCCATCTCTCCCCACCTCAGCTTGCCACCCATGTCCCACAACCTTTACCCCTTCTCTGCCCTCTGCCTCTTTCCCAAGGGAATGGTTGAGAGCCCTCTGTTTTGCCCGCCTTTGGCTCAGGCCATGGTCTGGCCTGGGTGTGTGTGTGTTTATTCGCTGTGTGGGATGGGGGTGCCCAGAGCTGCCCACCAAGAGCTCTTTCAGGTTATTTTCTAAACTACTGAGCCGTCTTCTCTTTGTTGTGCGTGGCATTCCTACTGAGCCACCAGAGGTAGCCAACATGGCCGTTGGCCTGGGTCTGAAAGGGCAGAGTGAGACTGGCCTCTCCAATACAGGGACAGGACATCTTAGGCAGAAGGTTCAGCTTGACCAAAGGCAGGACTTGGAGGCCTCGTGCAGCTGTGCTGCCTGAGCAGGTGCCAGGGATCAGGCTGGAGCGTGGAAAGGCTGTGGCCACCACACAGCCTGTCCTGAGGGGGAAGAGATGCCTGCAGCCTCTGCAGGGACCTTGGGAGAGGGGAAGGAGAGCAAGGCCCAGGGAGAGGGAAGAGGGAGGATTGATGATAGGCCTGGGTCTGCTTAAAGGTGACACTAACAGGATTTGTGAGGTGTGGCCCCAACTCACTGGGTGAGAACTTGTTTCCCCCCTGGCACATGTGCACAGGGGAACCTGAGGGTGAGGCGTCCTCTGAGCTGGTGGTCAGATGGAGTCTCCTGGGAGGAAAAGGGACAGTGGCCCCAGTGCTGATCTTTGAGGTCAGCGATTTCACCTGCCCTTCCAGGTTAGGCACTGATGGTTGATGGGCCCCCCAAAGAGCATCTGGAAAGAGGTCTTCTTCAAATGGGTCTGCAGGTAACCACCATGCAGAGGAGCCCCAGGATCATGATCCATCTCTACCCCCATCAAGCCTACTGGTCCCTTTCTCCCCAGCCTGACAGTAAAGAGGTGCCAGATGGCCACCGGAGGTGAGCTGGTCCCTGGAGCTGAATAAGCAGGAACTGAGAAGTCCCCAGCCAGGGACCTAGAGAGTCTTAGAAATTGGGCTCACCAACCCTAATGCTGCAGAGGGTCTCACCTGCCTGGTTTCCTCCCTTCCCACACCAACTCCCCAGCACTGCTGCATCGCCCACTCTGCACCTATGTTGGTCCATGCCCACTGGTTCATGAATGCAAGGATGAGCGCCCGGGCCAGATCAGGGGCTCCTCTCTGCATTTGGGAGCCCACTGTGGCTGGCCGGGCTGCTGTCTTGCTCTTAGAAATGTATTAATGAAACAAGATCCCCCCTTCCCAGAAAAGCTGGAATTAGAGGATATGGCATTGGAGGGAGGGGAAGTCACTGAAGACTCCTAGGCTGTTGGAGAGCGTACCAATCCACACGAGCACTTGGAGAGGCATGTGGCATATTCACACAATGAAATACTACTCAGCAATAAAAAGGACAAAATGCCAACGCATGCACAGCATAGGTGAATGATCTAGACAGTATATTGGGTCCAAGAATCCAGACACAAAAGAGTCCATGAAGCATGATCCACCTCTGAAATTCAGGAGCAGGCAGAGATGATCCATACTGATACTGGAAGCCAATGGGCACCTCTGGCAGAGGGTGTGGTGTTGACAAGACCAGGATACAAAGGAACCTTCTAGGTGCCGGAAATGTTCTCTGGCTTGATGTGGGTGGTGATTACAAGGGTGAACGTGTATGTAAATAAATCATCAAGCTGTACATTTAGGTGAGTGTGCTCTGTGTATGTTATTCTGCAATAGGAAAGTTAAAGGGAAAAAAGTGCTTATAAAAGGCCTTCTGAGAGTCTAATTAGTTCCTTTAAACCTCATTGTAGCTTTTTCAGCAAAAATCAGGGCAGCCCACATGGCCTACGTTTTCTTCAGACTCCCAGAGGATTCTAATTTATGGGCAGCGAAGCCCAGGGCAAAAGCCTTTCACAGTGGCACACAGAGCGGGGCCAGCCAGCCAGGCCCCCCCTCAGACAGCCAGAGGTGGGCACCGCCCAGAGGGCAGCCGGCGTGACCGCTCCTCCCCACGGCAGCCGGCCCTCACTTCTCCGGTTCCTGGAACCTGCCCTGCCCAACCGCGTTTCCAGCACTTAAGGCTGGGAGCTATGCCGTTCCTCCACTCCAGGAAAATATTTGTTCAGGGACTTGGCACCCGCAGAAGAGGAAATCAAAGCCACCTTGGAGTGGAGTGGCGGCTCGGCAGCTGGCGGCTTTGTCTGCCCCTCCAGTTCGCCTCGGCTCAGGCTGGCGTCTGGGGCCAGGCGCAGGAGTGCCACCTCTCAGACAGGCCTGCAGTAGGGATGAGCCTGAGGTGCCGGCTCTTTGTTGGTTCTCGGTCATCTGCCAGTTTGGTCAACAGATACTTATGAAGCCTACCACGTGCCCAGCATGGTGCTGGGCTGTTCACATCGTCAGGGACCCTAGCCTGTCCTTAACTTTCCAGCTGCTGGCCAGTGGACAGACAGATCATGACGCCTGATAGGGATGTTGGCATGGCGGAGGTGAGGCTGGGGTGCCTTGGAGCCAGCTAGCAGAGTGACACCGCTCCTGGGGACACGTACTGGGTGGGCATCTGGAGTCAAGCTGAAGGACAAGGAAGGTCAAGGTAAGAGGCACTCCAGGAGGAGGGGAGGTGTTCTAGGCAGATGAAATAGTCCCCCGGGGTTCTGCCGCGTGGCAAGCTGTTGGGGCCTAGAGAGGAAATTGGAGGGTAGCCGCCCTGGGACCGGGGTGCCTCCCAGGGCTTCTTGGTGGAGTGAGGACTTCATCCCCAGGGCAGTGAAGGTGTTTAGACCCATTGGTTTTGATTCTTTTGCATATAGAAAAATGTAAAGAAGAAAACCAAATGTGCCTCAAATCCCACCACCCAATATCTGTTTCCTGATGACATTTAAAGCATTGAAACACTCGTGTGCACGTCATCAGAAATCCAAGCAGAACAGGAAAGGACAAAATGAAAGTGAGCTCCTCCCTGCCCGTCTCTCTGGCCAAAGGCAACTTCATCTAACAGGTTTCTAGTGTAGGTTTCCAGAAAGTTTCCCCATCTGTGAACCTGTGAGAATAAGTCTGTGCTTTCGAAAGCTTCTATCAAGCGGATGGTTCTCTACACCTGGAGCTGCAGCTCCTTCTTCTCACCTGGTTTCATCTTGGCACTTGTGGACTGCTCTGCCCCATTATAGGGGTTGCAGATGGACCATAAGTGGCCCAGCACTTCCTTCTTGGTGGCACCTTATTTCAAGGCTTTTGCTCCTGTCCTGACAGTGCTGGATTAGCTCCTGAACCTTATGGCTACTCAGCTGGGAGACCTTTCTAGCTACAGATCTTGGGTGGAAGGAGAAAGATGTTCTTCCAATTGTCCTCCCAAAGCCTCACCAATTTCCCACACCTGTCCCACACCCAGTTCAAGAGACCACCCCTTACCTGTCACCACATTTTATCAAGTGTTTCCTTTTTTCTTTTTCCCACTGGTTTGTGGAATGGAGATAGTACCACATGGTTTTGATTTTCATTTATTTAATAACAAATTAGGAATCTTTTTGTGTTTTTGCCATTTTTATTTCTTTTTTAATAGGGGAACTGCTTTTTCATATTTGGAGGCCCATTTTTCAAGGCTTTTTTTCTTTTCCTTATGAATAGGTATGAGTTCCTGTATGCTAATGGTTTCAGGGGGTTAGCAAGTCAGGCTTTGGTCTTTGGTCCATTCTGCTGGCCGTAGTGCGAGGGAGCGCGGGGGCTGCTCAGTTGGGAGGGCCAGGGGTCCCTGTGACAGGTGCCATGGCCTGGAGCCATGCATGGATATTCAAGAAGGTGGACTGGATTTTTGCACAATAGTCCAGAGTACTTTTGGTCCAGTGCACACCACATCAACAGCTGCCCTCCCCTGGCAAGGGCAGGTGGGCTACCAGCCTCAACACAGGACTCCTGTTGACCATCTGCCTGGTGGTGTGTACCACTTCCTTCCGTCTCTGGTTGGGAGGGATGTGAGATGGCGGTGTGACAAGGAAGAGGATGGTTCCCACGTCCCTACTTCACATTACTATGGTCCATGAGCCTTGGAAATGTCTCAGAAATCCCAGTATTTCAGCACATAGTAACTGACCTACCCACGTGGACCAGGGTTAGGCTGAAGTCATCCAGAGTCCCTAGGAAGGGGTACAGTGGTACTGGCCCAAGCACGGTGTTGGGAGGGTGAGGCGGGCCCTGCACCCCCTGAGTGATGGCAGGGGATGGCTTCTGGGTCCAGCCTCCTCCGTGCCCTCAGGAAGCACTTAGGAAATACCCTTTGGATGAAGTTCTTCAATCATTCAAATTTAGGTTAAGTTCAAAATGAGTGAGAAAAGAGAAGAGGAAATATTTATTTTTTCTTTTTTTGAAGGAATTAAAATATATCTTGCATACCTTTGACCTTATTGATGTATTATTTTTTACAAATACAATCATTTAATCACCCCCCAAAAAATTCCCTGTGTCTATGGTTGTCAACTCCTCCCCCATCACCAGAGCTTTCTGTCTCCTACAGTTTTGCCTTTTCCAGATGTCCTGTGAACGGAATCCCAGGAGCCTTTTGAGTTTGGCTCTTTCACTTTGGAGGCTGCATTGGAGCTCGTCTAGGTTGTGAACATCAGGAGTTTGTTCCCGGAGGTTCTCTTAGTCTTCTGTGATATGGATATGGTGGCTTTGTAATCACTCAAAATTAGAAAAACCTAAAAGCTCTTCAAATATAGGGTGTCCTTATTTCTAGATTCATAAACCAAAGCACGTCATTTGTTCCAGTGAAAATCCTGATTTGGAATCTGGGAAGCAGGGCCCAGATTGGCTGAGGGTGAGAGGAGCAGAAGAAGACCCTGGAGTCAGGTACTTGGGTGTCAGATCCTGGTTCCGCCATTTATCATCTGTGTGATCTATCTCCCAGGGAGTCATGGGACAGTGCCTGGTCCACCATAAATGATGGACATTGTTGTTGAACCTGTGACAGCACAAGGGCTGGGAGGTCTCAGGAGCCCAGCATGGTCATCCACTTGCTAGGGCTTCCCCCTCTGGACCTGAGTGTCCTCCATTTGCAGGGTGTGGCACTGATGACCAGGCCAAGGGGACTTTGATGATGTAGACCCCAGAACTCACTTTCCTGATAGGTTTTCCCTGAAGCCTGAGGGCCAGGGAAGTCCCCACATTGGCCCTCAATGCCCAGTCCAGAAGCAGCCTGAGCCTCCCCTGTGGGTCCAGCCCAGTGATTCCCAAGCCTGGACAGAACACGCAACATGTGGGCGTGTCCAGATTCCAACTAATGGCTGGATCAGAGTCTTTGGGAGGAAGAACTTTATCAGTTGCTTTTCTCTGTCCCTCAGGTTCTCAGTGTTCTCTATGTAAAGCATTCCTCTGTTTTTCTCTTTTAATGAAGAAGTTTTGACAGACAAGAGGCTCTGGGCCTAAGAGTCCAGACCCACAGTGGGCCTACCCTCACCCTCTCAGAGGACAGACCATGGTTGTACATGGAGTGATGGCTTAGTCACCACTTTCCAGAAGACAGCTTACCCGTCCTGGGATGTGCCTTGCAATCATAGTCCAACACGAGGCCAGTGACCCAGGGCTCATGGACACCCCCTCCAAGAAGCACGTCCACCCCAGTGCGCAAGCTCTCTCATTGTACTCTCACAATGACTCTGGGGCTGCGTTGTGTGGAGATCTCAGTCCCATGTTGTGGAGGAGGAAGCAGGTTTGGAGGGGAGAAGTTCTGTGCGAGGTGGCAGGGCTTCAGCACCACAGTGTTCAGTTAGGTGGCGCATGGTGGGGAACAAAGAAGTGACTGGTATGCAGAGCTGGTCTGTCCAGACTGCAAGTCAGGCGGGCTGGCAGCCCTCCTCAACCCTGGCTTTCCATCCCCATCCTCACCTGTGCCCACAGCCAGAGTTTCTCCTGGGGCCAGGGCAGCCTCCGCCCAGACCTGGTGTCTGTGCCGCTAGCTGGGGGAGCACCCCAAAGCCTCACACCCCTTAAGTCTGTTTCCTCCTTAGAAAACCAGGAATGCAGATGCCCACCTTCAGATTCAGATGAGTCTTTGAAAGAGATGTAAGAAAATCCAGTCTCCTGCTAATTGCCACCTAACAGGATTCTGGATAATTATGAATAAGAGCCATCATCTCTCACATGCCTAGGACACGCCAGACCCTATATGCTCCTACCCTCCAATTTTAGGACACAGAATGACATAGTGATAGGGACAGGAGCTTTGGAATTAGACCCTACTGTGCTTGCTGTCTGACCATAAACTCCTCAGAATCTTGGTTTTCTTGTTCGTGAAATGGGGCTAACAGCTCCTCTATAATTAGAGCGGTGGGGGCATTAAATGAGGTAATGTGTGTAAAGTGCTTAGTTTTTTCCTGTGGGCCCTTTGCAAGCACTCAATATATAGAAGCTATTACTCTTAGGGTCCTGGAAACCCTAAAAGGTGGGTGTTACTACCCCATTTGCAAGATGACGAAACTGGGGTACAGACTTACTTCCTGCAGCTGCTGAGGCAATGTACAGACCCAGGCCTTCCCCTCTCCCTGTGCATAGAGGCTACCTGGACAGGTGTGGAGGAGGGTCTTCCAGGCTGGAGTTGCCCCCACAATCCTTGAGGCTATACCAGACTCGGGGAAGGGTGGCCTCCCCAAATGCCTGGTGTTACCGTTGGAAATGACAATGTGCCTGCCGGGAACCATGGTCCCAAGCACATGAGGGGGATGGCGGCTCACTTCTGCCTTGCCCCAGACAGCTCTGTGCCCCCGTGTGCCAGCGGGCAGGCAGAGGCTGTCATCTGGTGTATTTCAGATCCAGAAGATGGGGGCTGTGCCCTCTCCAAAGGTGCGGTGAGTGTTGGTAGTGTTCTCTCTCTGTCCTGTAGCCTCTGAAGAAGCTGGCCAAGAAGGTGGCACTGGGCTATGCTGGGAAATTTAAGAGAATGGCCCTGGCCCCTGAGGGAGCTCTTGCTCAGGGGTCTGCACCCTGAGCATGCCCTACCTGCATGTTACTCCTTCAGCACAGTCACTGAGCCATTTCTGGGTCAGGGTCTGGAACACAGAGGCGAACCAGAGCACAGATGGCCATTAATGACTGCCGTTGTGTGGCAATGACATGCATGTGTTATTAAACAATGTAGAGTCCAAGGGCAGGATTGTGGGGACACAGGTGAAGGGGATCTCTCCTAGCTTGGGGAGTTAGAGAAGTCTGCCTGGAGGAGGAGGCAGCTGAACAGGGGATTCTCCAAGGGGCTGGCTGGCAAAACAGAAGAGATGTGCTCTTGGCAAGGGTGAGGTGCACTCAGGAACCCCAGGAGGCACCCAGTGTGTGGTGTCTGTATTGGGGGCGGGAAAGCCTGAGAGGTGAGGCTGGAAGGAGACCTGAGGCCAGTAGAGGAGGGCTTTATCCTAGGTCAAGGGTAAAGGGTAGAGGTGAGGGTGTGCTGGAAACAGCTCCTGCTGGCTGTGAGAGCTGACCATGGACTTGAGTTGAGTGACTTGAACTTGCCCGTGTGGGAAATCTTTACACCACAGAAATTGGCAGTTGCTACAAATCAGAACCCACGTTAGAAGAAAGTGGGAGAGAGTAAGTGACCTTTGGTGAATTTTAAAGAAAGGGTGGGAGATAATTAACTTTATTCCTTAGATGCTCCGGCCATTGCAGAAGGAAGGGTAGGTGGAAGGCCTTGGTTGAGCTCCTAGAGAGGGTGCAAGGCTTCCCAGGAAGGGTCTGGGCAGTGGGAGAGGACAGGCCTGGGGGTACCTTGACTCTTGGTGTGTGGGGGCTCCGCCTGGGGTGGGAGGAGGATGAGGTGGTTCTCCCAGCCTTCGTCAGCCAGAGCCTGAGAATCTGCAATAAAATACACCCTTAATGAAAAACACCTGGGCTGTGCCCCAGAGCCAGGCCTGAGATGGAGATGGGAAGGGGATTAGGGGTGGGAAGTGGGCTGGAGAGAGACGGTGCACTCCATCTGCTCATCTGTTCATGTCTTAACTCTTGTCTCCCCCGCTCTCTGCTCCTGGGTGAGAAGGAGTTGAAGAAAGGGGTGAGGGAAGATGCAGCCATGCGGCCCATGGGATCCCCTGCCTCGCAGCGCCTAGAGCACACGTGCCCATTCTAAGGAAGCTTCTAGTCCAGATCGAAGTGTGTCAGAGCCACGCCTGGACCAGGTTCCAGGTCTCTTGGAAGTTCCCCATAGTGTCGTGTGTGTGTGTGTGTGTGTGTGTGTGTGTGCCCTTGTGTATGTGTGTAGGTGATTGGTGAGAATGCAGGAGTGATAGAAACCGAGGTCCCCACTCTCTCCCCACTGCCCAGGACCTGTAGGAGAAGTGACTAAGATCCCGAGGGGAGGCTTGGCTGATCCCAGAGCATGCTGGAGGTTGGTTCATTTCAGCCTGACCTCCAGATCAGAACTGGCCCATGGGGCTTGACAGCCTGGAGGAGATTCGGGGTGCCTCTGGGAGAGGCTGGGCTCCAGGAGGCCTTTCCCCTTCTCTGGAGGGAGACATCCACAGGGCAAGACTCGCTGTGGGTCAGAGGGCACTTCCCACCAGGCAGGGTTTCTCTCTGACTTCTCAAGATGGTCCATGGGCTCCAGTCCGGTACTCAGGCTCCTGGTTGGAAGTGCCAGTGGTCACCATCCAGGTGGGGTGGTTGGAGAAGGGACGCTGCGGCACAAGGAGGGCATGAGTTTGTGAACGGAGCTCCCAGCTGTTATTCTGGACCTCTGAGACCTTCTCTCCATCGGAGTTCTGCCCAGGAATGGAGACCCCTGGGCGGCCTCAAGGCCTGCAGGGACACCTGAGTATCTAGGTACATGTTAGAAACAGCACCTCTCCTGGAGGAGCCAGACCTGCAGGCACATGGTCTTCATGTGACTAGAAAAGAGGACATTCTGGCCGGGTGCAGTGGAGCACGCCTGTAATCCAAGGGACTTGGGAGGCTGAGGCAGGAGGATCGTGAGTTCAAAGCCAGCCTCAGCAACTTAGCGAGGCCCTAAGCAACTCAGTGAGACCCTGTCTCTAAATAAAATACAAAATAGGGCTGGGATGTGACTCAGTGGCCGAGTGTCCCTGAGTTCAATCCCTGGTTCCAAAAAAAAAAAAAAAGAAAAGAGGACATTCCTTCAAACCGGCAGCCCTGGTGTGGGAACCAATCTGCACAGATGCACCCAGTAACCTGAGCGTGTCCTCCAGGGGCCAGAGGAGAGGCTCCATTTGTTCAGACACAACCACTGCTCCCACACCTCTCTGCCCTCCCCCAGGCCCCCCATTCCCTATTCCCAGTTACTAAACACCCCTTAAAAGGATGTGAGGGGTATGGAAGGTGGGGAGGGGCTGCTGTGACAAGGGAAACCCTAAAGCTTCAAGGGCTCTGGGAGGCATAGCCCCCTGCTGTCAGTACTACCTGACAGCTTCCAGCAGGGGAACCCCCACCCCATGCCTTCTGGGCACCATGTGGGGAGGGAGGCCCAGGCATCTGGAGATGAAAGGCACAAGACCAGCTGCAGCCCCAACCGCCACCCAGGAGGCAGCCTAGCCGGTCTTCCCCCTGGGGCCATGTGGTCCCAGCCTGCAATCCTTCCTGAAGACACACGTATGTGCAACACACCCACAGATTCTCCTGGACAGAGGACTGGGCTCGGTGGCCAGGCTGAAGTGAGACATGGCTGCCTGCATTTCAGCCCTTGAGAGGGGAACAATCTTTCTGTGCCTTGGCCCCTCTTCTGATCATTGACCCTTCAGGGCAAACCCTCTGGGACGGGGGTACAGAGCTGTGAGCCAGAAGGCCCAGGCCTCAGCCCCAGACCTTAGCTGCCCTCTTTCCTTTTGAGGCCTCAGGTTTCCTCATGTGTAAAACCGTCAGGAAGCTGCACGATGTCCTAGCAGGAGTCCGAGGACCCAGGACTGCTGGGGTCTTTTAGGACACGGCCAAGGGGTCTTTTAGGCCACCCCTCAGTACTCCTCTGAGCATGTGGACTTCTGCAGGTCATTAAGCTCTGAACATTCTTGGGCCCACACCCTTGAAACTGAGGTTCAGAAAAGAGGACTGATTTGTCAGTAGTGTCAGGGGGTTGGTCATGGCCAAGCCCAGACTCGCTGGGTCTCTTTGGCCCAGATGGGGGAGTTCAGACAGGACAGCAGTGCGTCCCAGTCCTGTGTTCTCTTTGCTGCCCCGGATGGCTGTCTTGAACCCCATCCAGGTTAGACTCCATTAACGTGGAGCCCACATTGTGACTAGGGCCTCCCTCCCCTGAAGGAGAAGTGGAGGCATCTTCCCATTCATGACTGTGGCCATCACATGAAGTCGCCCCTTTTCTTTGTCCCCAGTTGCTGACTCAGAACAGCAGTTGGTTCCTGAGGAAAAAGGAGCAGCAACAAATAACTGCCCGAAAGAATTTATGATACCCTCTTGTTGGATCCGTGGCCAAGATCAGGCCCTAGGCTTGGCCACACTCCAGCAAGCCTGGTGCCTGTGAAGCCTGGTGTGTGGCTGAGCCCCAGACAGGAATTCTGGGGGCTCCTTGCTGGGCTACCTCCCCAAAGCATCAGACTATGGGGAGTAGGAGCCAGGGTGAAGGGACAGAAGGGACTGAAGAGTCAGTGTGTTGCCGAGTCCTGCTGAGCAGCAGTTGAATGCCAGGCCCTGGTTCTTCTGATGGGTGCTGTGCCCTTAGTGATCCCAGGGTCCTGCTTCAAAGATGCACATTTGACCTCAGGGCTGTGGCACCTGAAAGCTGGAGCCCTACAGGAGTGGGGACCATGGGTACCAGGGAGCACATTGTCAGGAAGATGGGCAGGTGCCCTCTTGGGAAAAGATTGCAGAACTGAAAAAATAGGAAACCAAGGTTGGGAGGGGGTGTGGGTGGTGGATGTTGGCTCCCCAGGGACAGTTTCCCCCTCGCAGATGCCACAATGGGTACAGCAGCCACCCTGAGGGACGTCAGTGGCTTAAGCAACTGTGATGACATGGCCTCCATGAGTCAGGGGTGATGCTGGGAAACATCACTGATCCCTGACTCCCAGCCAGCCTTCCTGCTCAAGGGCCACCTCCTAGAAAGGTTAGTCACTCTGCGGGGTTCCCTAGATGGGGGTTCAGACAGGACAGCTAGTGTGTCCCCCACCCACTCAGTGCCTCCTCTTTGGGGAGACCGCTGTCTTGGGCCTTCTAGATACTTCCTTTGTCCTGCACGGGAGAGCCGTCCTTCCCTCTCACCTGTTGCCTTCCCCCACAGCTCCAGGGATGCACTCCCCTGGCAAAGGGCATCCTCAGGAGCCAGACTCCTGGCTTCTCCCTTCCTCTCTTCCTTCTCTTAGCATGTACAGTCTGGCTTCTGTTTTTCCCAGTTACTTTCTCAGCAGTTGCCCTTTGATTCTTTTTTTTTTTTTGGTACTGGGGATTGAACCCAGGGGCACTTGACCCCTGAAGCCACATCCCCAGCCCTATTTTGTATTTTATTTAGAGACAGGATCTCACTGAGTTGCTTAGGGCTCGCTAAGTTGCTGAGGCTGGCTTTGAACTCACGATCCTCCTGCCTCAGCCTCCCAAGTGCTGGGATTACAGGCATGCGCCATCGCGCCCGGCTGCCCTTTGATTCTAAGACCATCTGCACTCACAGGAGGGCTTCCAGAAGATGGTTATTCAGCTGGATTCCAGAATGCTAGGAGAACCTGTGTATGATTCCAGAAACTTCCAAGAGTCAGGGGACCTGGGAGGAGATAGTCCTGGGAGCTGTGAGTGAAGCAAGTCTCAGCCCCTCCTTCCCACCCTCCACTCAGGCCCTCAGATTCTCTTCAGGCACAGGTGGGAGTAGAGTGAGGGAGACAGAGGGAAGGAGGTGAGACTGCACAGAGGAGTCCTGTCTATGAGACAAAGAATTCTGGCTGCTGGGGGCGCCCAGGTGGAGAGAGCTGCCCCAGGACCACCAGGAGAGTTTAAACCCAGAGGGAGAGGCAGGAATGTGCAGAGAGGAGGTGGAGGACCCCATTCCCTCGCCGTTTCCACCATCCTGAACTCAGGAGCCTTGCCAACTCTCACCCCCTCCTCGGCTTTTCCCTGGAGCCCCTGGTGATTCAGGGACAGTTTCTCCCTGTGCTGGGCTGACAGGGGATTGCTGGGCAAATCCAACCCTGGATGGCCCATGCATACAGTTGGAGCTTTAGCCAAGTGCACTGAGCAGAGAGACCACTGGATGCCTAGGACTTGTGACAATTACACTACCAGACCCCTCCCCCACTCTTCAGTGAGACTGATGACTTCCTGGAAAGGGGTTCAATGGAGGGTTTGTGACATGGAACATTTGATGTGATCTGAGAACTTCCTGTTCAGATGACCCTTGGGGCTCCTGACCTCTTCCCTGAAAATGTTCTGTGCGAGGTCAGAATGCCTCCAAGTCAGACTTCTGTAAGCGGAGCTGCTTCCACATGTACCCAGCCCGGGCCCCAGCATCCAGGTCCCCCTGTGCTCCTGGGCTCTTCTGAGTCGTTGCCAGAAAAGTGACCTTGGTGACCTTGTGGAAGTGAACAGGGGAATTCCAACAGGAAGTGGATCTTCCCATCAGAGGCTCTGGCACCCCTTCTCCCTTGTCAGGGTGCTTAGGAAAACTCACCCTGGCAAGGGCTCTGAGAACCCAGTGCTCAAACCAGGCTCTCCTCCTTCACCCTCCACAGATTGACTCTTAGCCTTAGTGTTCTCATTCATTGCCTTCTTGTCTGTGGCAGACATCCATACTTTGCTTTAAAAAAAAGTCTCTACTGAGCTGGGTGTAGTGGCCCACACCTGTAATTCCAGTGACTGGGGAGGCTGAGGCAGGAGGATCTCAAATTTGAGGCCAGCCTTGGCAACTTAGCAAGAATAAAAATTATTACAATTATTACTTAGCTTGAATAAAAATTATTATAATAATAATTATTACTTAGCTTGAATAAAAAATTATTACAAAGGGTTGAGGAAGTAGCACAGCAGTAGAGTGCTTGCCTAATACGTGCATGTGCAAAGCCCAGGACAAAAAAAAAAAAAGAAAGAAAAAAAAAAAAAAAAAAAAAGAAGAAAGGAAGAAAGAGAAAGAGTCTTTACCTACCAATTTCCATGGAGACTTCCTCCACTCTGATTCTATTCTACCCTTGCTGCTCTGAATAATCTGAGCCCCTGGATGCAGTCTGTGAGACTCATTGTCCTACCTCTGTGTTAATGGGGTATTTGTGGTGGGGAGACCTGTGTTCTGCATGGAAGAAGGTTTTGATGGAAATACAGGTACTTAGCCTCTCATGTCCCTAGCAGCATTAAGTCCCACTTTCTGGGCGGAGAAGAGAGATCCAGATCACAGCATTCAGCCACTAGCCTGCTTCACACTCTGTTTGCAGAAGCTGCGGGTGTGTGCAGGAGAGGTCTGGGCCTGATGATGAGCCAGGCAACTCTCTGGGAAGAAAGGCCTTCCTGAGTTTTTCAAGATTTCTGTATCACTGGTGAGTCAGGGCAGGTCAGGGGACTCTTCTATGTCCTGCTTCAGTTTCAGCCTACTGAGGCTGAAGTCCACCCAGCTGTTCCTGTTAGAGGCATGGCTATCTGACTTGACCAACAGTTGGTCGGGCCTGGGTCACCCCAAAGCATTAGCTGTCTGCCTGCTGGGCCATCTGTGAAGCAATGAGGCAGTAATGAACACCAGCCCTGTGGACTAGGGCTCGAGGTGGGGGGACAGGGGCTGGAGGGCGGCCTGGGCTCCCAGTAGGAGATATGGCAATTCTCGTGGGCCAATGGAGAGGTGCACTGTGCGAACTCCCACCCCCTCGAAGGCAGTGGACGTGATAAGCTGCGAAGCCACGCCCAGCCCAGCCCTCTGGGGACTAACTGCACAGGATTCTGGGGGTGGGAAAGAGCAGAGGCTTGAAAGCCCGTGCTGGGGAGGGCAAGGCATGGCTGGAGTCAGAGCGATGAAGGGCAAAGCCTGAGCGTGTTTGATTTCCTGGGAGTGGCAAACTGAAGAGCGACTCAGTGCAGAAATAGCCTATCAAGTGTTTGTTTTCGGTAGGACGATGTAAGGCAGTCCAGTTATGAAGGAGATGGAGGTCTGGAGAGGCCTGGGGGTGGACTCAGTCTGATGTGTGCTCTTGCTCCAGCCCCTGGACCCCTGGAGGAAAGCCCAGATCTGACTCCCTGCAAGGCACTAGGGATTAAAATACCAAATACCTCCCCAGGGGAGGTTTGACATCATGTTCAGCTTTCCTGGATGATGATCATCTTTTGGTTGTGCCATTGGCTGGCTGCTCTGGGTTTATTTAATGGCTATCCTCTCTGGGGTTAGAATCCTCCTAATCCTCCCTTGGGAGCCCCAAGACACCCCTGTCACCCTATATTCATGCATATGAGAGTCTTCTCCCTGCATTGGAAGGGGAAGGGAAAGGTCACCAAACTGTTATTCACTGACCCTCTCCAAGGCCACTCTTCACATGTGGTTCACCTGGAAGAACTGGATAGGCCATAGCCAAATGTCTTGTAGGAAATCAGCGCTCCAGAAATAATGGGGTATACTTCAGCACTTGTCTACCTGGGTGCCTTGCAGGTGCCACCTCAAACTCTTTCTGCCGTTGTCCCTGTCTGACAAACTCCCATCGCATCTCCAGCCTGGCTTTGCCACCTGGCCCTGCCTTCCTCAAGCTCTAAGGGCAGCGTTGCATGGTGGCCTGCTCCTGCTAGCTGTATGTCTTTGGGTAAGTTGCTGAATTTCTCCAGGCCTTCTTTTTCCCTCATCTCTATAATGATCTGCTTCGCAGGCTTCCTGTGGAGCCAGTGATAAAATAAGTGAATACATGTGACCTGCTTAGAGCCAGTCCTGGTACACCAAAGGTGCCTCTCAAGACATCATCATCATTGTATCTGAGATCTGCTCTGCTATCTGGCTCTCCACCAGGGGACAGGACCAGAGGGCAGCCAGCACATTCTATTCTCTCCCTCCCAGGGCTTAGCCCAGACGCACTCAGTGAGCCCAGGAAGGTATTTGGGAGGCAGGGCTGAGAGACCAGGGCTGTCTGTGGCTCTCATGTCCTTGGTGGGGAGGACTCCATTGGGCAGGAAGAATGAGGTCTTCCCAGTCTGGGTTTGGAGGGAATAAACAGGACATGGAGCCCCAAGTATATAGCCCAGAACTTGGGATACCAGAAGCTGAGTGGGTGAATCTAGGATAAAAGTAGGGTATGCTTTCTCAGGCAGGAGAGGCCTGCCCCTTTTTAACTGCTGAAAAGTCCTTGCAGCACCTTGGGGTGACATGTGTCTAGGCTGTGAGGAGCAGCCTGTTAGCCCATTCAGGTCGGGCTTTGGCCCCTGGACTCCTGGGCTCTTGGAGGGAACACAAGAAAGGCAATCACACTTCAGATTGGCTATCAGCCCTCAGCAGACCAGCAAGGACCAGCCTTCACGGACTATTGAGGAATGGGCCCACAAGTGAGCAGGAAGAAGGCCAACAAGCCTGTGGGGCACCCCCACCCCTCCACCTTCACAGAAAATTACCTTAGAACCCTGTCCCTGCAACACCAACCTTTGCTGCCACTCCCCACCTTCTGAAGCTGTGAAGCCAGACCTGAAATGGCACAGAGTTTATTCAGGACAAAGGACTTCAGTGCTCCATTCAACAAACAAACAAGAGGCTGAGCCCCGGGCGAGGCAGAGTGGGCAGGCGTGCAGACGCGGCCATGAGTCTGGAGGCCTTGGCCAGCCTGAGCCGTCATATGGTATAAGTGACGAAGGTGAGTTTCAAGCTCTGTCCCTTTGTGCTTGAATCTCACTCTCTCTACCACCACGTGAGGCTTGGCCCCCAGGAATGGGAGCCTCCCAGGGAAGGGCTCTCGGGGGCTGGCGGGTGGGGTGCACACTCCTGGAGCTCAGCAAGGCTCAGGGGGTTTAGGGGAGTGAGGTGCTATGGGGCTAAAACAGAGGAGAGCCCAAGACAGCTCCTGCCTCCTCCAGTCCAGACTGGAGGCTGACACTCTGTGCTGGGGCAGTAGGAGGGACCTCAGGTGACCCTGTCTGAGGGACATCTCCAGTAAGCCTGGTCCGACCACAGCACTGAGGCCTTGCAAGATGGGGTTGGGGGACGGAGCAGAATGTGGTGGTGTCTAGATGGGCTGTCCTTTATTCCCTCCCAGCCCCTCCCAGCCCCATTTCCCCAGCTTCTGGGAGCCCGCCTGGCCCTGCCCCACTGGCCCCAAGCTGGGCAGTCGGGTGCGGCAGCCATTGTGCAAGGGGTGATCTCACCCACCATGCCCGCCCTGGCCTGCACCAGCCTGCCCGCTGCTGGTTAATCATTGTTCAAACACCCTGGCAGGCATGTGGGCTGCGGAGGAAGATGTGATAGGGCAGGGCCACCTCTGCCAGGTCTTAGCAAAGCTCCAACAGCAGGCCTGGGGTTGGGCCATTCCCCGGGACCCCTGGAGAGCATCCTGCAATGGGGCTGAGACCACCTTTCCTAATTTCTTAGAGCTTGGTAAATAATTTTGATTGAACCAGAGAATGTCCTTTTGTAGGTTTCTTAGGATGAATTCAAAGCAGTTGAGTGATGTAGCCAGGAGGGGCGGCACCTATGCCCAAGCACCGTGGTTTAGACCACGGCTCTGTCACTAACTAGCTGTGTGACTTTGGCCAAGTTTCATAATCTCTCCATGCCTCAGTTTTCTGGGCTATAAAAGGTGCTGTGGCTGCTGCTGCTTATGCTGCCCTCACAGGCTGTCCTTTAGTCGTGAGGATTAGGGACACACAAAGTGCTTACGGTGCCAATAACCCGAAACTCCAGTACCTGGAAGAAATACTAAAACACTCATCACTGGGCTCAGTTAATGCAGAAAAGGAAGATGAGCGGCCACCAGGCGTGGGCTGGGCTGTTCATACCTGTTAGGCATGCCTCTGTGTTTTTTTGTGAGTAAGGTACAGCTCTCCCTATTTCCCAGACAAGGTACTCAGGCTCCCTGCCCAAGGTCATATGGTATAAGTGACGAAGGTGAGTTTCAAGCTCTGTCCCTTTGTGCTTGAATCTCACTCTCTCTACCACCCAGTCCTGCCGGGTGTGCAGATCAAAGACGCAAATCTGAACTTGCCGGGCAATTAAATTCTGCCTACACTCACTGACTCCTCTGCGAGTGGGAGCAGGGGTGAGGGGACTCGGCTGGTCTGCTGCAAGAAGACAAGGCCAACAGGCCCCCCGGAGAGCTCTGTGCTGAAGAGGAGACAGGAGGAGCCGTGCACAGCCTGGCAGAAGCCCAGGTCACTGAGCCCCAGGGGCTTGAGGCCGCCGAGAAGGACAGGGCCTTGAGACAGCACGCTTTGCTCATTGTTTGTCACAGGATTTTCTTATTTGGCTTTGGTTGTGGGGAGGCAACGGAGATTACTGGAGGCCGAGAATTTTCTCCCTTCCACCCCAATATTCCCTATGGTGCTGCCCCTAGCTGGGATGGAGACGGGCAGACAGTCCCATGGGATGGTGCCAACGACTCCCTCCAGCTAAGAACCCGGAAGTGGGTGCCCATCTCTGGGGCCATAGTCTGGGCCCTCCAGAGGCTCTGTGGTCTACTTCAGAGAATGCCCTTGGCCTGTGTGGGCATCTGTGGGGCCCCACGGGAGCCAGCACTATGGGATTGGTAGTTAAAATACCCAGGTCAGATGTGCAGTCTGAGACCTTGGGAGAGAAAGGGCCTTGAGGTCAGGTAACACAGCACAGGGAACTGTGTGTGTGTGTGTGTGTGTGTGTGTGTGTGTGTGCATGTGATGTATGTGTGTGTGTGTGCATGTGATGTGTGTGTGTGTGTAGTCACGTGCCTGTGAGCATGCTGGCTGGAGCAGCGATGCTTATTGGAGCAAGGAAGTCAGTGAAACTCATCTCAGGACAGCTCCCCAGACCTCTCTCTGGCTCTTCCGCCTTCCGTGGCTACCTGCCCCTCCCCACTGCCACGCTCAGCCCCCAGCCGTCTGTGCCTCTTTTCATCCAAATGCGCTCTCAGAAGGTGCTGTGAGAAGCTTGCTCCTCCAAGCTGTTGGTGCCTGAGAACAAGGTCTCCTGTAAACCCTTGTGGCCACTCCCACCGCTCACTGACTGTCCTCCTGTCCCTAATTGCATGGCCTCTGATAAGAGAGCCCAGCTCCAGGGAAGGGGCATGGTGTGGACAGTGGACATGCCAGCTTTCTAGGACACAAGGCATCTGTTCCTGGCCTGGCTGTGGAATAAGGGAAGCTGAAAGCCAATCCTGGCCATCATGATGAATTCCAGCCCCTGAGGCCAGATCGAGGCCACAGAACTCTCCTACATGATTGAGGACATACCTCAGAGGCCTTGGGTGCAAAGAGACATTTCCTGGACATGGTTGAAGTCACACATAGTGATGTTGGCTGTGTCAGACCCAGCAGGGCAGGAAGAGGTGTGTGTGATACATGGTGTTGGTGTCAGGGAGTCCTGTGGAAGGTGCTAGAAAGAACCTGAAGAATGTTAAGAAAAGTTCTAATCTCCTTTGTAATCTACCCTCCAGGCATATCACCAACATTATCTTCCAGATCTTAGCCAATTGGGCTGCTTAATGACACATAGTACTGGGACCTGGGAGGTATGTAGCATGCCCAGAAGATATGAGATAGACAAATCCTGAAGAAGTGGTGGTTTCTAATCTCTTTTTCAATTTGTCCTCCTCTCTCTCTTCCCTCCATGACTAGCTTCGCTGGTCTCAGATAACTTATCAAGTTCCGAGGTAAATACCATGTCCCCAGGAATAAGGTGGGAGCTGTCTTCAGGCCTCACCCTTGCTACAAGGGGGCATGTTACAATGAAAGCAAAGTGCAGACCAGATTCTTCCACAACAACATATTTTTAATAGAGAGTAGGTCCAAAGCAACCATTCAACCCCCTCCACCAAACTTGGAGGTGTCCTTTTTCTCTGTCCCTAAGTACGCCAATAGTCGCTGGCATGACAAGTTCAGAGTACCAAAGAGATGACTGTTCTGCCAGCAGCAGCAGACAACCTTTACGATGGACCAGGACAAAGATCTTCTAGCAGAGTTGGGGGTGTGGAGAAGGGAGGCCCAGAACCAACTTGGACTAGATCCAGATCACTCACCCATGGCTGTTGGGCTTCCAGGTTTGCTGGACTCTTCTATCTTTTTTTTTTTTTTTGGAACCAGGGATTGAACTCAGGGACACTTGGCCACTGAGCCACATCCCCAGCCCTATTTTGTATTTTATTTAGAGACAGGGTCTCACTGAGTTGCTTAGGGCCTCGCTAAGTTGCTGAGGCTGGCTTTGAATTCGCGATCCTCCTGACTCAGCCTCCCAAGTCACTTGGATTACAGGCGTGCGCCACCACGCCCGGCATCTCTTCTATCTTGCTCAAGCAAAGACTTAGGTGTCTATGCCATCTCTTCAGACAAACATATTTCTTGACAATCACTTCACCAAAGACAAATTACCTAGAATAGCTTTTATGGTAGTTAGTGAGTTTGCAGAAGTAGATTTGGATAACTAAATTTGAAGTCCTTTTTGGCCATGTCTAGACTGCCAGTTGCTTTGTCAAGTCATGGCCCCAGAGTGTGAATTGCAGTGATTCCACACACAGGCCCATCCCTCCTCCTGTCCATGCAGCAGAGCTCTGAGGTAAGTCATAGGCAACCACTGGGCCAGGTTCCTTTGCTTCAGCACTGTTGGCCAGAGAGTTCTTTGTCTTGGGGACCACCCTGTGTACTGTGGCCATTAGCAGCATCCTTGGACGGTGTCCACTGGAAAACAGCAGTATACTGTCCTGCTTCCAAATTGTGACAACCAAAGAAGTTTCCAGACCTTCAGAATTGTCCCTGGAGGCAAAATCTTTGCTGGTTGAGAATCATTGAGTTGCAGTAACTCTATTTATTGTCTACTTTGAGATTCTTTTTTGATACATCAGAAAAATGAAGACAAATATAATAAACCCCTGATAGATCCACCAGCAAACTTCAACAATTGTTCACTCAGCCAATTTTATTTCATTTCTACTCCCATTCATCCCCTGCCACCCCACCACACCACTAGTTTACTTAGAAACAAAGCTCAGTCACCTTTTGCTTTCATAAGTATATACCTCTGAAGAACTCTTTTTAATTTTTTTTAAATTTTTAGTTGTAGATGGACACAATACCTATATTTTATTTATTTATGTGGTGTTGAGTATAGAACCCAGAGCCTCACACATTCGAGGTAAGGGCTGTATCACTGAGTCACAACCCTAGTCCCCCTTAAGAACTCTTTTTAAAAGTCTTTTTTAGTTGTAGATGGACACAGTACCTTTATTTTGTTTATTTATTTATTATTTATATGCTGTGCTGAGCAGAGAACCCAGTGCCTCCCATGTGCCAGGCAGGTGTTCTGCCACTGAGCTACCACACCAGACCATTAAGAACTCTTAAAACAGAAAACTAGGGTACTAGCATATCTTGAAAAGTTAAAAACAAATCCTAATATAAAAAAAATCCAATGAGTAATACTGAATACTCTTTGAGTGTCACTAATGGGATCTGGGGACTGTCCAGAAACCCCAGGACCAATCCAGGCATAGGGAACACTTGTTTTTCCTAACCCTGACCCTGTCTGGTGCCCTACTTGGAAGGTCATTCGCCTGCACAGAACTATAAAGTGCTCCCAATGCTTAAACACCCAGTCCCAACTCACCCAGCCTCTGTGATGCTGCCGTTGCCTCCCGTAATCCTCCTCCCGCGCTGATGGGCTGCTGCTATCCGACCACTGCATCACCCAGCACACCAGTCACCACTTCCTGCTGCTCAGAGGACGTGTGGGTGCTGAGGCACAGGCAGTGCTGGTGGGAGGCACCAGGGTCGCTGAAAGTGGCCTCTCAGTTCACTTATTTTAGCTGTCCCTCTGAGGCACTTGAATTCCAATGTTTGCAGAAATAGGATATTTAGTGCTTGTTGTAAAAAAAGAAGCTCTGGGTTAGAAGTGTCTCAACCTGGATTTTTAAGCATATCTTTTCCTCTCCTCATCTTTCAAACGTATATCCAGGGCCTATGTCACCCTCCAGGGACTAAAACAACTAGCTTCTCCCAAATACTGAGGGTGCCCCTGCATCCACAGCTGTGCCCAGGGAAGGGTGCAGAGCTGGGGTACAGACACGGTGCACAGAAGGAGCTGTGGGGAGCAGAAGTGCCAGAACCTGCCCTCGCCCCCAGACAGACAGACGGGCGCGTGCGCGCGCGCCCACACACACACACACACACACACACACACACACACACACAGCCCAGCTGTTTGAGGAGAATGAGCTCTGCTGAAACCCGGTGGGGCTTCCAAGAGTCCAGGGACCCTGCTGGAGAACTGCTCCCTTCTGGAAGAGGCAGAGTCTCTTTCCTCTTCACAATCAAAGCTCCACAGCCAGGCTTGCTGGGTGCCACCTCCATGTGTCTCTACAAAGCTCCTGAAGGTTGGACTGAGGGGTTTCTGGGACAGCACAAAGTATGAAGAAAGCCACACTGCTGGAGGTGAAACCAACAGCGAGCAGTCTCCCAGACCCCACAAGGACTTGAAATGCTGAGCTCTTCCTCCGTCCACGTGCCCAGGACGGGCTGAAAACTGGCCTGCAGAGCTTGGTCATCCCCCGGGGTGCCTTCCAGACAGACCCACCCTGGGACTGTCAGAGCCCTGTCCTTGGCTTCTCCCCACACAGCTGGGTCTCTGTTCACCTACCCAGAGGGAGGTCTTGTTTGTCCAGGTCCAACCCAGTGCCTGCTGACCCCCCCGACCCCCGCCATGCCTAGTGCCCTGTCTGCTCTTGTGTTGGCCTCCTGCTTGCCCCGCTCTCCTGGTGGCTACTCTTTTGAGCTTTTGGAGTTCTTTCTTGCAAGCATTCCTTTATTCATTTATTTATTAAACAACTATTTATTGAGGAGCTACTATGTGTCAGACACAGGAGTAGAAGCAATACAAATAAATCCCCTGCCTCATGAGGCCTGCATTCCAGTGAGCATTGCTTTCAGGCCACCATAATGGATTTTCCCATAAGGGTTGGGGTCTCCTTCCTTCTTAGAAACCTCTGATCCTTGAGCTAATTATTCCATTCTTCCCAATGAACCAGGTTTGCAGACCAAAGGGCCTTAAGAGATTTCTTCCCCATCGGGCCACACAAACCTCACCCTGGGCCACGTCTCCAGCCCCTACATTTACATCTGCACTTTTTTTTTGTTTGTTTTTAGTGCTGGGGATAGAACCCTGAGCCTCCATGGTCCCCACATTTACATAGAGATGCATCTGTCAAGTGCCCTTGTCCAAGGAAAGGAGGCCATGTTTGAGGTGACTTGCTATTTCCACTAGAGGGGATGGAGAGTGTGTGTGTGGGGAGGTGGCATCAGGGATTTAGGTCTTCATGAGCAATGTGGCGAATTCTATGTCAATTTTCTGTGGCTTCTGAAAGGATTCTATGAAGCTTCTACATGGATTCCATTAAGATCACATACGGGTTTTATGTTTATCCACAGAAGTGAATGCGGATTCCATAAAGATGCTCGGAGATTCTAATGTGTGAGGAGCTGAGCTGGAAGTGGGGGTGGATGCAAGCGCTTTGCTCTCGCAGCCCCACCCCTCCGCTATAAACGGGCGGCATTGCTTTCCACGGGGTTCTTTCTTGTGCCCTGCACAGAACCAGTTTAATGAGATGAATAAAAATAACGAATAAAAGGAAAACCCCAGAGCAAACAGCACATGGGGTGCTTGGCAGAGGACATCTCGACATGAAAGATTCTGAGAGCATCAAAGGTGCCGAGAGACAGACACGCAGAGCCTGCCCCTCCCCGGGCCCTTCATCATGCTGGAGACAGGTGACTTCTGAGATGCAACAGACACCGCTTCCAGCCTGGCCAGCTTCCCCGCTGCCTTGCCTTCCTGTGAGGCAGGCTTCTGCGCTCAGAGTTGCCTTGGGAGATCATCTCTGGATGTGGGCAGGTGCTTTTAGGTTCCACCCCAGCTGGGCCAGTCACTGGCTGCCCGAAGGAGGCTTGGCTGCTGCTCCCACGACTGCTGGCTCTTGGTCAGCTCCCGGCAGGTCCCCACAAGCCCCATCCTCCGCCCTTGGGTGGTGGCAGACAATTGCAGACAGGCCTCAGGTCAGGCAGCTGGAAGAAATGAGAAAAAGCAAGAGAGCCTGCTGGGCCTGGGGCTGGGAGGGGAGGAAGAAGGCCTGAGGTGGGCAGGGCTCTGTGATTGGGCCTTCACAGCTTCTCCCACTGGGAACCACTCCTGGGCACCTGGCTCTGGTCCAGCTGGTCAGGGCATTGTTTTCCAGCCTCCCTCACTTCCTCTGGGCCCTGTCTGTCCACTTGGATTTTCTGTACTGATGGCCAGGCTTTGGGCCTGTACTCTATAATGAATGTGGCTACTGAGCACTTGAAATGTGGCTATCATGACCAAAGAGTGAAATTTTAAATTGTATTTAATTTTAACAAATTTAAAAAAGAATTTTTTTGGTAATACTTGGAGTTCAAGCTAGGGCCTCATGCAAGCTAGACAAGGACTCAACCACCGAGCTATATCCCCAGCCCTGGATATTTTATTCTGAGACAGGGTCTCGATAAGTTGCCCAGGCTGATTTCAAACTTGTCATGGTCCTACCTCAATGTCCCAAGTAGCAGGGATTACAGGTATGCACCACTGTGAGTAGCCAATTTTAATGAATTTAAATATAAGTTGTAAAATGAGGCTATAGGCAACCCTATTGCACAGGGGGCTTGTGGCTCCTATGTGGTACATCACCCAGTGCTCTCCTCTTTAAAACCAGAACAACCTAAACAGGGCTTCACACAGACCTAGGCAAGAGCAGGCCTCGGGCATGGTGTCTGGTAACTGTGTGTCTTTTAGGACTTCTTTCCAGTTCACATCTGTCTGCAGTAGTAACTCCTTTTGGCTGATCCCACTGGGCACAGGTCACTGGAGCTGTGAATATGTCTGGAGATGATTGAGAAGACCTAGGCTGTAGTCTGAACCCAAACCTGGACTTCCTGGATGACCGTGAGCAGGGCTGCTGCTCTTCAGAGAGCAGACAATTCTTGACTGTGCTCAAGGTTTAATGAGTGTCCTGTGGCCTGGGGTGCAGGGCACTGTAGCCTGGTGAAGCATTTGGAGTCTGCTCCTTACATCTCCTTACATCTCCTCTTCTCCTACCAAGCCCACCAAAGGAAGAAGGCCAAGGAAAAACACTGGAGCTCATTCAACCATATCATTCAAATGATAGTGGTTAAGAACTCGGCTTTGGGGTCAGACTAGTTTCAAATCTCAACTCCACCTCTTGCTCTCTGGTGACCTCTCACAGCTTTGTCAATGTCGAGTGGAGGTTGGGAACACAGGCTTTGGGGTCAGAGGTCCTAGATTTAAGTCAGTAGGATGCTGGAGTCCACTTCTACACATTGGGCAGAATAGATTGTTGAATTCTCAGGGATTTTGTGAGCTGGTTGATAAACACACCATGGTTAACAATTAAACTGTAGTTAATTAAAGTATTAAAGCAAAGGTAGTAAGTGTTCAAAATTCACCACTCCCTCAATATTTTACTATCGTCTATGCTCTCAAGGTTTCGGGCCTCTACTGTTGTCTGTAGATAGAAATATGAAACAGTGATGTGATACTATGCATCTGTCCCATTGCTGTGTTCCTTGACATCATATTGGTGGCCTGAAATCAGTTAAAGCAGGAATATTTACACTATGAAAATTGGCAAACACCAAAATCATGGCTTACTTTTTGTTGTGTTGATTGTTTAAATATAAGAAAGCCATGAAGAGAATGCAAATAATACAGATAAAACAAGTGTGCCTGCCGTTAGTTTTTACATCATCAGACTTTATAAAAATCGAGGAAATATTTACGTATTTGTAAACTCTTATGGAAATGAGTAAAAAAATCATTCACGCCACTGATGAAAGAGTGGAAGTCTAACTTGTCTTTGTTGTTTTACACTAACAAGAATATTAACTGACAAGCACGTTGGAACTGCACATGGACAACTGATTTTTAAACATCTTCAGTTTAAATCCTGACCTTGCCAGTTGCTGGTGACAAGGTGACTCTTTCAAATGCCTCTCCTTTCTAACCTCCAGTGTTGCCATTTATTAAATGGAGATTTAAACTGTCACATCCTTTTGATAGACAGTCAATATCATTTCCACTTCCTAAGGTGCCTTCCTCTTTACTGGCAGTTAGAGATAGAAATTACAGTTACAGACTCCCTTGCAGCTAGAATTCTGGGAGTTATTTCTGTTCTGCCAAATAGACACAAGAGAGCTGGAACATAAGATGGAGCCCATGGTCCAGGTCTTTGGACAGTGTCATGTGCATGGGCTTGTTTAGCAGCAGGTTTTGGATGACCTGGCCATGGTGCGCTTTCCTCTGGCTCTTCTTAGCAGCACTGTCAGGCTGACACTTCAGGGCCCTCATTGAACCCAAAGGGGAGAAGCCCAGGAGTTCAGATGCTCAGAGGGCAGATGTGCAGGTACGTGTAGGTGGGCTCCCACTCTCATACCTGCTCCCAGGGCTTCTGGGTCCATCAGCCCATGCTCCTCCTCCTGACACAGAGCCCTCTCTCTGCCTCCAAGGGCTGCAAGACCTCCACAGTCCCCTGGTTTATGTTCCCTGGGTGGACATCTCTCCTGGAACTGTGGAAAGGGAACCTAAATTGCTGTGTGCCATCAACCAGCCACTTCTCTAGACCTTCTCTAAAATTGACCAATAACCTTCATCCTGTGTGGTGCTCTAAAAAAATATTCACATCATGTTTTTGTGTCATTCCTTTGATATGCTTCCCATCAAAAATCTAATTGTCCTCCCTAACTGTCCTGACCCACATGTAAAAAGTCTGGTTATCCAAATCCATCATGCTAGAGGGACAGGGAGGCACATCTGTAGGGAGACCGAAGTGTGCAGGGAGCCCCAACGTCTCTGGATCCCAGCTGTAGGATCTTCCAGGATGTAAGTGGCTCCAGAAGATTACTTATCTGAGGTTTCCCTTTCTACAGTTTCACTTACCTGTGGCTGACCATGTTCCAAGTATTAAATGGAAAATTCCAGAAATAAGTTTTAAACTGCATGCTGCTCTGAGTGTGATAAAATCTGTTACACCCCTCATGTGCTGTGAATCATTCCTTTGTCCAGAGTATTCATGCTTTATATGCTACCTGTCTGCTAGTCACCTAGTAGCGTTCTTGCTTATCAGATGAGCTGTTTCAGGATCACAGCACTTGTGATCAAATAGCCTGTACTTTACTTACTGGTGGTTCCAAAGCACAAACTTATTAGAGTATATGTTATCGTATTTTACTTTATTGTTAATTATTGTTCATCTTTCACTGTTCCTAATACATAAACCAATCTTTCTCATAAGGAGTGTATATGCAGGAAAAAACAAGGGTTTGCCATTACCTGTGGTTTCAGACCTTCATGGGGGTCTTGGGGCTGCTCTAGAGCCTCCAGTTTCCGAGCTCCTGGATGATGCCAAGTGGAGCCGAGACAAGCGGCCCCACCCGGCTCTGTCCAATTTTTATAATCATGGGCTAAATAAATGCTGTTGCTGCTGTTTTAAGCCACCAAAATTTGGGGGTGGTCTGTAATGCAGCATTAGACAATGACTGAGCACCCTTCTTGCCTTCAAGGAAATACACGCCACCTGAAAATGAAGCCCACTTGAGCAACTGTTGGTCCTGAGACAGGGCAGCCTGGTCACTACCTGCAGGAGTTGTGTTCAGCTCAGCTCAGTCACTCTGGGCTTTCTGGAGGTGAAGACGATTGGTCACCCCAGCTCGGCCTCCGTGGAGAGCAGTGCGTCCCAGCTGGGAGCCAGGCCCTGTGGGTGGGAGTGGGAGGGAGGTGCTCTTTTTCCTGCTGACACACCTTGAGGGGTGGGATAGTGAGGAGGACCTGGGAACAGTGGGCCAAGGCTGGGCTGGACTGATGGTGGACCAAGACCACACATTCCACCTGCTGCTTGGGCTCCCTCTCATACCAGGAGCAGTTGCACGAAAGAGGCTGCAGCTTGTTATGAGTTACAACCTCATAACTCAACACACAGTCGGTTTAGGGGTCCAATAAGCATTTGCAAGTCAGCATCTCACCCGTTACCAGAGCACCTGGGCCAAGGTGGGGTGGTGGTGAGGTGAAATAAAGCCACCAAAGGTTGCCGTGCTGGTGGCTGAGGGACTAGGATGGGAGCCCCTGATCCACCCTCCCTGGGGGGAGAGGAGATCTTTTTATTTATTTATTTATTTTTTGTGGTGCCAGGGATTGAACCCAGGGCCTTGTGCTGGTGAGGCAAGCACTCTACCAACTGAGCTAGATCCCCAGCTGGGAGAGGAGATCTTGAGGGGCAGCTCTCTCACCTCAGTTCTGCTTGGTCCCCATCTTCCATGACCACAAGTCCCCATGACAATGCTGCCCAGTGCTTTCAGTCCTGCGGAGCTGAAGTCCCGTGCCTGGGGCCCTGCTCCTCACTACTGGCTCCCGCTCACCCCAGGGCCTCTGCCGCCTGTTTGGATGGTCTCCTTGACTGTCTGCCCCATCACAGCTGGATGGCCAGGTCCCCGTCTTCCTGCTGGGCTGGTTGTACAAACCACAGTCTGATATCAGCTCTGACCACACATTCGACTGTTCCCAGAGGAGATCTGCCCAGACCCAGAACTCAGAAGTCACATGGAGGGGCCTCAGAGGAAGGAGAAGAAGAAGAAGAAAAAAAAGCCAAGTCGTCTGAGGTCTTAGACCATAAAGGAAGCGGCTCTGGCTGCCCGCGCCCCACACGCCAGCCTGGATTTCCTATTAGACCGAGCTTTACAGCAGGAAGGCCGGCCCGCCAGAGCCCCGGGACCGGGCTGCCCCAGCTGCTGCCCGGCCTGGACGGCTGCCCGAGCAGATGCAATTTAACTTCTACAGGAGGAATATGGACAAAAAGTTAAGATCCTCAGAAAAGCAGCCCATCAGAGCCAAGGCTGGCTTGCTGCAGGAATGTCCCCATTTGGAGCCACCACGGTGACCCCCAAACGCCTCTCTTTCTTTCCCTGCCCAAATCTCATCATAAGAAAGTGTTCTGGCCCCTGACATCACAGAGCTGCCCCGAGGGGACCTGCCATGGCTTTCCTCAGGGCCATCCACCCCACACAGGCAGGGCCCTGAAGCCACATGCTCCAGAGACAGGGAGACATCGCCAGGGCACTGGCTGTGGTCCTCGACGCATGATATATGGCAGACAGTGCAGTCAGAGGTGCAGATTGAGTGGCCTGGCTCATGCATTCTCTCCAGAAGCCCCGGAGTGAGTAGGAGGTCCCCTCACAGGACTGCACCCAGAGATTCAAGAGCCAGGGCTGTCTGTGGGGCACCTCCGGGGAGGGGGTTCAGGGGAGCAGCAACCTTGGAGGAAGCATTTGGGGAAGGGAGGCTCCAGGGGAGGCAGTCGAGGCCTGGAGTAGCTTTATCTGTCACTCAATCACTGTCTTCCTGTCTTTCCTGAGCGGAGCCCGGAGCAGCCACCCTGGGGTGGGAAAGACAACGGATGCTCCACAGGTGGACAGGGGCAGCGGGAGGCCTCCTGTGGCTGGTCTGCACCTTTGGGGTGTGTTTTCTTTTTCCCACATCCTCCTTTCTGGGCCTGGCAAACACCTACATCCCTGGCACAAGCAATGCCGGGGGGACAAATGGGACACTGGGCTCCAGGTACAGAGAAGGGCAGCAGAAGTCCGTGCTGGCTCTGGCCCCGGGGCTGGTCTTGGCAATGGGAGTGAGAGCTTTCGCCTGTGGGATCTGAAGGCCAGCGCCTTCCTCCTGGCACACTGAGAGCAAGGAGGGACAGAGGGAACCCGGGCACATCAGAAGGACGAGGAGGCTGAGCTGCTAAAGGGGAGACGGAGGAGGCCTGAGTGGGAGGTTTGCTCCCCTGTGACCCTTGAAAGCGGGTCCCCGTGAGGACCTCTGGGAACAGGGGGGTGAGCGGAACAGAGAGGAGGGGCCTAGGTGACCTCCTTGCCATGGACGGATGCTGTCCTGCAGTGAAGGATGGTTGGTGTTTGCTTCAGGGCCCCACATGTGCCCAAAGAGCTCAGGGCAAGGTGCGCGATGATCCCACCACTTGTCACACGGGCGGAAGGGTCTGCGCACACGACCGCACACGGTGTGCTGGAGACAGAAGCTCCATACAGGGCAGGCGGCCACCCAGGGCGCCTATGGATTCACCAAGGGAGCAGAGAAGAGGGCGAGGCCTCTGCCCTAGCGGGGGTTCCGTCTCTCCCGGGAAGGACACACGCACCAGACTCCCAGGCACATGGCATGAGTAAGTGCTAGACGGTGTCTGTGTCACCCTCCTCTGTGGATGTGTCACCCTGCTCTGTGGATGTGAGTGGTGGGGCCGCATGGTGCATGGGATAGAAGACACCTGGCTCACCAGTCTTTCTCCTCTGCGTGGTGTGAATCACAACCTCCGACTTCAGACACCAGCAGCCACAGATTGTCAAGGCCTTCCTCCCTGGAGACCGTGTGGCTCACTTAAATCCCACTCCCCCCAGCGCAGGGCCACAGGGCCATCCC